>KV751339.1:5442313-5541344 GCA_001698575.1 Mola mola
TGTTTCTCCACCTACATTTTGTCCCCTATTGAAACAATTCATCCATTCATTAAATGTTCAGCTCTTTAAGGACGTGTTGCATTTATTTTTCTTTTATCTACCTATCTACACTTGTTGAAATGGTCATCTTGTGGGATTTTTTGATATATCAGCTCGATATTGGGTGATAATTTAGATATTGGTCGACGTTATTGCCAAATAAGGTGGTGTTCACCAATACTAATGGGTGATAATGATCTGTCCCATTCATTAAATGTTCAGCTCTTTAAGGACGTGTTGCATTTATTTTTCTTTTATCTACCTATCTACACTTGTTGAAATGGTCATCTTGTGGGATTTTTTGATATATCAGCTCGATATTGGGTGATAATTTAGATATTGGTCGACGTTATTGCCAAATAAGGTGGTGTTCACCAATACTAATGGGTGATAATGATCTGTCGTGTCTCATTAATTTTGGATTTTGTCAGAGATTCGTTTGAGTTGTAACTCTTTTTTTCCCTCCAAATTTGTAATTTTTTCTTTAGAATCTTTAAAAAAATTCAAAAAATTCAAAATTCTGAATTTAAGGTCAAAATTCAGAAAAAGTCAGAACTCAAAGAAATTTTTCACTTGTTGCCCCAATCTTCCTTCATATTGTCCATTAAAGCAGTGAACAAAATGTAATTTTAAACCAAACTGAAGTTGTCGTTTTTTTTGTTTGTTTGTTTTTTTAATCCAGCTTGTTCGTGTGATTTAACCCCTGGTTTCTGTGACATCGGCTGCTGTTGTGACACAGTTGATTGTGACGTCGCAAACTTGAGCACCATCTTCACTGGATGTACACAGAAAGCCATGTAAGTCTTCTTTACATGCTCTAGTTGTGAATATAAATTCTATTTATCGCTATTTTAGCGTTAAAAAATGTCTTTTTCCAGATCAGGAGTTTGTGTTGAGAAATGGCTGATGTTCAGGGCCAACGTGGACTCGTCTCTTGTCACTTTGACTGACACCTTGTTTTGCATTCAGACTAAAGGTATAATGAATAACACATTCATGTGGAAGCAATGCATTGCAATGGTTGAAATTGATTGAAAATAATCAATCATTTTGAAACCTCCCACACTAGATAATGCTTCCCAGTCCCTCCCAGGCTTACCTCCATATCCAGCTTTAGGGGACTCCTACCATTTTTCTCCACCAGCATCCCTAATTAGCAGCCACAGCAGAGGCTTCTACAGGGTAAACAGATGCTGACAATACTATATGTAAAATAAATTTTAGATGAATTGGAGTGTGTATCTTTAATGACTATTATGCTTACAAAACTGGATTGTTTTTCTAGGTTGATGATGTCATACAGACGTATTTCTCCAGTTCTTCTGTGCGGGGTGTCCTCCGTCAGCCGTCTGCAGGTGCTGCTGCTGCATTCTGTTTCAACCGCAACCCTGCAAGTACGTTCCCACCAAATACAACTAAACAAGTCCTCTGTGCAGGTTTTGTGACTGGGACCATCTTTCGTTATGAACTTTGTGTCTCATGTCACTGTTTCGGGGCACAAGTAACTGCACATTGACTTGATATTATTTTACAAGCATCCTTCTTTCAGTACTTCAAAAACACATTTCATCTATTCACCACGATGCCAGTGGAAAGTCAAATGAGGGTTCTTTGTCCGTAAAAGATTTCTGGGGCTTCACAACAACATTGTGTGGCAGCCTTCTCTTAAGTGTTTTAAAACTCACAAGACAAAATACTTAAAATGGTTTTGCGCAGCTTGTCTGTTATCTTCCTGCTCTGGATGGATTTGAAAAAAAATTTTTATGTACACATATGTACCAGTATGTGTTATTGAATCTGTCCAAACACCTCAGATGGTGCTTTTACCTTAGCAGCTACGGTCAAAATTTCTTCCTACAAAAGAAGTGAATTAACAAGCATTCAAATCAGTTTGGGGTCTTGGAGCTTCAAGATGGCTTCTATGATTTGGTTTGCACAAATACTAAACCATTATGTGATTTCAAGAGACAGAATCCTCACAAAGCGACTCTGATGCTGCATCCACTTTGTGCTGATCAACTGTCTCCAGTGTTCACAGATATTTTTAACATCCTACTCAGGACCTTCCACCACCACCTCTGTCCCATGACTCAACAACTACGGACCTGCCACCGTGAGTTTTGTGGTCATGAAGTCATTTGTGTGCCTTGTGCCGTCCCGTCTAAAACACACCACACACCCACTTCTGGACATCTGTAATGGGTCTGTAGACGATGGAAACATTGATCTCAACTTCATCCTCCAGCATCTGGACTCCCCAGGATCCTGTTTGTGGACTTCAGCTCTGCCTTCGTCCCAGCTCCTCTCCAGGACAGGCTCTCCCAGCTTAGCATGCTCGACACTAGCAGGTGGATCACAGACTTTCTGTCTGACAGGAAGGGAAGCAGCATCTGAATTTGCGATTACATGTCTCTTTCCCACAGACCATCAGCACTTGATCCCTGGACTGGACCACCCTCATTTGGCTCATTACTAATGAGGATTAGCCCACCTACAGGTGGTAGTGGTGGTGATCTGGTGCGGACTGAACAAGTAAGAGCTTAATGCTCAAAAGACAGTGGAGATGACTTTGAACTTCAGGAAGAACCCGGCCCCGCTCACCCCCACCGCCAGAGGCTCAAGTGGGAGCTGATCGACAGCTCGTCAGAAAAGCCCAGCAGAGCATTTAGAAAGTTCAACCTGCTGGTGCACTCCTACACCGCTTAAAATGGATCTGGACCTCCTCCATCGCCACCTGGTACGCTGCGGACACGGCCAATGACCGCACCCCACCTCTGCCCAGCCGAACTCTGCGATCCCTCCATCAACTTTACACTTCCAGGACCCTGAAACACAGCTGTCCATCCTCATTCACGGGCATTTGCACATTTCTGTTTTCTATTTATATTCATACCCATATTTTTATTTTTCTATTGCTACATTTTTTTTTTTGTAAATAATTGCATTTTTCTTACAATTGTATTCAACTAGTTTATCTTTATTATGTTTGTTTTTCCAGCTATTTATTCTTCCTCTGTGCAACAATATATTAGAACAAATTCCTTGTGTTGCGTTAACGTTACCTGACAATAAACATGATTCTGATGCTTCTTATTTTTTTACATTTTAAAACAAGTCATGATCTACTTTAGATGTGTAGGAGAATGATGTGAAGCTCTATGAATGTTTTATGGACGAAGAAACTTGTCCACGAGCATGGGTGCTTCCCAAAGGAGGATCAAGCATTTACAGGCAGTTTCTTTTGTATGTTTGCTGTCAGCTCATTGCAGTATGTGATTGTATTCATCTACAACTGTTATTAACTATTAATTTCTTAATACCTTCTGTTTTTCTCTGTTTGCAGAGTTCTTGAGATCCGTGTCTCTGTCCTGCACTCGCACGTTAACTCGCCAGTCGTGCACCGCGGACTCAACCCTTAACGCCGGCTCCTACTTCTCAGACATGAGCCTGATCAAGGTCAACGAGCCTGCCTGCACTAAATGCTTCGCATTTAAACAAATCCCTGATAGCACATAGCCTAACATAAATATTTCATCGCAGGTTCCAATAGTCGAGATGTTGCAAGTGTCAGATTTTCTGGTAAGTTCCTGATGGTACACTCAGCTCAAAATAATACATGACATGAGCGGAGAGTTTTCAATAATCATTTTGCTATTCACATGTGTCGGAACAATTTAATCAACAGTCAGCTGACACAGCACTCTTTTCCACCTTGTCAGAATGCAAAAAAGGCTTTTAAAGCACCTGTTTAAAAATGAAACATCACTTATGCTCAATCTAAATTATGAAAAACTGCATCTGTGGCATAAAAATAAACCTGCTGATGACAGTGGAGTTGAGCCTGAAGACGTACAATATGTGCATTAAAAATAACTCTTTTACACCAAGCGTTAATTTTGTGTCGCTTGTTTCAGATCCCAGTTACTCCGCTGTCTGATTGGCCCATCCCCCGTGAACACAACGGTTCCTGTGTTAATGTGGTAAAAAAGGTGAGTGGATAATGACACATTTTTTTCTCCCCTAATAACAAAATCGTCAAACTCAAATTTTTTCCTGACCCTCCCACAGGTGGAGTTTGTCATAGGATACACGGGTAGAGGGGAGCTCACGTATGCAAACGTGAATGTCGTGTTAGCCGACGTGGATCCAGATGAGTCGCTGCTGCAGACCCACTCTGTGCACTTCCAGGTAGCCTGTCAAGCCTCAGATGTCATCACTAAATGAACGAAATATTCACACGTGACCATTAATGACCGTAATCCTCCCAGCTGGAAGCAACCACTCCCACTCCAGCAGGAACGAGCCCTGCAGTTGGTCTGAGAAAGGGATCCCCGGTTGTTGGACGCTTTGATATTGAAGTAAAGCCTGTATCCTCACAAACAGTTTGAACTATCAGTTTTCCATTTGTCCGGCTGGCTTTGTGTCAGTTTCCTTGACAGCGAGTTAGCTGACCACACTGGCAGTTTCACAGGGTGGGGAATGTTCCTCTGACCCCAGCAGGCGAGCCCCCATCCTCTTCACACACAACACCATCACTGGGTGCACACTCAGGTGAGGCCATCACTACTTTTAACTGATGTTTCTTTCAGGAAGGGAAATGATGCAATATTTTATTCAAACCTTCATGTGCTGTTCAGTTTGTCATCAGGTAACTGTTCAGAGCTGCGCTCCCACATTTACACCATCATGCAGGGTCCTGCCCCTCCTGATGTGATAGCCATGAATTTTGGGTCCCAGCCAGACTGGGCAAGAGTCCTCAACCACAAATGTCCCATCAGCCTACAGGTACTGCTGTGTGTCTACATCTCCCAGTCTGACTCTATCTTGGATATAGCTGTGTTTAAAAGGCCAGCATTTTGAACCTATAACCTTGTGTTCCTCCTATTCAATCATTGTGCTCTTGTCTCTCAGGAAACATGCGAGTCAGGCTGCACCCTCCCCTACTTTCTCTCCATCCGAGTGCTGTGGGCCCGCCAGGGTCTCCTGGACCTCCCTCAGAACCATATCCTGGGAGCTAAATACCTTTTCCAGTGTAAAACCCTCAAGGTAGGCACAGATATGTCTCATTGTGAGGCCAGCATCCAAATCAACATGTCTCACCTCTCTGAAAAATCCCCAAACACATTCCTCGTCTTCTTTTTTAGTGTCCTGTGTCATCCCCTATCACTCTGACCACTGAAGTGACATTTGCCGACACCACAGTTTACCCAGAACCCCCGAGGGGTGCGCCTCAGCCCGAGTGGAAGTTTCCATTTAGTTTCTTCACTCAAGGCGCAGCGGAACTGGACGGGCATGTTGTGATTAACGGCACTGAGAAGGTCACATGGAGTTTAATGCTGTTCACATTGATGTTACTAATGGGATTAGAATTCTTCACCAGATAGCTGGATCACAGTCGAGCACCTGACTCATAAAGGAAACCGATGACACCAAAACTGTAATACACCTTAATTTATTCTTTTGTATATTTCCATGAATAAATACATTTTTTTAAGACACTCTGAGTCCTCATTTCACTGAGTTACAGATGCATTTCTTGCACATGGCTCCTCGTCTCGCCCCTCCTTATGGTCCAGTTGGTTTCTCTGCATTCGTTTCTCCTTCTGTCCTGTGTGGCGCACGTAGTTGAGGAGATGGATGATTGCAGCTGGAGTTATGCCTTGCAGACGCGTCGCCGCGCCCAGCTGGGGGATAAAGAATGGTATTAGTTGCATCGTTTGTATTAGCCAAGCATCAAATTAAATATAGGCTCTTCTTCAGGTAAGCACTCTACAATAAACATTTTATTAACACTTTGTGCAGACTCACAGTGCTGGGTCGAACCCGGTCCAAAATCTCTCTGACTTCCTGCGACAGGGACACCGGCAGAGAGAAATAGTCTATGTCCTGTGGGAGAGACATGTTCTCCTCTTTCTGAATTCTCTCAATCTCTTTCTTTTGTTGATCACAATGAGGCTTGTACACAGCTGGAAATGGTTATTGTTAAGAAAGAAAGAAAAAATGATTAAAGCTGAGAAGAATAGAGAAGAAATACTACTGAGTCAGTAGAAGTAAAAATGTAATCACCCTCTATCTTGAGTCTTTGCGAGAACTCTAAGAAAGGCGAGAAGCTCTCTGGGAAGCAAGACGCCAACATTTCGTAGGACACTTCGTTGTACTGAAGCACATCCATACCACTGAAGATGGAAAGGAAACAGTCAGGACCAAGAACTAGAACTAACACAGGTTACACTTTGGCTGTAGCTTGAGATGAAACATTAGTCCCTCACGTCATTATTGTGTTCCTGGCTTCGCTTATGCCAACATGAGGCAGCTTTTTTCTCCAGTTGTGTGTGGACAAAGCAAGGGCCTTGAGGGCTACCAGCGCATCCTGCAGGCCGTCCCTCACCCTCACGGCCTCCCGGTAGCGTGAGGACGACACACATCCCACCTCCTCAAACCCTGAGAGAGGAAAACACTTATGAAAACAACAACAACAAAAATTTCCCAGGGACCCACCTGAATGAATAGGTCCTCCTGATTTCTGCTTTGGGTTTTGGAGAGGTTAAAATAGAGGTAGATATCATCTTTTATTTTGCTCTGCTTAAGCAGCGGGATCATAGGTGTCATTTTATTGTAAACCCCAATCCCAAACTCCCAATATCAGTCCCTGATACCTTTCAGAGTGAGGCGGAGGTCAGCGTTGTCCGGCCTCAGAGAGGTCCGGAACTCCGCCCGGCTGGTGAACATGCGGTAGGGCTCTGTGACGCCGCGGCTCACCAGGTCATCGACGAGAACACCAATGTAGCTCTCTGTCCGAGACAAGGCCACTGCAGGCATGGAGAGCGCATGACGGGCAGCATTCACCCCCGCCCACAGGCCCTGCAGAAACCACAGGTTCCCTCAGTCTACATACTCTCTTACTATTAAGTCTTTGAATGTCTATTTTATCATTAGGAGCACTTGTGCAAGGGTACAATGTATTCTTGATTAGCACGAAAACATGGTTGGAAAAAGACTTCACATCTGTTTGAGACATAACAACTTCATACGCATCAAATGTTTAGATCAGAGCTGATCATTGATGTCTTTATAAAAACAATTAAGAACTAACTTTGAAAATGTCTAAGTTTAACATTTTTTCATGTTCTGTAAATACTTAGTAGTCCATTATTAATATCAGGCAGAGGCACTTTGTGCAAGAACTAAGTAATTAGGGGAATTTTAGTAGCATTTTGCTCCATAACAATAAACCACAAGGGGGACTTGATTTTGGTCTGTAGACAACAACGAAGTTTCAAAAAAAAAAAAAAAAAATGCTTGTGCGCCCATGATGGAGATATTGCTTTCTAGAGTTGAAACAAGCAATATTAACTCTTGAATTTCGATCTTACTTTTCTTCCAGAATGAAACAGGACTACAACTTGGGATAAATAATAAGCAAATAGTTGAAGACAATGAATGTATTGGTACAGAGAATAATCATTCGAATTTTGCTTTATAAAATAGTACCTGAGCCTGATAATCACACTGACCAGACCAACTGAACAAATCGTTGATGATGGCAGTGAATCACACATCTTTCTATAGTCACTGTTTGTCTGTGCAGACCTTCAGCACTGTGCCTGTGTGTACTGGTGTGAAATCAGCTAAAACAGCCGTATTGATCATTAATTGTTGAACATAATTAACACAAAACGCAGCAGCCTCACAAACCTGTGCAGCAGCCTCCTCATATCCTGTCGTTCCATTGATTTGACCAGCCAGAAAAAGACCTTGTGTGCATTTCACCTGCAGGGCAGGACTCAGCTGAGTGGGACACACAAAGTCATACTGCACACCATAACCTGAAAAAGAAGAAACACTCGGGAAACACTGTCGGATCTGCTAACTACAGGTGATCAAACAGGACTCGGGCGGCGTACCGGGGGTGTGGATCACTGCTCTGTGCATGGCGGGGATCTCTCTGATGAGGCGGAGCTGTATTTCAGGGGGCATGGTCATGGAAAGACCCTGAGGATACAAAAGCTCAGATGTCAGCCCCTCAGGCTCCAGCCACACCTGGTGCTTTCGGCCTGGGAAGCGAAGCACTCGCGACTCAATAGAGGGGCAGTATCTGGAAGAGATGACTTATTTTCAGTTTCAGAGCACTGTCTGCACTGTCTCACATTATTATAGCGTATGTGTGTACCTGGGACCCTTGGTGTCTTGCTGTATGTGTGAGTTGAGATGAAGGCTCTCCCTCACCACCTTCTCTACACCAGGGGTCGTATAGGTCAGGTGGCAGGGCAGCTGCTCCTCAGGCTTATGAAGCGTTCAGTTTTGAAAAAAAGCAATAAGAATGGATTAAAATTGGAAGTTTAATGGAAGTTTAAAATACTTTCAATATCATTAGCAACGATTTTGACTTAGTTTTTGAAAAGTGACTATTTTTATGTTTACTTAATCCAAAAATACAAAACGTTTGTTTGTTACAGCTTCTCACATCATAGCTTTGGGCTTCTAATTAAACCAAAAAAGAAGTTTTTGCTTTATATAATCTTTACCTTGCAGCGTGTGTGTGTATTAAGGAAGCTGAATGGAGTTGGACTGCTGTCAGGGGGGTGAAGTTCGGCCAGGGAAAGGTCTACTGATTCTTTCACGATCCTGGGAGGGGTCCCCGTCCTCAGTCGGCCTATCCGTAGCCCAAGCCTCTCCCTCAGTGTCTGGGAGAGTCCAGCACTCGATGGCGCATCTCCGATTCGACCACCTGCCGACGTGTTCTGGCCCATGAAGAGGGAGCCCGACAGGAACGTGCCAGTAGTAAGCACCACGGAGCTGGATGAGATACGGTGGCTTCCATTGGCTGAAAAGATGGCAAAATAAGGGCAAAATCATATAGTTATTAGCAGATGTTTTTTTTACTTTTTTGCTACTATAAAATTTACTGAAATTTGACATTCTATCAAAGTAGCAAAGCTCTTATTTTCAGAATGTACCTCAGTTGTACCTTGATTAAAATAGCAGGATAAACAAATAAACACTGGCCGTACCCAGACGTATTCCGGTGACTCTGTGGTGTCCAGGTTCCTCTGGGTTTGGCTCTGTTACCAGCAGCTCCTCCACTGAGCCCTCCAACACTGTCAGTCTGGGAGTAGACAGCAGCTCAGACTGAAGGAGAGGCAAAAGTACATTTTCTACTTAAGTCACCAAAAAAAAACAACCCCATTTTGGTCTCATTTTGCATGTCTGTGTAAGATACCTGAATAAATTCACGGTAGTGCTGGCGGTCCAGCTGAGCTCTCGGGCCCCACACAGCAGGGCCTTTTCTCCGGTTCAGGATGGAGAAATGGATCCCAGCCCAGTCTCCTGCTCGACCACACAGCCCGTCCAGGGCATCTACCTCCTTCACAAGCTGGCCCTTTCCTACTCCTCCCAAAGATGGGTTACAGGACAGCACACCTAAAAAAAACCCAACATTCTCTATAAAACTGTTGCACCAATTGTTGCTAATGTGTTGGACAAAGTAAAAGGTTGAAAGATTTCACACAGAGGAAAATAAGAAGCCCTTTTTAAAGAAGGCCCTCTTCTCACCGATTTTATGTATTTTCTGTGTGACCAGGAGCGTCTCAGCTCCCACTCTGGCTGCTGCTGCTGCCGCCTCAGTCCCCGCATGGCCTCCGCCCACAACAATGACATCATACTGCTGTTGGGCAAGGTGACTGGCACGTCTGGAAACCAGTACAAGGAAACTCCGCAAGGGAGGAAGCTTCTTCGTCAACATTTGAGATGCACACCTGTGGGAGAGATACTTGGTCAGTAATATGGACTTGATATCCTATAGCAGTAAGGGAAAATGGCTTTGGACCAATAGGACTTGAGTTTAAAATGGCATATTCAATATTTTTGATATTTAAGCTGATCTGACATTTTATATATCATTGCTAATATACTTTATAATTAAAAGTCTGATATAGAATCAAGGAAAAAATTAAGAGAAATGAGAAACTGTGGCAGTATTAATGTATCAATACATATGAACGAAAGAGTTAAAAGAGCAGCTTGTTACTGATATTTCTGTGAAAACGATTGTATAATGTTTTCATTGTAGGGAAGTTTTCCAATGCTTCAATTTTGATTGTTTTTCCTTAAAATCTTCCTCTTGTGAAACCAGCAACTCCAATCTGTATTACAGAATAGCTGGAACGCCCCTTTAATTACATTAGATACTGTATCACACTGTATTTATTTATTTATTGTTATGATTAACATTGTCAATAAAACTTGAATGCACTGTCGTTAACATGTTGTTTACAGCCACATTGTTGGGATGCACGTACAGTATTTTATACAATTATCTGTCTGCAGGGCAATATGTTTTTGCCATTGTTCTGCCAAATCTAGGAAGAACACAGCAGTCCGTCGCTTTAGCAAGCAAGTTCTCCGTCACTTTAAATGGGACTGGAAGAAAATTTAAATACTTCATTTAGCAATGACAACTTGAGAACGTGTGACATAACTTGCGTACTATATTGGTGCGCATGCACAGGCCCAACGAAATACCAAGTGAAATAGCAAAAAGTGTGACGTTACTTACAATCAAAGTTGGAATGACGTATTATGTTTAAATTTGAGGTTGCTGGCAGAGAGGGGTGAGATCCTCGGGAAAATTACAAAACTGTCTCGGTAGCACAGCAGCTCTTCATGGAGGCTGCCATACTGTCTTCGGCTTAAGGTCGTAATAAATGATGTATAGACGCACTGACAAACTTGTTTTCCGAGGTCAAAGCAGTTTGCCGTAACATATCAGGCTGCTGCCGCCATAAGCAATAGATTAATTTCATTTATGATATAAAAGAAAATGCATGCAACAGCTACGCGCATGTGGAAAGGTAAACAGTTAAGGTGGAATTAGTAAATATCAAGGTCATCCTTATCAACAAAAAAATCTTGATCTTTGGTGTCCTGGCTGCCACGTGTACCGTATAAAGCATTAATTGTAAATTATAATAGATTAGATGTATCGGAATCAGCCAATTACACATTCAGTTCATCGTTCCACGTACACGCGCTCACTAGTGGGTCAAAGTCGCACGCGCATGTCAACGCCTCCCCCTTCCAGCCGGTTTCCAGTCAGCCGCGCGCGGATTGAGTCAAGTGAAGCTACCGTGAGGTGGTGTTGACCCAACCGCAGCGGGTTTTCAGTAAGAAACAATTTAACTTCTCGAAGCAACTGACAGTAACTCGGAGACCTTAAATTTTTACGGAAGGTTCAGCGGTGCCGGAGTTTAAGGCGACGCGACAGCGAGAAGAAAGTAAATCCCGGAGGGAAAGCACCCGAAGTGAGCTTAAGGATCAACGCTAATGCTAACTCAGCTAGCCATTGCTAAATAATTATACGGAAACGCGTGTCATTGTACCAATCGCTGACTTTGACGCAACCAATGTGGTTACAAAGTAGATAGTTCTGGGACATTTTATAAGGTATATGTAACATTTCATTAATCCAGCGAGGTGTTGTGCCATTACATTTTAGGCCACAAGCGACTGGTATTCACTTAGCAATATTAGCTAAAACGGCAGCAACGGCTCTGCGCTCCTTAGCTAGGAGACATTGCTAAAGACAGCTTGCTTTCAAAGCAACTTCACATCGACAAGTATCAGTGTTTATCATTCAGCTTACACTTGGTGCTGTCTAAGCCTTGTGCTTCGCAATGCTGAAACAACAGCAGCAACCCGGCTCAGGCGGGAGAAAAACGTCTAACGGAACCTCGGGCCCCGGTGCTATGTCTTCCCCAGTCAGCGGCATCAACAGCGGCAACAGGACACCGGGCGGAAGGTAAGTGGACGGGGGTTACCTATCAGGAAATTCCGGGGACTGTGCGTTGATTTAGAGGCCTACCGGTTAAAGCGACGTTCTCAGTGGGTGTGTCAAGGAAATTGTGGCGCTTCCAGGCCAATGAGATTACTCCATTCTAGATTGACAGTGGTGATTGGCGAATCAGAATCTTGGAATGGGAACCGATGACAAATAGGTAAGGTGGGTTCAAGTTTGGCGAAAGCAGTTGATATCAAATCAGCGTACAAGCGTTGCGAAGTTCATCTTGCCTGTCAGCACCGGAGAGTTAACGTTGAGGTAAAAAAAAAGAACGTTAAGTTTGCAACAATGCGCACTTGTAGCTACAATTACCTGATGTAGAATCGATGTAAAGAAACTCGAAGACGCTCTACGGCCAACACAAGTTCAGATGTGTAATAAATCTCTGATCTGAGCGGTTGTTTTCTTTGTTTTGTAACCGTGAGGGTGACTAACCGATACCATCACGATGGAGGGTTCTAAATTGATCTCTATCTTTATTGAAGACGAGTATAAGTTAAAAAATGTTAAAATTTTCTCCTAAATCATTGAATATTATAAATGGTGTGGTCTTATCAATTTGTTTAAAAAGATTAAAAGTTGGGATGAATTTAAAAAGAATCACTGTACTATTAAAGTTTTCTGTAAAAACTCCCTCCACATGTCTTCACTCATGTAAATCAAACGATAATTTTTTTATTTATGATTTATGTATAATATAGTATCAAATATTTTGAAATTTCACATGTTTTACTGTTGAACAGTGTCTCCATTCCCTGTTGGGTGTATGCTGAATAATTGACCTGGATTGGCCTCGGACTATCTTTATTCTTCTGTTCTCTAGCAGTGAATGTAACTGTAGGAACACAAGGAAAAACATTGAAGGGGTGGCACAGGACTTAAGGACTGAACATAATACTGTGCATTACCTCCTTGGAAAAAAAATGACAATTTTTTTTAAGCGCTTTGATTTGGTTACTACTGTGGGCTTTAAATAAGCTTTTTACCATTTAAATGAGCCATTTGCTGTGTAAGTACAATAAGGAAAGTGACACAGCCTTGACAAAGTTTTTCTCCTTTATCTACCAAACAGACAAACATGTTGAAATTCCATTTTTCTTACAGGAATCGCAGTTCTGCAAAGCCATCATTCCAGTCATCTCCTGTGAGTATCCCGATTCTTATAAACCACTTTGTTAGGGGGATGCAATGCAGAAGTGGCTTACTGTCATGTCATAATGCATCACTGTTTGGTTAATCTGCTGTGTAATAGCATGCATAATTGTAGACTTGAAAATATAGGTGGTAAATCAACATTTTTGGTCTGTTTGAGAGTGTTTCTCAAGTGATGGAACTGGGATGATTTAATTCGGACATCATTTATATAAAACAAATTTGTTAGAAATAGACTAAAATAAACTACAACCATGTATAATCTGATGATGAGGAATATACCCGTGATAGCTGACCAGAACAATATGAAAGTGTGGGTTTTTTGTTTTTTTTTTTACTTCCGTTTAAGAGAGTTCTTCATAAGAGATGTTTATGTCACTGTACAAGTACAAGGAAATGAAACATAGTAAGCCTTTTTAACCATCATGAGCCACGAAAACACTCAAAGGTGTGTGCTAATAGCAGAGCAGCAAGGGGACACTGTATGAGAGCAACAGCTACAACTACACAGCCAGAGGCTACGAGCCAAACACAAACTACTCAAGTTTGCCAAACACCCTCCATATGGCAAGAATACTTCATACCTTTTCTTCCTAACTGCAGGTGTTCGAGGGTGTATACAACAATGCCAGAATGCTTCATTTCCTCACAGCTGTCGTGGTAAGTCATTTAGCTTATTATCAAAGGGAATCTCAGGCAAAGATTTTTTTTTCTAAACAAACCTTTAACCTAGTATAAAGCAACTTTTTTTTTTTTTGTTATTACTGTATTTTATATTGCAAAAGAAAGAGAGACGGAGGAAAAAACGGACAAATCTGGGGAATACATACAAAGTTTTATTGTATGTATTTTCATTTTATGTACAATAAGAGAGAAAGAGTTAAGGATCCGAGGAGTTTCATTCCAGTCCATTTCAGTTCCTTTTATACATTCTTTTGAGTGTCCATTACTCCCTCTTGTATGAACCAATTGTTAGTATTCTTGTTTTTTTCTTTTTTTTGGGGGGGGGGTGCTGTTGTATGTATACGTATATTTGCATGCACACATATAAACATTTTTACATTAATACCTTCTTACATACCTATATACATTTATGTATTTATGCACATACTCATACACATCCATATACACTGGTATATACATTATTTTAAATACGTATCGGGTTGTGGAGCCACATTACGAAAACAATTTGTCCATTTCCTTCAGAGATTAGTAAATTTATCAATATTTAGATTCAGGGAGAAAGTAAGTTTTTCCATATCATATATTTCTTTCATGATTCCAATCCATTCTTCTATTGTTGGTTGCTCTTTGGGTAGCCAACTTCTAGTTATGGCTTTTTTACTGGCTGCCAACATTATTTTAATCAAATACCTATCCCCAGAATTAATTGGGGTTGAGGTATTTCCAAGATATATTGTGCAAAAATCATGTTTAATCTCAAAACCCATTATTGTGTTCATCTTTTCTACTATTTCCAACCCGTAAGGTCTGACAATTGGGCAACCCCAAAAGAATCTCTCTCCAGCAACGCCCACACCCAGGTCAACCCCCTTGTAGTTGTTTTAATTTTGGCGTGATGAAAATTCTAATCATATTCTTCCAAGTGAGTTCCCTCCAATGACCTGAGCTGGAAGTGTTCAGTTGATTTTTACAAACGTTCTCCCAGTCTTCTTCTCAGGTGGTTGTTTTAGCTTCTATCTCCCGTTTAGACATAAAAATAAATGTAGAAGGTTCTGTTATGTGATTGTAAACATGAATAAATTCTACCAATCAGTTTTTTGTTAAGGTTGGACTTAAATGCCTCAATCAAAGTGTTAGTTAGGTCTGAATTGCATTTTTCTGAGTTTTTTATATGGCTATTTAAGTAATCGCTAATCTGAAGGTATCTAAAAAAGTCTTGTTTTTCTATAGTGTTTTTCCTTAAGTTTCTGGAAACCATCTAATCTTTCTTTATCAGAAATGAGACAGTATGTTGTTATGCCTTTACATGTCCAACATTTATACCTCGAGTCAATCTGGGCAGGTTTAAAGTCTCTATCATATGCCACCCATCGTAACATTTTAATTTGCAGCATTCTTCAAATATTCAAGGGTGTTTTCATCCAGCAATTAAGATTTTCATTGTGCTGTAAGTAAAAGTTTCTGTCTCCAAGTAATGTCTAAAGGGGTATATCTCTTTGGCTCATGTCTAAATTTGTCCATTTGGCATATTAGTCTGGATTGAACCAGTAAATCCAATACCTCAATTGCGCTGATTTGTTATAGTTCTCCATATTTTGCAAAGATGATCCTCCTGTTTCTTTGGACAGTTGTAATGTGATATATCTTACCCTAGGTTTTAGGCCCGTCCGTATGAACCCAGAAAACATTGTTTTCCACTCAGTAAATTGTTTTGACGATATTTCTACGGGTAAAGATTGAAAAAGAAAAGGTAATCTTGGAAGAATGTTCATCTTAATTATGTCTATTCGGTTATACAGATCCAAAGGTAAGGGCCACCTGTTTAAATCTGCCTTTATTTCTTTAGTAGTTGGCAGGTAATAGATATTGGACAGATCTTTTGGGATTTTAATCCCCCAGTATTTGATAACATGACTATCCCAATTGAAATTACATAAACTATGTATGTTTGCTGTGGGTTCGTAGTAGTATGAGACTTGCGTTTTGTGTATATTTAATTTATAACCCAGATAATATCCAAATGATTTCCCACCGGACAATAGTTTGGGCAAGCTCAAATCTGGGTGAGAGAGAGTAACCAGTACATCCTCCCTGTAGAGGCAGATTTTAGTTTTAGTCTCTAATCCAAATACCCATTATTTCTTGATCTTCTCTAACTGCTTGTGCAAGTGGCTTGATAAACAAAGCAAAAAGGCCTGGACATAAAGGAACCTTTTTAATGATCAGCTGTGTCTATTACGGTAGCTAGCACAAGGGTTTTTTTTTTTTTTATCCGACTAAACACAGACATGCTGATTGTAAATATGTCGTAGCCCTGCCCACTTCCATCAATTGTTCAGTGTTCAGGATACAGTATACACACTATGTAAAACTAATCCACAAATTGTAGTCTGATTTTGAATGTATCCCTAAATAGCTCAAGTTCAAGTAGAAACAGTCAACTCCCAACATTGCCAGGAGGTATTTCTTTTAGTTTCACAATCATAGAGACAACCAGATTTCTTTCCATTTTCCTGATAGCAACTACCACCAATACAGGATATCATGGAATAAAGTTTGACTTTATTTGTCTTGTCTAAGTTGGAGACATGATAGCAAGGGTGCCGGCCTAACTGGACTGCGCATCAGCCTTACGCGATTAGGTTATGTGACTTCTGAATGACACATTTGCAAAGTTCAGAAACATTTCATTGGGAACCAAACACAGAAGATGTCATTATTGTACAGGCATTACATCAACAATTCATATAAGGATATATTAAAGCAAAATAAAAAGGCTTCTGCCTGTGGGCTCACACTACAGGATAAGGAGGGCAGATTTTGGGTCAGATTCCCCCCTCCTAACAATCTGGGGGGCTTTTCTGAACCGGTTGCCTGTTCTACGATCCCGGAGTGTCAGGGGTTCACAGTTCTTACAGTCTTTGACTTCCCGCCCTGCTCACTGTCTCATCGGGGCTACCTGTTCATTTTCAAACATATTTTATATAAATCCGGTTTAGATGAAATGCTCACTGTACATTAGGCCTACCACTATGGCAACTTATTTCACTTCATTTAGTTTGTTTACTTCTATTTTCCGACTGATCAAAGGGCCACAGTTAATTTAATGCTGATGATAATTGTAATAAAATGCTGCGTCGCTTGATGCCACATTGTTTTTGAATCCTGTAGGATGTGTGTGTTTCAGGTTAGAGAGAATAACATCTGTGGAGATTCTCTTTATGTGTGTGATGCAACACATATTCAAATTCGGTCAGGATTTTAAAACTCCTGTGGTGTGAGTCTGCCACAGAGTTTATAACAAAATCTCTCTCTCTCTCTCTCTCTCTCTCTCTCTCTCTCTCTCTCTCTCTCTCTCTCTCTCTCTCTCTCTCTCAGGGTTCCACCTGTGACATAAGGGTAAAGAATGGCAGTGTTTTTGAAGGCATATTCAAGACGCTCAGTTCTCGGGTAAGAGGCTTGTTGATTACACAGATATGCTGCAATTTTATTAAAGCAATGAAAGCAGTCCTGTCACTACTGTCTTAAAAAAAAATAGCATTGTCTTTAGTTGTTTTTTTGCTCAGCACTTCTACACAGTGCTTAACTTTATGCTGCCTTTTAATTTTTGTTATTAAGTGTGAGTTGGCTGTGGATGCTGTACACAAACGTAGCGAGGAAGAGGGCTCATCATCGGCTCCGCCGCGGAGGGAGGAAATCACTGACACCATGATCTTCAGCCCCTCAGACTTGGTGACAATGATCTGCAGAGATGTTGACCTCAACTTTGCTACCAGAGGTACAAACACTCATTAAGGGGGCTGGGGTTACAGAGAAAGAAAGTAACAGCTACAAGCTCTTCAGACCTTGAAAGCATGTGTAGCAAAGACACTTAGTTTTTACAGATAAAGAAGAAATAGCTTAGTGTAGCGGTGTGTGATATGACAATAGTAGAGCAAATAAAATGCCTCCACAATCAGCCCTCTTGTTCCCTTCCGACATGCAGTGCACTATGACGCACACTCACACTGTCAAACAAGTAGCAGCATTGATGGTTCAGTTTTGCCACTACAGACACGGAACAAACAAACTTCAATCGCAAAAATTTTCACTGATATAACTCACATGAGGGATGGCAACACTATGATCCTTTTTAACCATCACAAACATGAAAAATCCTGAGAGAGATTGCTAATAGCTGAGCAGCGAGTGGACCTTAGATGAGAGAAACAACTACACAGCCAGACCTTACAAGACCAAACAAACAACTCTAACCAAGGCAATTTGAGAGAGGCCTTCCATACGACAGTGACATTTTACCTGGCCATAGATATTATATCCTTAGTAACTACTGTTGATCGGTGGTATAAGATACCAAACACAAATATTTTTTTTCCAACACTTCCATTCCATAGCTCTACTCTGATTACTGAGAGAAATATGCCAAGCTGCTAATGCTAAGTCGCTTGTGCGTTTGCCCCAATCACATGAAAAAGAATCGTGTTAAGCTCATGAATTGTGGTCGTTTCTGGAAAAACATGTTTGGCCACATCTCCGCGGCCAGCTTTGTATTATCTTAGATTGTTGTCATGCTGAGCACATTTATAGAAACAGGTTTTCCGAATATTGTAATGGTTTGCCTTGTTCAACTTAAGACACGCTGACATGGATATCTTGCAAAAAGGCCATTTTCCTGCACGTCTGGGCCTCTTGTCTTCGTATGCTCAGGTGGCATTCTGTTTACATCAACACGCCTTGTAGATTGCATTAAAAAATATACTATATATATCAGGTAACTGTGTATTTTTGCATTGCAATATGGAGTGTTAAGGACAATTATGTCACATGTCAATTTGCACATGTCCATTGTTGTTGGCTGTAATGAGCATGCAAGAGAAACAACAGCATCCAACTCTTATCTGTCCACAAAAAGGAATCACCTTTTGCTTTTGGTTTCTCCACAGCGCCTTGGGTGGTCTGCCAGAAAGGTGTTGGATTAAAGCTTAGGTATTATATGTCAAATAACTGTAAATAAATGAATACTTACATACTTCTGTTTAAGTCTTTAAGGCACTTTCACTGAAGTGGAAATGGTTCAAAATTCTCTTTTTTTTTGTGATGTGGACTGTTGGTGGTTGTGTGTATAGAGGTACCTTTTAATAAGATGGACGGGTGGACAGGATGGAGAAAAATATCCATACTGGTATATCCGAGTTCCATAACACATTCCTGCAAATATTTCACAGTAAAAGCCTTGTTGGTACAAGGTTTCTGCGTTTGAAATGCTAGATGGGTTTTAATTTGAAGCGTTATTGAAGTACCTTAAACGGTATATATAGAGCTGATTTAAAATGTGGCTTCCGACTAAAGTACAAGAACGTATTATTACATTAGATAGCATAATCCGCACCACTTTGTTACTGATGAGAGTTCTGGACTGTTTGGATTGTGCACACCTTTCAACTGATATCACAACACAACAGGGAAGATGCACCCTGAAGTGCTGAGCTAATTAGCGATTGCAAGGTTCCTGCTGGCTA
Organism: Mola mola; assembly: GCA_001698575.1. Classification (NCBI taxonomy): domain Eukaryota; kingdom Metazoa; phylum Chordata; class Actinopteri; order Tetraodontiformes; family Molidae; genus Mola; species Mola mola. The sequence goes on from KV751339.1 coordinate 5,461,544, forward strand.
GTAGCATGCTTCTAGCACTCTCCGGTTCACTCAGGTTGCATCAAATCCATCTATTAACTTACCTTAATTAACAAGTATCTGAGCCAACTGTGTGTCATATTTTATGGGCTTGAATTGCCTATAAATGTAAAATAAATCAGGTTTTCATTTGATGTCCTGGCTGCAATGTGGTTACAAGCAAACAAATTCTAACACAACTTTACGCATTTTAAGCACCTGAATCAGGCCTAAATGTAGGCTGCAGCTCCCAAAAGAAATATTTTAAGAATATTTCTGTACTTGTTTTGTCTTTGGTTTCAGACTCCTTCACAGACACAGCCATCAGCTCCAACCGTGTCAATGGAGAACACAAGGAGAAGGTTTTGCAGAGATGGGAGGGAGGAGACAGTAACGGAGAGAATTATGACCTGGATAATGATGCAGTGAGTAGCTATGTTTACCACACACAGAAAGACACCAACACATTAATCTCTATTCAGTTTCTTAATTACGTTTCAATCTTGGAAGAAGTTGAAGGCTGTTTTTTTGTTTTTTTTAACTGTTTTTCTTATAAGCATTATTGTTAATTGCTGGATATTTTTGTTTGTCTTCTTCAGTCCAATGGCTGGGATGCCAACGAGATGTTTCGCTACAATGAAGTAAAATACGGCGTCACATCAACATATGATTCTAGCCTTTCCATGTACACGTAAGTTTTCCCCTGGTTTTCCTGCTGTTCCGAATCATTGATAAATCAAGTCATATGCTGCCTTTCAAGCGTTTATTTATTCAGGAATGTGTCAAGGAGAAGAAGCCTCTCTTTTGAGAAGGAGCACTGACCACATTCAAAAATACATTTTCCCCAGATATACCCAGATGTTTTAAGGACAATGTGCCTTTTTAATCTTTAGGCTTTCACTACATGTGAGTGCTTTACATTACCATTGAATACTGCCTTCTCACTTCTGTCAACCAGTTGGGGGGTCACAATTGTCCAAAAGAAAAATTGTTCACTTGAGACGACATGTTTGGCGATGACATCAGTGTCGGCAGAATCTTTTTTATGCATTTTCAGTATTATCTCATTTTGGCCGTATTTCCCCATGTTGCATTCAATTTAATAATGTTGACACTTCTTGTAATAAGTAATACAAGCAATTTTTAGCTTGGGTAGTCACAAAATGATTATTGTTTTGGTCAGTGAGATCATGTCTCAATTATTTTTACAATGTAATGCGCACAATGGGCTGACTTTGTTTTTTGTCACCTCCTTATGTTTTGTTTCTTTGCCCCTCCTCTGTCCTGCTGTCCAGTGTGCCGCTGGAGAAGGGTAACTCTGAGGTCTTCCGGCAGCGCGAGGCACGCGCAGCCCGACTGGCAAGTGAGATTGAGTCTAGTCCCCAGTACCGACATCGCGTCAATCTGGAAAATGACGAAGGTAAAAGTGAGGAGGACAAGTACAGCGCTGTGTTGCGGGATGCTGGTGATCGCGAGAGGGGCCGTGAGAGCCCCCGTGACAGAGACCGCGAAAGGGGCCGAGACAGTCCTGGAGCCACCAACAGGTGAGAGGGAAAGCCTATTGTAAGGTTTGTCTCCATAATAGATTTTGGATGAAAATCCATCCACTCAATACTGGAATCTGTTCACTACTTGTGTACATTATCAGGAACTGAAAAATGTGGCTTTTTTTTTTCTTTACACTCCAAGCCAACACTGGTTAAGTTTATGTATAGTACAATATGTCACTGTACTGAAAGCGAAATCATCTCCAAGAATAAACATGATTTGTACTTTAGTTAAGTTTGTGGTTCTGACAATGAGTTATGATAATCTGCACCCACAGTACTGTATGGATGCTCTTTGTGGTTATAGAAAAAAAAAACTGCTGAGAAGAATGAAATGATTTGATCAAAAGCTCCTGAAAAGTTACTAAAAGGACTTCTAGTGGTGATTGTGTTGTGTAAAACATAAACTGTTGTTGCTTTGGATAATTTAGCATAACTTGTATGATTTATGTCTGAATATGATGTCTTGTTTCCTTTATCAGGGAGGGAAAGTACATTCCATTACCTCAGCGCCAGAGAGAGATGAACCGCGAGCGAGCAGAGCGAGGTTCTGGTGGGCCTCCACCCCACAACCGGCTCAGTGGAGGTTATCGTTCCACCCCACCATCTTCTTCTTCGCCCAGACCACCACAGCCTTCTGCTGCCGGACCTCAGCCAGGCATCTCCCCCTCTGAGAGAAACAGCCCTCTGTCAGGCCGAGGCGGGGCCTACGCTCCTCACCACCCACAGGGAAGCCCAAGCCCAGGTCCAGGCTCTGGCCCTGGAAGCCCATACACACCTGCCTCTCCAGGAGGACCTACACCCACACCAGCCACTGGCTCCGCTGCCACGTCCCCAGCTAGCCCCCCTGCCTCACACGGACACACTGTCCCACATTCCCACTCACTTCCACACTCGCTGTCAGAAGCTGGTAGGCCTGTTAATGGAGGTAAGTGTGTGAACTTTCCAGAGTTTTAACAGCCTCAGCTGTTGATACTTAGATATGAATTGTGAAAAAGTGTTTTCTGCCTTTTCAGTCTCTGCCAGAACTTCCCCTAAAGCCCAAAGACCTCCACAGTCGAGCAGAACAGTCCGCGCTGCAAACTCCCATGCTCAGTCCACGGGTACATTCAGTCATCTATTATGAAATGTACTTCTGTATTATCAGTGGTGTATGCAGAAAAATTCATATTTCCCTGTCATGTCCTTGCAGCCACTCGCTCTCCTAAATCAGGCTCTTCCCAGGACACACCATATTTAGACACATCATCGGTCTCTCTGCCTACCCAGAAGACGTCTGGGCCCGCCCCTCTCTTCCCTGTCGATGGTATTGTCTCACTTCTTTCCTCCTGTTCAGTTCAAAATCAAAGTCAAAACAATTTTTTTCAGTGATGATATGAGCTCATTTTTCACATTTTTTGGCACTCAGCAACAGCTGTTAAACTTTGAACACTAAGATTGTCATATGTATGTCATCTGTATAGTGAATGAGATCCTTGGTGCTGCTGCAAAAGAGCGTTCAGCTGAGAGCCCCAGCAGCACGGAGGAAAACAAGAGCAGTAAAGGTGTGTGTGCACGCAAGACTTCAAAACAAATGGAAATAAATGCTTTAAATAGAAAGATATATGATCCAGTTGTGCTAGTTGTGTGTTTTCTTCAGCCAGCCATGAGTCTACAGTTTTCAAATTTTCCACATTTTCATTAACCTTTGTTTCCTCTCTACTCCACCAGCACCCTCAGTTCAGCAAAGGTCACAGATTGAGGAGCTGCGTAAATTTGGCAAGGAATTCAGGGTAAGAGATGAGGCGCCTTTCTGTGAAGCATGAAATGAGGAAGTCTGTGACTAATCATGAGGATGTAACCTCTGACATCACTGATGTTAGATTTCCAAACATATGTCACCTGTGGCTCTTCAAGGACATTTGCCTAATAGCAAGTGGCCACACTTGCCAGATGTGATACTTTAAAATGACCCGACCGATATATCGGTTTGGCCAATATTATGGACCATCACAGGTATGATGTGGAAAAAAAATTGCATAACACATTGCAGAAACAGGTGATATTTATTAAATTTCCAGTAAAGTTTATACTGTTTCAGTACACTGCTGTCACTTAACTCAGTAAAAGTTCATTGTTAATCTGTCAAATATTCTGCTTCATTTACAAATATTTGATAACCTCATTTGGTCAATGTGAAGAAATTGTGTGTAATGGCCAATATAGGATATCAGAACTTTATTACTCCCTGATATTGGTGTCGGTATCGGCTAAAATTTAATATCGTTTGTGGTTTAATGTAAATATCCAGTTCAGAAATGCTTTTCATCACCTCCTTTATCCTTTACTTCTCTCCCTTTGCCATCTCTTTTTTTTTTTTTTTTTTTTTTTTTTTTTAGCTTCAGCAAAGTGGAGGCAGTTCAAACTCTCCCAGCTTTCCAGCAGCAGCCAACCCACCTGCCATCACTGAGGTCGTCCAACCCAGCGCGGCCAAAACCTCGCCATCAGACGCTCACCCTACTTCAGAGCCCAGACCCCAGCCTCCTGCTCCAAGTCCTTCGCAACCACAACCTCAGCCGTCACCTGCCCCAGCTGAGGACCCCGCCAAGGATGCCCCAACTACACCTGGCGCCACAACAGCCGTCGCCACAACACCTGTTTCAGACAGGCACTCACCAGCCGCCCCACAGCCAGCCAGAACCCCAGGATGCGAGGAAGCCCGATCGGAGACAGGAGAGCGGACAGAGGGCGTGGCAGAGTGAGTTTAAATGAGACCTTTCTCACCGGAATATATTTTATTTTGTTAACCTCTTATTTTTTTTAAACACATCTCTCCTTTTAATATCTTCTAGTCAAATAAAGAAATCAACTTTAAACCCCAACGCTAAAGAGTTCAACCCTGTCAAACCTCAAATGCCAATGGTAAGGCAGTTTATTCCTGGAAATGAATTTTAAAATGTTACTTTTTTACACTGAAACTGTCCAATAGTAGCTATGTTTACATGCGCAACTTTTTCTTGATCAGATTGAAAATTTGAGGGATTGGAAATTTCAAATCCATTGTCAATATGAACGCTAAATCAAATAATCCGCTAATGACATGCGTATACAAGCGCCAAGCTTTAATCAGAATAGCAACATTTTGACAGGTGCGGATTTGTCTAATTCCTTAAAATAACCACAGAAGAAGAAGTTGGACTTCTGTCTGTGTAAACAAACGCAGATGTGGTGACACTTTGCACTTTCACAATGCGCATTTCCTGCGCAATTCCTGCGCAGGTTCTGAAAGCCCTAGTTTTGTTTCTACTGTTCTCTGTGATCAAGCTACAGGCTCAGTAATGCAAAATGCTCCTACGTTACAGGAGGAGGGAGCGGGCGGACATGAGCGGCACACATGCACAGTGAGGGTCATTTTACCCAAATAGGAAGTCACGATCGAAATAAGTGTGTACATGGACGCGGTTCGGAATAAGGATCAGCATATAAACCACCCCTCTTGTTAGGAATAGAATTTCTTTCCGAATGAGCCGACTCGGTGAAGCATTTTTATTCTGATCAGCCCTTTATTCTGCATGTTTGTGTCCATGTAAACATAGCTATTTTCTCTCAGACTACACAAAGTTCTGTCTTGTATTAAAATGTGATAAAAGTATATGGCTAAAGCAAGAGTATATAGTATATAGAGAGCACGTAATTTATGTGTCAATCAGGACCTATATGAAAGTAGTAGAATGTCGAAAGAGTTTTGTTTCATATCTTCAGCTTATGTGTGAAATTGCCCTGTATTTAAAATTAAGTGACAGTGGCATTTAGCTTAATTCACCTCTGTTTTTGTTATCGTACAGACAAAGCCCAACACTGCTCCAACCCCACCTCGACCAACTCCCCCAAGCCCAGTGGTCCTTCATCCAAGTGGACAGGGGCCCCTCTATAATGCCCCCTACCTCTCCTATGTGTCACAGATCCACTCTGTGCAGGTACATGAGCAGCAGCATTTCTTATCAAAGATTTGCATTTTAACAACCATGCTAAGAACCAGGCATGTTTTAAAAAAATCAAGACTTGAAATGAGTGTAATGCAAAACCTGGACTTGTTAGCAACATTATTGTAGAATTCATATTCACTTTCTGTTTTTTGTTGGATTAATTCAAGGATGGAGCTAACATCTTTTCATCAGTAGTTAATGTGTTCAGCTCTCAGTGAATCCTCAGTCAGGATAATTTGTTTACTATTATAGAAAATAGAGATTTTTGTGTTTCTAAATGCAAGACCTCATTTGTTTCAGCCCCCACCAATGTATCAGTACACAATGTCTACAATCAACCCGGGAAAATACCCCAGGACCAAAGGTAAATGCAGCGCATTTCCCACCAGTGCTGTCTGTTGTCTGCATTTGATGGAGCCTGGAGTCTGTTTGACCTTTATTTATGCTTTTTACAAAATGTTGAAGCAGAAGATATTTATTTATTATTATTATTTATTGTCCAAGTGTTACACTACAAAGTAAAACTTTGAAAACTTGCTAAGTTTGTGTTGATGATCTTCTGCCTGTCAACAGGCTCAGTAGTGGCTCAGCGCTCTGATCATGGTACTTCAGCACCCCCCATGTTGCAAGCTGCAGCATCAGCAGCCGGGGCCCCGCTGGTAGCCTCCCCGTACCCGCAGTCATACCTTCAGTACAACCCACAGCAGTACAGCCAGCAGCAGGTCATCCAGGCCATGACGCCCTACCCTGGACAGGTAGGACATCAAATTTAAACACTTTGAAAATTTGTTTTTTTTTTATTGGTCAGCTGAGTGTTTACAGCAAAATTATCTTGTATGGATCTTTCTAACATCTTAAAGCTTCTAGTCAGACCTTGCCTCAAGACTTTTTGAAAATTGATTTTTTGTTCTCTTCTTTCCCCATCCAGCCAATGTATTCCATGCTCCAGGGTGGAGCCAGGATGATAGGTCAAGGTGGGGCTCCCCATCCACAAGCCCTGGGTCCTCCAGGAGGCCCCCAGTTCCCTGCACAGGGAGATGCTCCTCAGGGCCCACAGCAGGGCATCTACGGTGAGCATCACCAAACCTGTACAGGAACACTGAAAGAGCTATGCTGGATTTTAACTTTCATATATTAACACTGATTGTTTATATTCAGCTCCCCAGTCCTTCTCTCATCACTCGGGCGCAGTTCATCAGCCCCAGCCTTCCAGTACACCGACAGGAAACCAGCCCCCTCCCCAGCATGCAGCACCTAGCCCTGGACAGGTGAGAGATGTCCCCTACTAGACTGCTTGGAATTTCCAAATTAGCCCTGTGGAAAAGTTGTAACTTTTTTATAAGTTTCCAGCACAATGGGATTATTTTACTTAAATGAGTAAAAGAAACCAGACGCCAACTAGCAGCACACAACAGAACACTACTGTTGTTTTCTGTTTTACATTAAAAAAACCTCTGGTTATTCATCTCAAAGTTTTGACATTGTGATGTCTCGTTCAATCTCTCGTTCAGAATGCCCAGTCTGGGCCACAGCCACAGTCCTTGTACCACTCGGGTCCCCTGTCAGCACCCACCCCACCCAACATGCCACCAGGCCACACGTCTCCACAGGGCTCGTACTCCATTCAGGGCTACAGCATCCACAGCCACCAGGGAATCCCACCTACATATCCCCTGGGACAGATAACACAGGTATGACACCACAATGCTGCTACTGTTTCCGCTGCATAGTTACTGTACTTTTATGGGCAAAACTACACACAAATATTTGGTCATTAAAAACAAATATGTTCCAAGTGTTATTTGGAAAGTTTTAAACTTGTTTTGTCAATCTCCAACCCCCAAGGCCCATGTACAGGGAGCCATGTCAGGTCCCCACCACTCAGGGGGCCATGGTCAGCCCCAGTTAGTGATGTTGCAGCCACCTCAACAGGGCCCTGGCTCAGTGCCCCAGCACCCCCAGCACGGACCTCAGCAAGGAGCACACCAACACTTTTTCATAGGACATCCACAAGGTATGAGACAATGCAGAGGTCATTTAGAATCTGTCTGTGGCTTGAAATAGCATTTATAGATTTTTGTTGTTTACTTTCCACAGCAATGCAGGTACAAACACACCCTGCTTCCTTCCACCCCCCTGGAAACTAAACACCACCTGCACCCTCCCCTTAACTCCCCAACTGTTCCCAGGATTGAGCCCCAACATCCCCAATGCTTGCTGGAAGCGAGCCCCAGACTGAACGTGACTCACAAAAACGAACTGACAGAAAAGGGACAGAGTCTCACAGCACCTTATGCTTTAGCTGAGTTGTTGGTCATCGCTACCAATCTCGATGTCAGCCCCAGACAGGAGGACCTTTGCTGCTGCCTGTTCTTCTCTTCAACTTTGTACCTTTTCAGAGACAGGAGACACCTTGCTGGGCATCAGAGGGGAAAGGATGGATGAAAAACAGTTGACACATCCTCTTCTAGCAACGTGCTTTTAGCCTGGTGGGGGTTTTGAAAGTACCACAACACAAATGGGAAAAACAGACGGTCATCGGAAATACATGACTACAGCATGAGTGGAGGGATTCGGAAAGATTTTTAGCTTTTTTTTTTTTTTTTTTTAAATCAGTCCAGTAGTTAAAACCACCCCTGTGCCCTTCCTCTCTCCTGTAGGAAAATATAATTAATAAAAATGGACAAGACAAAAAAAATTTTAAAACAACAATGATCAAAAAATAAAGTTTTCAACTCAACTTCAAAGCTTTGTTTGTTGAATTTTATTATGCAAGTATTGCGCTTGTCTGGAGTGTTGAAGGTACATTTCTGCTCTGTGCTGCATGAAGCCAAAATAGTTACAACAAGACAGAGAAATGTATTTTTAATTGGACAATAACAGTGCATATAATTAGAAGCTCGCTAAGCATTTCCTTATATGTCAGTCTGGACAAAAACAAGTAATTGCGTCCTTAGGGACTATGCTCATTAGCTGGGATTCGTTTTACACAGCAACATGTGCTTATATGAAATACAGTCCATCCAGGGTGACACTTCTTTGGGTTAGTGGGACACTGCTTCTGCTTCAGGCAAGTATGACACTGTATTTTTGTTGTGTGACAACTTTGGATCAATGTATTCAGAGTGCACCGATTCAGTGCATCTGGCCCTGTTTTCCCTCCGAATGCAAGATGTTTGGACACGGTGTCATTGAGGAAGGTTATGGCAGCCCACTCAGTGTGACAGGGCATAGAGCTGCACTGCACTCAGCTCCAGCCGATCCCGGTACTCCAGTTTGGAATAGTTACCTTTAGGGACTCCCCGGGTGCCGTAGAGGAGACCCCAGAGACAGCAGGCAATTACAGCTGTGCTGTCGCTGTCACCTGAGCAGGAAGGAAGGCGAAAAAGAAGAGAGCAGCATCAGCAACCTTTTATGAAGAAAAACTGTTGTTGCGTTAATTGGAATATATCTTTCATGATTTCAAAGCTACTGTAATCAATCTTTTATTAAAAATACATCAAATATAAAGGGGCTAGTCGCGGTGATGAACCCAGATGTTTATCGCCCAACTCTGCAGGTCATCTCAGCTATGGAGGGGTTTAAAATGTTAGCATCTAGTAGATACCAACCTCAGAACTGAAAATGAATGCTAACGTTGCTCTATATATCTACAGTACTTGCTGAAGGCTTACACATTTATGGTGGTTAATGTTTAACACCCTGATGTCTACCTGACATCAAGAGTCAGTTTTTATGCTCCATGTTGCATTAGCAGTGAGCTGCAGAGGCACTGCCAAATGCCAAGTGTTACTGCCAAAAATTCTAGTTAGCTGGTGTCACATTGAAGTCTTGTGATGCAATCGCCCACTCTGAGGCCGTTGTAGGTTAGAGTTCGCAAACTTCATTTTTATTGGAGTTGTAGACACATGTAAACACACTGGTTAATTATTGGACACAAAGACAACAGAATTCAGGCTGAGGTAAGAAAAACCATGTGATTCCACAGCTAGTCAGCCTCCACTCACAACGTCAGAGAACAAATCACACGGCCTCAAAGAAATCATGTGTGGCACCAAAGCAACGGTGTGCTCGACAAAGCAAAACAAAGCACCATCAAAGCATCAAGCACCTTCATCAAATGAACAAATTGGCTTGTAGACGTTACAGCACTAAGTGTGCGCTTGTTTTCAAGTGTCCATCCATCCACTGTGTGTATGCACGAGCCATTCTTGTGAACGCGGTATTTCAAGAACGCTTTCAGGGATTTTCTTCAAACTTTGAGCAAATAGCTACTCTAACTCAAGGATGAACTGATTACATTTCGGGGGTCATGGATAAGAGCACTGCAGCTTCATGTGGAGCCACACTTATGAAACATCAAGAAAAAATAAAAACTCAGATCAAAGCCTCTTGACAATTCACTTTGGGATTTTGTCAAATTTAGCGCAAACCGACATTAGGACTCGAGTGAATTGGTTAACTTTTTAGAGATCAAAGGTCACTGCGATCATACATATTGTTAGGTGGAAGTAGAGTGGGACTTCTTGCCAGTGTGACAGGGGTATTAGAAACAACAACCTGGTCCCCCGCAAACAGGCTGTTGTGTTCTTTATTCAGTCAAACTTTTTGCTGATATGCAACTACTAACTACTACTTTAATTCCTCATACAAAATGCTGTACCTGCCAAAACAAGAAGACGTCCTGTTCCTGTAAGTATCAACCCCATCCTTATTGGTATTGCCAGTACTCATTTTCAAACCACCCCAGTCTATCTTCCTGACCAACCACTGTACTTTCACTGTCTGCTTTACCTTGCGGAAGCATATAATCACCAGGCGGTAACTTTTCTAATTTTTAATTCAAGGAATCAAACATCATAACTGGAAACATACAAGTAACTAAAACAGTGAGTCAGTCCTTGCCTCATACCAAAAGATAGTTATTTTTTTATGCTCAAGAATTCACATAAAAATGTCTAATTTCAAATGCATTATTTCAATGGAAAGTTAAATTGAAACAAATGTGACAAATACAAGACAAATGTATTCCAACACTACTAATGTCGGCCAAAGTAAAATAATTTTCTCATGTCATGTTGATGTTGAACGCCTGGCAAAAAGTGGTCTGACTGGATGAGGTCACTATGTTTAAAACAAGGAAATAGCAAAGAAGATAAAAAGTCCAGTTAAGAGCAGACGTGTTGTGATCATCAAGCTAAATCATTAAGTGTGACAAGTTTGTCTGTCACAAAAGGCTTGGCAAGTTGGCACGGTGCAGTAAAAGCGATGTAAATCTGTTGGGACTGAGGTTTTCTTGTTTGAATCTCTTACCGCCATGGAAGGCCGCTCTGCTCATCAGCTCCTCCCAATCCGAACCCGCCGCCAGCAGGGCATCCAGGGCTATCATGGGAGCATCGTGGCCACTGCTTCCCCCCCAGCCACTGTGACTAAAGCTCTGGTAGGCCTTGTCTCTCTCGGCTGGGCCGTAAGGCGAGGGCCATACCACAGGTCCCACACCGTCAGAGATGCCCCTCAAGTCCAGGTACCTGTGAAGGGAGGTAAGATAATTTCCTAACATGCATTCATGCTAAAGCTCACATGAACCCCAATTGTTATTACATTTTATTCAACATACAGGTGATTTATGAGGGGTAATACTGAGTCAGATGGCTTCAGTGCTGCTGAACTAAATGTGACCTGTGATATTTCACATCAGGTCTCCTGCCACCTTTGATTAACCCTGAGAACAAAACAGGTTTAATAGAAAGCTGCAGATGTTAGAATTTATACCCTTGCCACTTGTCAGAGAAGTAGCCCCAGTCTCTCTCCGTCTCTGCCACGGCAAAGCCTTGATCCTGAACAAAGCGCTTCGCTATTGGTAAGGCCTCTTGCATTAAGCCCAGACCCCACATCAGGATTGGCCGACGCTGGATGGCGTACGCGGCAAATACGGCGGCTGCTACTGCGCCCAGGAAACCAGTGGGGTGATGGTGGGTCATCCTGCCTGTCTCCACAGCAACTGCCACCAACGTCGACAGCTGGTTAGGCTTTTGATACCTGGTGAGGGTGAAGACAAATACGTTTAATTAAGCCCACCTCATGCTTCACTGAGGGTTTTTAACGCGAGAACCCTCATTTATTTGTCATTTACGGCTTAAAGATCAAAGAACGTCTTTCATCATTGCTTGAATGATAAAGTATCACAATCAAATATGATGAGTTCATTGGATTAATCAGTCGATTGACAGAAAATAGCAACTATTTTATCAATTTCTCATTTAAATCAGTGGTCTTCCACCTTTTGTAACTTAAGGCCCATTTCTGATTGACAAAACAATTCAAAAGAACTTTTATGCAATAAAATTTAAAGGATTTTTCAGGACATGTCAACATAGTAAGAGTAAATTTGCTCCCTATTCAGAATTATCACTTGGAAATGTAATGCCGATAGTAAATCAAAATGTATTTGTAACACTTATCATTGGAGTCAATTAAAAAATAACAACCAATTTCATGGATTGATGAGGCAAATGACAGAATACTGCAACTGGACTGGATCTGAATTTTAATGTTTTGTATTTGGGAACCGGTGGCCGACCTGAGGCCGATGCACATGGACCTCATAGCCGCCCCACACCCCCCACCGGTTGGGTTATAGGGCACTCTGTAGCCCCCCACCACTCCAGGCTTTAGCTTGGTGACTCCTACCAGGACCAAAGACAGCTGTTACCGCTACGATTACTACAATTAAATGTGACATGAATGTAAAATGTGTTCTCACCTTCAATGGTTGTAGCCCCTGGTGCCCTCCCATTCATGTCTTTCATCCCCTCCACATATCGCGCTGCAATTTCATGCAGGAGCTCCTCTCCTGTCTTCCCTGTGAAAAAGGACAACTTGATCAAACTGCAGACGACGATGTTGACATTTTTAAAGATGTCACACAGCTGCTAATAAGACTGGCTGTTCGCCTTATAAAGGTCAAGTAGCATTTCTACCAGTTTCTTCACTTGTGCAGAGCCATAATAGAGCAGCAAATCAAGGTGAAATCTGGTTTTTGCCTTGAGATGGGGCTCACGAGAGGGGAGGGTATGGCGCGCGTCTCGATGAGGCCTCATCGGAGTGACGCAGACCATCAAATCAATCCAATCAAGTCTTTGTTCTAAATTAGATGAGCAGATGAGAGAAAAGAGCCAGAGAGGCCAAACGGGTTCACTGCGGCTTTGGGCTCACCAGTTGCCAGACCTTCAGCTGTCGCCAGATGCAGGACCGTGTCGTCACTCACCGGCCACTCAGGGAGCTTCACCTTGATGTTCTTCAGACCTCCAAGCTCCTTAACCATCTGTGAGGACACCAAAGATGTGGGCCCTTGGTTAGAATGCACACAGAATATTGTGCATTAAAGCCTCCCAGACCAGCTATAATGCTGTAATATGATTTCTCTTTCCTGATTGGTCCTGGGCTGACCTGATGAATGTTTGGTCCCGACATATTAAACTCCAACAGCCCGTTCCCATATCCCAGAGCATCACCTGCACCGCTAAGCACCATGGCCGCCTTATAGTGCTCCAGTTCTGCAGGTCTGCGGGAAACAAAACATCTATTACTACACTTAACTCATGTCTGTTAATCGGAAGTGGTAGCCTGAGTCAAAACTATACCAAGTGGCTAAAAAGACTCTTTAAAGCAGAAAATTACTGCTGCAGAGGCTTGTTTTAACTGCCCTTATAGTAAGATGCTGAAGTAAAGCTGCTGCCTTACAGTTAATGAAACTGAAGCTGTTGTACACGATATCTGTTGGAAATGTTTTTTTTTTGTTGTTGTTGTTGCTGTTTATTTTATATTTATAAAATTAGTATTAATGTTATTCAAAGGAATCTGTGTGCTGATAGGGTGCCCAGGAAGCCTGGTTTGCTATGGGACCTGCACTTTAAAAAATGTAGACCTAAAACATTTACATGATTGCTAATAGCCTATATTGACAACCCTGTTTGCAAAAAAAAAAGCTGCCAAAAATGTAAACAGAAACAGAATGTGATTATTTGCAAAAAAAAACAAAAAACAAAACAGCAACATGTTTCAAAAAAACGTTGTGACAGTAGCACTAAATGATAAGGTTAGGCACTTAAACAGCATCCAGAGAGTCTGAGCCTTTCAGGGGGACATGATATCATTAAAACAGTCGGAGAAAAAATAAATCTCGGAAAGCAAGGGACAAGGCAGAAAACCATTAATGGTCGGCTGTGATCTCCACATCTGTGAACACAGTTCCCTGCTGCATCCACAAATGTGAGCTGAAACTGTATGGTCGCCGCCATCTCTGTACTCAAGCTCATTTGAGATGGACTGAGGCGAGATAGACAATTAAATTATTTTAGAAACCATGGATCACGCATCGAATAGGCTTAAGAGGAGGGGGACCATCCAGCTCAAAATCCAGGATGCATGATGGTGAGGGGCTGCATCAATGCACGAGGTGTCATGGGCAACCTGCACATTGCGAAGGCACCACTGATGCGGAATGATATACTGCATATATACGGGTTTTCGAGCAATATACGCTGCCAATTAGACAACGTATTTTTGCTTATTTCAGCATGACAATGTCAAACCCCCACGAGTCTTCCGCCTTCAGAAGCGACTCTGCACCGAGTGGGACGCTTGGGAGGAGTAACGAGTGATAACGGTGTGTGAGAATAACGCTGTCGGTGTCCTCGCTCCTTGTAAATGGTGCCACGAAGTTTTTGGGGTTTTTTTGCATTTGATAGCCATGGGAAAAGATGTGGAAACCTGCGAAGGCCCAGTGGCTGAACCCAAGAGCATAACTCTCCCAGGCTGTGTTCAAAACTGGATCCGTGCAGGACCCGGACTATCGTATGTCAGTGGTTTGGATTTAGATTAGTATGCATGCCTAGATAATGCCATTATTTATTTCCATTTGTCCAAAGCTTATGTGTGCAATTACCTTGTTTGAAATTAATTGTAAAAGGTTATTAAGAAATTTCACTTAATTGTTTTCCCCCTTTTTGCATGTGTAATGGAGTTAAAAATGCACCCTTATTATTTAATTTTATCTTAGTCAAATAGTTTTATTTTCCTTTTACCTGTGGGAGGGCATATTGCTGCACTCCGCTTTGTTTTTGTTCCTCCTGAGCCCCCATAGTTTTCCAGGCTTCTGTAGCCCCTCCCTTCTTCCCCTTACAGTGATATTCACAGTGGCTGAGGGCAAGTTCTGCCGGGAAATCCCGCCATGTATTTTTGTTGTTTTCAGTGTAAATGTGAGTTTTATCTATTGGAATTTGTGATGTAAAACGTTTGCAGAGAATGCTAATGTGCTTACCAGTTGTTTCCGGTAGTTTTTTACGTTTGAAACAAGTTTTATAAACTATTTTACATCACGAGTTTGGTGCCGCTCGGCCGCCCCGTTTCAGAACTACGTGCAGAGACTGTGGTTTTCTTTTCTTCGTGTAATGAGTGTCGTTCTGTGTGTTTAGGTTATGTGAAATAAGAGACGGATGACGACAATTGATGTGTGTAAATTGTCGCCCGCAGGGTTATGATTTTATTTTTCAAGTTTTAGCCGTAGCAAACGCTGCGTGTTTTTATTTTTTTTGACCACAAGGTGGCACTCTCTGTGTATTTAACACACTGTCTTCCAAAGTTTTACATCTGTTCAGGACAGATAGGTCTGATTTTTGTCAGGTTTTTTTTTTTTAATATTATAGAAAAGAAAGTGTTTCTTACAATTGTGAAGTTTATTACCTGTTTCCTGTATTTTAAGATACAGAGTGAGTGAATAAGGCCCCTTACAGTGATGTTCACAATGGCTAAGTGTTATGTGAAATAAGAGACGGATGACGAAAATTGATGTGTGTGAATTGTCGCCCGCAGGTTTGAGTCACAATAAATATTTGTGAGAATGCTACCAATTCCTCCTCCTTCTTCAACTGCCATCCCACATGGTTTACACATGCAAATCAAAAAAACAAAACAGTGGAAACTTCTGATATATAAATAGTAAATAATGCAGACAAATGTCAGGAACAAGTGGAATCTTTACACTGGGGTCATCTCATGCACAGAAATGTTGAATTGCACATTTATTGAGTGCGTCAGAGGGGATTTTGTAATATTAAACATTAAATCAAAAGCGGGACTGTAGGTCCAACCAGCTACACTAATGCAAATATACATTTCATTGTGCCCCCCCAATGAAACCGAAATGTTAGTGATTCACTTCTGTACTGCTGTGTCAACCTGAATTTCTCCCAAGGGGGACCAATAAAGATACTTCTTATATTATCTTATGCAGTTGGCACATTAGAAATAAAATCGCAGAGTGAATGTCGTTGTGAAATACGTGTAAGCATGATAAAAAATAATCTCCAAAGCTCTCCATTGGGACTACTTGTTCATGATGAAGAAGGTGGAACGCTTTGCCATGGAATAAGAGTCAAATGATGCACAAAACGCCACTTTTTATGTGAACACGCACAGAATCTGAAGCAGAGAGCCTGAGTTAACAGAGGAAGTTCATAACCCCGATCGCGATACCTATAATCTCTGAAACGAGTTTAAGGATTTGTTGAGCCAGCTCTCACACAAAGCCTGGCTCCGTGGTGCCGGCTTCGTCCAGTACCCCTCAGTACTGATGACGTAAACATAAATTCAAACATCTTTTGGGGCTGTAAGCAAGTCAACTTCAACGCTCGTTTATACGGAGCCTGCGAGGTGACATCTGTGATAAGACATAAATAAAATGGCCACGAGATATGAAGTTGGATCATTGCATTAATATCACATAGCAACGAAATCCTGGAGTCATGGGAACAAGATAGTTTAATCTCAATGTTTTCGTTGCCTGTTAGTTTTGAAGAGATGCTGTAGTGAATACAGGTAACTATACTTTTATCTCTAAATTTGGGATTCAATTGATTAAAATTGCAAAAAAACAAAACAAAACAGAATTTTGAAAAAAAAACTAAATAACCAATTGGGAAACATACCAATTGCACAGCGCGGCCACATTTTATGCCTTTAATTTTATTAGTGTCAACTCCTATTTCCTGGAGATATTTTTTTGCCCGCGATCAGTCTCACCTGTCCATTGTGACGTTCTGCTGTTTCCTGAACTACAACAGGCAATCAGGCAAAAAACGTCGTCGAGGTTCCGCGTCGATTTGAACCGGCACAGTTGCGTAACGCCCAAAAAACAAGCTGGCACACCACCTGAAAAGTGGGTCCACAACTAAAACGAAACCTAACTGATATTGCTTGTCATCGTGACTTCTTCCGCAGTCATCATTCCAAGCAGTGACGTAGATAACAGGAAATTGCAACTGAAGGCGGGATCGGCGGTACCAAAAACAAATTAACTTCAAATATGTTGCTGCACCCCCGGAACACAGGACACTGACGGGAAGGGAGTAACGTTCATAACTTTTTATTTATTTTCAATAACTTTATTAAAACGTCGGCTCAACACCATGCACGTGTTATATAGAGATGTTAAATGAAAGAGTAAAGAGTGCTTTATGGTAATTTATTGGGCTCTGCTCACATTAAGCATTATTTTTGAGCCAAAAACTGTTGATTTGTTTCTTGTTTCTATTTAGAAAAGATAAAACAATGTATTAAGTACTGCTACATAGCCTTCCTGCCCTGAGATCTCCGTGAAAATGCCACCTAATATTATTTTTTTGCTGTCTTTAGGGAGGTTTTCTCCTCTGTTTTCTGAAGATACATTCTGTTTCTCTTGTACAGTCTCCCATCCGGTGTGCGAACAACAAAGGATTGTTTATTTTCTTGCAGAACCAAGCCTGGCCGCCATGTGTCTCCTCTGCATCCTGACTTCCTCTTGATTTGTGCATACCTGCATTGACAGTTAATGAGTGCTCTCCATTCATATGCTACAGGCTCTCCATCCCATAGTTTAACTGCTCTGATGCCTTCTGAGCTAGCATCAGAGAGCGTGATCAGTTTGATGTCACCGAAAGGCCGATAAAATCACAAAAGAGACGTAAGAACCCTTATCTTCCAACGAGTATCTGCATCACAGGTGCACAGGTTTGAACTTTCAGCACCAAGTTTTATCTCCCAAAAGCCCTGATTAGGCAAGGGAACGAGTTTACTAGCCCTGAGTTGCCTCTAACATCAAGAGCATAAAAGGTTTAGACTGACATTACATTGCAGTCTCCATGTGTCTAGTTTAAAAGTTACAACTTTTTTTTACAACCCCATCCATCTATTTTTTAGAGGTTGTTTTGAAACAATCCTTAGAGGATCGTCGAGAGTCGGCACACAGAAATGACGGGACACAGTGTTCTGCTAGAACAAGCGCGTTATTTATTCCGCCACAGATACACTCAGTTACATAACAATCGGTTAGATGCAAAGGATTATACTCTTACCGTAACGCCTTGGAGTGGAGAGCCAACACCCCCGGCAGAGTGTGCATCCAACCAGCTGGGCGTCCGTACGAAACCCGCAGCAGACTCTGCCTGAGTGCGACTATGTCCCTCTTTCTATAATGGTGTTGTTTACTTCACGCGAGAGAGGGAGGGTGGCCATCCCAAACTCTCTGGCGTCACACCAGTTTTTATTGAATAAATGGCGTACTCTTACTCTTATTATAAGTTTTATAACACACGCATGTTTTGGATACGAGTATTGCAAAACAAAGCACACACATACATTCTCCTCTCCCCAAAGTGGTCAGCGTAACCTTTCTTAGAGATATGAGATGGTACACAGCGTGCTCCAGGCCTTTCACATGGCCTTGGTTAGAGTGGAGTGCAAAACAACATTCCACCGATATTTTTCTATCTCAGAGGTCCAGTTATTTCAGACTCCATCTCTCCTATGTGTTTTCTATGATCCAACTGGGCCGTTCCGATGAACATGTACTTTTCACTCGCACTTTTCTCAACTTTGTACACGTTCTTTCCATGATGTTGCTGACCATGTGATCTGCAAGTCTTGACAATTTTTTATTGTGTCACAATTGGTACATTTGATGGACAGCAGGGTGTTTTTTTTTTTGTTCCGTGCTTAAAGCCACACCTGCTTGAACAATCTTGTTTAGGTTTTTTGGCTTTCATTTTGTTACTGTTGTATTCTGTTCACTTCGGCTTCTTTGTCAGTGCTTTGACTTGGCCTGTTGTGATCTCACTTGCACGGTAAATATTTTGAGTGTCAGATCCACTTCTCTTAAGAATCAGCTTCTTACTTGCTCATTGGTTATGTGTCATACTACTCTTTCGTGTTGTCTGAATTCATAGTCCTCGGCTTTGCTTTTAAAATCTATGACATGTGTACCAATAGACTCCGACTTCTTCTGTGCTCGAGTAAAGAACGTGCCGAATATAAGGACATTTTTTTCTGACCTCACAAAAAAAGTCCTGAAACTTCTTCAGCACGTGTATTTTGTCTCTTTTGTCATTTTCAAAGTTGAGAGTAATGCATACATGCGTTTATTGCTTCTTGTTCCACACTGCATCATCTCGGACCTTTTAGCAATGCCCCTGGCTTTAGAGAAGAATTTCTCCAATTTTCTGCAAGACTGCATTGCAAATTCGAGCCTAGGTGGGGACTGAAAATGCGCCATACTCCTCTGCTGTAGAATCATCTGACACCAAGTTTATTAATGATGCGGGACAACCGACTTTATGGTTAACAACTTTAATGCTGACTCGTGCATAACATACAAAACATGCTGCTTGAGCTCCAGACTACGACAACAACTGTGTCCTTACCTCCATATTATGTACATTTCAGCTATGGATACCTGCAAAGCACAAGCCTAAAACATTACATAACCTTTGAGAATATTCTAATGAAAGTTGTCTGAAATAAAAATTAGAAGTCTGCATCTGCTCCAGCCCCCTTTTTTTTCGTTCTAAGATGAAATTGACACAAGTTATGTCTATACTGTCTGTATGATCTTGATTGTACTAAAGGAATTGACAGGTAATATGTTATGTATAGATTAAATGAAAAACAAAAATAGGTGGCTCCATAATGTGGTGTGGCAATCAGATGAGAGGTACAGTGCAGTGACATGGGTTCTCTGGAGCAGTAAACCTTTGTCGCCACCAGTAGCTTTACTTATGTTGTTATGTTGTTGTATGTTGTTAGAAGTTATATTGTTCTTGAAAACAATGGATGTATACAGTACTGACTGAAGAGATATCTTAGGCTCTGATTACATAGGTTATACTGGTTAGGATTAATTTATTGTCTGTGGTGACATTGTGAGATCAAAGAACTAATCATACACTCATCATGTTTATGATGTCACAAAAGACTGAAGATGACACACCGGTTGTCATAACAGTGGCTGTGATGTAAAAATAACTGTGGAGTGTATGACCTCGCAACAGATCAAAGCAGATCAAAGCCCAAAAAAATAAGTGGTATCCAAAGGAGCCGACTTGCCAAAAATACATGTATGAGAGACAAGATACAATTTGTAACTATATACATACAATCTGTAACTGTCCATAATTCAAAATTTAGAGAAAAAACATTTATTGACAATGCAGCCATCTGGAGATGGATGGCAAAATGGTGGAAATGGTAAGATTTTGGTTCACTCTTTCACACCCATATTAGTATTTGATGTGTAGGTTTCCACAAGTTATTTAGGATAGACTGATTTTTTAATGAATGGTAATGGTAATATAATTCTTCATCTTGTCTTTCAGACTTCAACGTTCGGCTACGTGATTATCCGAGAGGTGAATACCCTCCAGACATTCAATTTCTTGCTCAGATGCGTTTCTTTTTACGATTTTTAAATGACCTTGGAGAGGTAGATATTGACTTTGTCGTGGTATTAAACAACGGAGACAACTTTGATGGCATCATCATATACGGCGTACACAACAATGGTGAAAACGCGAATAATAATGTAAACGCAGACAATGCCATTGCTGTTCCAGATGTTCAGTTTCTTGCTCAGATGCGTTTCTTTTTACGATTTTTAAATAACTTTGGACTGGGAGATTTGGACTTTTTTGTGGCAGTAAACAACGACGACAACGTTGATGACATTATCTTTGATGGGGTTCACAACATCGCTGACAATGACGATGCTGACAACATTGTAAATGATGATGAAAATGAAGACAACCATGCTCCTAGGCTTCTTTCTGAAAGGGAGGGTGGAGTCGGATTCTACCGGCATTTTGAAGACGATCCCTTGCCTGGACCTTCCAGGAGGAGTCTTGACCCCATCTTGGAGGAGGAAGAGGAGGAGGCGGAGGATGAACAGGACGTTGAAGGGAGGAGCAGCAAACGGAAACGAACTGAGAGGAGTTACTCTGATGATTATACTGAAAACAGTGCCGTCAAGGATGCAGGTGCTGAAGATTCTGAAGAAGATGCTCTGCTTGGTCTGTTGAGGAAAAGGAACAGGAAAAAAAGGCATCCTGAATATACAGGCAAACATTCAGGTGCAGAAGAAAGGAGAAGGAAAAGGAAAAGAAAAAGAAAAAGAAAGAAAGATGAATACACATGCAAACATTCAGGCGCTGATGAACGGAAAAGGAAAAAGAAAAAGAAGAGAAAAAGTAAAAGAAGGCATGATGAATGTTCAATCAAAAATATAAATTCTTGTTCTGAGGATTCTGAAGAAGCCCCTCTGCCTCATCCATTGAGCAAACGGAGAGGAGAGGTTGATACAAGACCAGTCGAGCATGAAGGTGATAGTTCTAATGGTTTTGAAGACAACACTTTCACTGGTCGGCCGGGGAACAGTGGTGATGAATCTGACAATGAACCTCTCTTATGTCCTTCAGGGACAGGGACAAGACTGCAAGATGAAGATGATGAAAGCAGTAGCAAGAAGGCAAGACAATGCTGTGAATTTGTCAACAGCAACTCTGATCCTATTACATCAGATGAGTGTGTTGTGGAAGAGACTAAGGAGATCTGCGAGCATGTGGATGAGGAAAATCAGCACAGTAGCTTCTCAAGGAAGAGGATATGGAAAAGAAAGCACAATGAATGTCCAGTCAAACATGCAAGTGCTGCTGCTGAGGAGTCTGAAGAAGAAGCTCTTCCTGGCCCATCAAAGAAGAGAAAAAAAAAAAACCTACGTCAATTTAAACATACAGATGGTAGCACTGAGGACTCTAAAGAAAACCTTCTGCTTGGTCCGCTGAGGAAAGAGAGAAGAGAGGATGAAAACAGTCCAGGCGAGCATACAGAATCTAGTACTGAGGAAGGAGAGGATGATAATAGTCCAGTTCAGCGTGAAAGTGATAGTTTTAAAGACTTCGAAAAAGACCCTCTCTCTGATCGTTTGAGGGAATGCACAAAACTCAAGGATGAAGAAGATGAGAGCAGCAGCAGCAGCAAAAAAGCAAGACAATGTTGCGAATTCCCCAACAGCACCTTGGACACTTTTACGTCGGATGAACGTATTGTGGAAGAGATGAAAGAGGAGGTCAGCCAGCAGGTGGATGAGAATGACCCACAGCCAGGAGGCTCAGTAAGGAAGAGGATAAGGAAAAGATTATGAATGAGAGGAGGGGAGGAGCTGCTTCTCCTCTATGGCCAGCCAGTTATTTATATATGCTCTTCCCCAAATACATATCATAGTAATGTGTGGACAACCTTGGCAGTTCGTGCTGGGATCTCAGCTCAGAAAAAAAACGTAGCCAGATAAACCAAAACAGCAGCCAAAAAATAGTTTGTGAATGTTTCTTCCTATGAGACTACTTAAACTTGTATTGAAGCAGAAATAATTGCAATTTGTTAATACTATAGCAGCATCCATTGGATAAGTTAACTTATATAAGGCTAGCATTAGCCCATGCAGATAACTTGTCAGTTGAAAAAAAGCAGGCTCCATCTGTACAGAGTATTAGTTTTGTCACAGCCAATCATCCCTAAATAGTGTTGATAATGACCATTTATGAAATGCCTCTCAATAGTATCACTTCTACCTGCAAATTGTGGTAGAGGGGTTTACTGCAAAGGGCCCTGCTTGACAAACTAGTTTCTTCTGCTTCTGGTTCTGTGCACGTTCCCATAAAAAGAGGCATTTTGTGTGTCCTTGGCTCTTCTTTCACACAATGAAGTGATCATGTTCTGCCTTCTTTATGCCTCCTTGACAAGCTGTTGTGATGGAGCGCTATGAAGAATATAGAATTATAAGACGTATTACAACAAAAGCAGCATCATTGCCTGATGTAAAGCAAAGGGGAAGGATGTGAGAGAGATGTTTATATTTCGCCACGTAATTCACTCTACTGTGTGATTTTGCTTCTAATGTGACAATTGCATGTTGTAGCTCTTAAATTTTAAACTTTACGCAGAAAAATGCCAACGGAAAAATGCATTTCTATAAGCAGTGTTCTTTAAACTGAACTGATGGACTCGAGCTAATCAGAAACATTAAACCATCCAAAATGTTCGACAGCAACTGAGCCCTCATCTTTATTTTATGCGGATGAAACACTTTGGAAAATTTAAAGTCTTAATATTATTAGAGGAGAGAGTTTTTCTGCATCACCGACATTTATGTTACTGTTGGGAAAAAAAACGCAATGAGATGCATCATTTTTGCTGTTGTAGCTAATGAGGCATGCAGCCCTTTTGTTGATGGCAAAACAGTATGTATTGTATTTTAGCGTAAGTTTGTAACCTATATTACACATTTCCTTTGCCCATAATCTATATCTCACTGAGAAATATTGTTAATACAGTTAATGAAAAGTGAAGAGCCAATAAATAGGCGATTTTAGGCAGAAACTTCGAACTTATGTTTGCAGGATGAGTTACCATGGTGATCTATCCAGGTTGGAAAAACAGCCAGCTTCGTTTAAATGCACAGAATACTCTTTTCCATTTTCTGGTTAATGCAATATTCTGAATAATGTCTTTTATATGCGCAGCAGCTGCAGGAATATTCCCGTTTCCATGTTCATCAGCATACTCTAAATAACCCAGCGACATACACTAGTAATGGTAGCAGTGTCATGACATCAAGTGCATTCTTTTCCGACAACACGTCCCATCGAAGAAAATTTAACTTTTTCACTCGTGTTGTTCAGCATTGTTTTTTAAGCTATTCTACATCGCAGTCTAATAACACACTCGCTTTCATTTACATGCTCAATGGCAGACAAGAACGCGAGGAAATGGCAAATAGAGCCATGAGATTTGTTAGCCATTAACCAGGGCATGTAGGGCAAACTGCTGGCAACTGCTTTGTAGTACACACCTCCGGAGTTGGTCTTTCCATTTTTTCTTATAAGCAGCTTCTCTACAAAAAAACTGGCTTAAAAAAACCCAATGCCATTTAAAGGCAAGTTAGCCTCTCTACTTCAGGCCTTAGGCCTTCCAGAGGGCCTGAGGGGATTATTTTTTGGTCTCAATCACCACAAATTAATTCACTTTTTACATTTCTAGCTTTCAAAGTCTCTTTCTAAATGAACACTCACCTTTATGGCCTTCTGTCTCAGTTCTAACGTGTTAATAAGAGAAGCCAGGGCTAACTTTTTGAGACAACAGCAACAAAAGTCTCATCTAATCTAATCTATTATTTAAGGCTTTTAAGGCAATAGCCCTTTTGTTCTTGAAGCAATTTTGATTGAAAAAAAATAAGCCAAAGAAGACAATAGTTATCAAATGGCATAAAAACTAAAGCTTAACATCTGAAATGCTTTTTGTTTTTGGGCTGTCTCTGTCTCAACTGTGTTAGTAATTAAATACATACATATCAGTAACAATGGGTAGTTATACAGTACAAATAGCTGCTGCACAACAGGGATACAGGACCAGGCATTTTGAGGAGGGAGATACCAAAAGGAAGAGGATAAAAACAAAAACAGGAGGATCAATAAGAGCCTGAATAACACATACTGATATCATGCATGTCTCTGATTCACACAGGTCACCAAGGGCCTGATTTTCATCTTTATTGTCTTTGGTAGAGAACAATAACCAAAACAAAAAAACAAAACACTTCAAGTGATCCCTGCTTGCGCTTCAGAAAAACAAAATGAGAAAATCACTAAATTAAATCCCTTACTTTAATACTGGATTTTCAATAAAAGGCCTTAGTAATTCAAATTCCCACCAAACGCTGGCTTCTTGAAAGTGTGATGAGCAGGAGAGGGAGGGATTGCCTGCAGCATGTCTTATGTTGGCTGATATCTTCTGTTTGACCAGTGTGGTGACAGTAGTCCCCTCTACCATCCAGCAAGTCCCTATTCACCTGCCTGGAAGTCCACACCTAGACACACCTGCTTCAAACTAAAGAGGGGGGGAGAAACAGTTTAAAACAGATAACACAAAATGTATGATTGTGGGTCAGAGCACATTCCCACCTGAAAATAAAGCATTTCTCCCCTAGAAGGACACAATGTTTACTTAACACTTTTTATGGCAAATATGAATGCTGAAGACCTGAGGCAGTAAAGACCAGCGCATGAGATGATGTGGTCAAAGTACATACTGTTAACACAGTCATCGGCCCAATATACACAAAGTGTTCCAAGTGTATCCAATAATAGAGCTAAAGCTTCCTCTCAATAGTGCTATAATGTGGCCGGCATTTTAGCACATCCTTCTGCCTTAAAACTGCACCCGCACAAAGCGCATCAGCATCAAGCTTGCATGGACTCTTAAAGTTTGGGGCAGCGAGAACGGGGGTGCTGCAGAGGAGTGCTTTAGTGGCCACAAATGCAAGCTGGCAACTCTTGGACCACCGAAAGGGCATTTCACAGTAAAGGTTGTTAATAGGCCAGCAACATCTGAAAATTTTTCACAAAATCTCCTGTAGTACCCAGCCATCCCCCAAAAACCTTATGAAGGGTGGAATTGGGAAATCCATAACAGCAACCACATTGGAAGTAATGGGGTAAACATTTACCTTGACATACCAGTTTCCCTAAATAAGTGACTAGAGCTTTTGGAACTGACACTTGGCCAAATTGAGTTCCAGAGAAGCAGGACACAAATGGTCAAACATCTCACTAAGAATCTTAATATGACCAGACCAGGTGGATTAATAGGCCACTATACCTTCTGAATATACAGCACCTCACCTGTCATAGATCGGCTCAAAGCGATTGGACGCAACAAAAACGGGGGCTATATGGTTTGAACACAAGGAATACATATTTATTTAGAAAAGGATAAAATAACACAAATCATAATGAAGTTATTGTGAGTGTAACTATCAGTGAGTCTGTAGGTGGGTGAGTGTGTTGTAGGGTGCAAACTAAAACTATTACTCCGACTGATGCCAACCAAAAAAAACAACACAGTGCCGGGTGGAGATGAGCGTGATTTCAGAGCATCAACACAAAAAAAGCAGGAGGAGAGGGGACCAGCAACCAGGTGGGAAATTGGCCAGTGTAATAATTGTAGCTCCGACTGGGGAGTCTACAACACTCACACACAAGAGCAACTGGAGGCCATCACACACCACACAGAACTGTGTTCAGTCTCTGAAAAGTGGTTGTAGCCTTTCTCAAGCCAAATGGCATCACTGTGTACTGGACAAAACAGTCAGGAGTTTAAAAAAAAGCACTGATTTCAGAGGCACAAAGGGTCAAAAGAACCTGCCAGTATCCTTTAAGCAGTTCTAACCTAGTGACATATTTGACTGAACCTACATGATCAACCACACTTTCATTAATACCTGGAAGCAGAAATGAGTCTGGCTTTGTAATCACGTTTACTTTGTGGTAATCAGTACAACGGTGCAGGCATCAGATTTGGGTACAAAAAAGGCAGGGTAACTTACCTTTTTTTTTTTTTGCTTTTTTTTTAAATTTATTTTAAACCACTTCCTGTTGCATGATGGCACATCTGGTGGGCTGACAAAGTAAGCATTCTGCTTTATAAGTTTCTGCCTTAATACTCTGGCTTGAGTCGAGGTGACTGAAATGGGACGCATATCTATTAGTAAGCCAACTGACATGACCTGGTGGAATCAGGCATGTGTGTTAAATGAGAGAAGCATGCAGAGCAAATAGATGAGTATGTCTCTAGTCCATCAACAATGTTTCAGCATGTTGATGTGACACGCCTTCTGGATTGTAATGTAATGGACTAAACCAAGTGTAATGGACCATGCACACTCACTACATTTACATGCACAGCGATACTCCAATATTAACCCCCCCCCCCAAAAAAAGAAACCAAAAAGCAAAAACCTCATATTCTGAAAAAGACATTGCCAGTAAACAGCAGTTTTTGATCCCCTGAATAGGAATAAGGTCATATTTGGAGTAAGATGTGGAGTATCCAGATCTAAGTCACTTTATTTGAGAAATGTACGCACCTTAATTGCACTAGATATTTCCTACTGGTGTTTTTGCAGCATTCTTCAGCAGTTGCCGGTAGTTTGCGATGCATGCTCTGGTTTACAGTTAACAAATCTCCTGGCTCTAGTCGCCATTTCCTCGTGTTCTCGTCTGCCATAGAGCAAGTGAAAAAGAGTGAGTGATGTAGAATAGCTAAAAATAAAACAATGAAATACAAGGCAAGAGAAAGAGAGTTCAGTTTCCTTGGATGGGGTGGGAATTGTTGCCGGAGAAGAACAATCCTGACCTCATGACGCTGCTACCACCACTGGTGTCGCTGGTTTATTCATAATATGCTGATTAACGTATATATGAGAATATTCCTGTAACTGCCGTGAGGACATATTGGTGACAAGACTTTGTTTTGGGTAATGGACCAACATGATCCATGACAACGTATTCAAACCAACATCGGGAATGGTTTTCATTGGGACAGCGCCATTGACTTGATTGGGTTTACCAGAAACTTGATAATTTTAATGTAGGGCAGACATAAGCATGTGGCTGTATGCTTTCTTAATGACCTGACAGGCACTGGTCTTGGCTAAACCTAGCACATGTGGACGGAATGGCTGTGGCACTACAATTTGGGAATCATTTGTTTACAAAATCCCAATGCGGATCCAGCAGTGCATCAAAACAGCGTCATTACCATGGTAAGGCCAAGACTTTCTCGGCAGAGAGAAACAGGGAGACAAACTACGGTCATTTATCTGATTTAATCAACTGCTCTTTGTTGTCAAGTGTCAGGATTTTATTGTGCAGCTGAAACTCAAGGACAACAGCTGTGGATTTTTTAACACGCTGAGGGTGAGCTTGTTGGATCTGAAGCACTCATGAAAGAGTCACAAAGATCCACCAAGTCTCCTAGTTTCCATGCTTGGGCACACACAGGGAACAGGATGCACAGCAGCTTGAAACTCACCTGCAGATTCAGGAAAATAAATGCACAAAATGTAAGGTGGCATGCACTGCAAAAAGTTGAAGTCCTCACACCACAACACCAGATCCAAAATAAGAGTCAGCTTAGTTAAAAAACCTTCCCACTTTAGGGAATATTTCACACTGTTGTCACACAGGATTCCTCCCAACACACACACATACACACACACGGAGTTCTCAGAAATAAATGGTTTAAACTCTTCATCAATCTCTTCCTTGTCTGGTTCTGCAAAATACATGGAAATGTATGGTATGCAGGAGAGGAAGTTTGGTTTATAACAGACCTGTTGGTTTGAAACTCACCATAGGCAGGCACACACACACACACACACACACACACACACACACACACACACACACACACAAACACACAAGAAGACAAGAAGTACAGTAGGGGAAGAGAAACTATTAGCACAGAAAATGCAAAACACAACCTTGGGTCATTAATAGGCTGCATATGCAGTCATTATTATAAAATTAACAAAAATGTATTTGCCGATTCATTATTATTGCTTTCAGGATTCAAACTATGTTAGCATTTGAAATAAGACTAAATAAACTGTATTGAGACTTTCGAGATGTGAAGTTAACACAGGAAAAATTCTGAAACCTTGACATGCAATGAGTTTGAAAACCATCTGTGCTAACAGAATAAGTATTAAAACCTCACTCATGTATAATAGAACCACAACCTGAATACTGAAGTCACAACATGTAATTTACTGTGAAAAGTGTGAATAGTACTGTGAAGTATTTACAATGTGTACAAGTAATGTATAAAACAAAACTTTTTTATTGGCTCTCCTGAGGGAAACATCTTTCTACCATTTATACTTTTCTGCACACATCAGCTTCTTTCCTCTGGGACTAATGTCTTTTACACAACATAAATGAAATTAAGGGCAAAAAAGAAGAAACACTGTCAGCTTCGTCGCTACCGAAAAATATTTCCGCAATTCAGCAAATGCTTTTACAGCAGTTTCATATCAGCATTTGGATCCTGCATCCAAGTGTGGAAATGCACTTTTTCAAGTTTTATATATAGATAAATTTTTCAGTGTTTTCTGAACCAAAAAAAAATGTTACTCAGACTAGATGTCTGTACTCTGTGAGTCACAAATACATAAATTATTCAGTTTCTTCCTAGCTTCTTCCTGTGCACACAATCATGCTCCAAGCCTTTTTAATCCAATAATTGAGTTCTTAAATTCAATTAATAAGTTTATCCAGCAGAAGATGCTCAGGTTTTGTGTAGAAAATCCTATCCCGTCCCGTCCTGCCCTGTCCTGCCCTGTCATGTTCTCTTCTGTTCTGTTCAAGGAATGGTTCTTCGTTAAGCTTCCATTCTTTTGTCAAGCAGAAGAAAAGATTGATACAACTCCATCAACAAGTCCGTACTGTCAGCGTGTGTGCATTATGATGTCACAACAGATCAAAGCAGATCAAAGCTCATGTAAGAATGTAAAAGAAGTGGCGTCCCAAGAAGGAAAACAACTCAGAATTAATGGTGTTCTGAGTGGTGACGCCCAATCTGTAACTGTTCTATAATTTTGAAGAAAAATTTAAGAAATTTAGAAAGAAATCTTAATGAAAATGGCTGAATATGGAGACGGACAGCAAAATGGTGGAAATGGTAAGTTTTTAGTTAATGCTTTCATAAGTTCTTTTGGGGTGGATCCATTTGCAGTTTTATGTTATGAATGGTAATGGTAATGTATTTGTTCATCTGGTCTTTCAGGCAGACAGTTTTGGCTGCGTGACTATCCGAGAGGCGAGCACCCAGCGGACATTCAACATCTCGCTCTCATGCAGGAGTTGATGCTGTTTTTTGTTGACCATGAAATGCTCGACGACGCCGAAATTTTCATAATACAAAATGTCGACAACATCCTCAACAATGGCAACGTGGCTGGTGACAATATTGAGGAAGTCGCTG
Source organism: Mola mola (assembly GCA_001698575.1). NCBI lineage: Eukaryota > Metazoa > Chordata > Actinopteri > Tetraodontiformes > Molidae > Mola > Mola mola. Next base: position 5,491,239 of record KV751339.1, read on the forward strand.
TGGTGAACCAGGAGTCATCCGGCGAAAGCAGCGACTCTGGCGCTAATAATGAAGACAGTCCAGCCGAACATGCAGGCACCGGTGTCGAGGACTCTGAAGAGGAGCCTCCGCCCGGTCCATCGAGGAAGAGGAAGCGAAAGAGCAATCAACGTCAACCCAAACATGCAGATTCAACTACTGAAGACTCCGAGGAAGACCCTCTGCTTGGTCCGTCGAAGAGAAGGAGACCAGAGGATGACACAAGTCCAGCAGAACATGGAGGTGCTAGTTCTGAGGAATTTGAGGAATACCCCCTCTCTGGCCCTTCCAAGACATGGAGTGAAGACAATGAAGGTCCACTTGAACACACGGATTCCAGTACGGAGGACTCTGACAATGATCTTTTCCCAAGTCCTATGAGGAAGCATACAAGATTGCTCGATGAAGAAGATTAGGGCAGCAGCAGCAACAGGGCAAGACGATGCAGTGAATTTGCCAACAGCAACTCGGACCCTCGTATATCAGATGTACGGATTGTTGAAAAGATAATGTTTTATCCAGAAGGTGGAACAAGGTATCCAAGAGAAGGACATGGAAAACAAAATGACAATGAATGTTCATCTCTCCTCACAAATGATTACTCTTCCAAACCAACAAGCTGCCTGTTTTTCTACCATTAACTGGATCAAAACAAGCAACACGGCAACTCCTCACTGGCTAATTGAACAGTTTACTCATTCTTTTAGAAAAAGTTGGCACGCAGTTTTGATTGTCATGAAAATCATTAGTTGACAGTTACCTTGTGGTGTATCTAAATTTATTAAAAGAGCATTCACAATAACCACTCACAATTGGCCACAGTCAGCAGGGAAAGTTCGTAGTTCACAGATTGCAGCACACTGTTTCTCAGACTGTCTGTCATTCTCTCATTATGAAAAATAATTTCATGTAACTGGAATAGAGAAACAGGTGTCTTACTGTCTGACCAACAAGGCAATATCAGGCACAAATTTAGCCCTTTAACACAGGGTGTTTTCACTTAAGCAGCAGAGGAATCCGAGTTAAAACTTTAGCCTCTAAAATATTTTTTAAACTGATTGAACTAAAGATTCATCAAGTAGATCATTTTTTTATATGCATTCATTAATTTAGTGATATGTGTTCCAGACACATATCACAGTCATTGACTGCAAAAAATCTTCATCAAAATATATAAAATAATGCTTGCATTTATATTTATGTTGTTTAATTATCTAGACCGTCTGAAAATGGGGGACTTGTGTGTAAAAATGGCTGTAATGATTAATTCAATACTCTTATGATACCTCTCAAATTAGAGCTTACACTTCAGTAACATCTTGATTGCTTTTTTTTTTTCCAAATCCATTATTTTGCTCTACAGTTCTGATAGAAAATGAGATCAAATTAGATTTAATTTTGAGGCTCTCTGCAGGCCTAGAAGGCCCTGAGGGTTCACCTCTGTTAATAATTCACATACCAGTAACAGTGGGTGAAAGTACAATGCAAATAAGCTGCTACGCGACAATGAGACATCGCCCAGACAGGAGGAGGAAGAGGCTACAAACAAATTAAAAAAAGCAATACAGGAATCCACCAGAGCCAAAAAAAAAAAAATCCCAAAACTGTGCTGGTCCATTGTTGTTGCTTTCAGAATTCAATGTGAGTAATTGAAATAGGATTATAAAATGGGTTTAGAAACTTGGAGGATATGGAAGCACATTGAAAAAGTAAAAAGATAAACACTGTCTTTTTTTTTAGCTATATTTTACAATCTGTTTTAGTAATATTTCCCAACTTTTTTCAAAATGGGGTTCTATATGAAAGAGTTAACAATAATCAATAACATATTTGCCAATTTTCTTACATTTTCGGGGGATTCTGGACCTTGGAATCTAATAAATAATGATCAAATTTTATAGGTTGGAATAAAATGTTCCTGAATCACAAGGAAAATTTACTTACTGCTGACATTTTTTTTTTCAACTAAAGTTCCTCATTACACACTCATTAACGATCATAACTCACACAAAAAATACAAAAAAAAACTTTTCTTCTGTTTGTGCTGTCTGAATTAGAACTATGTCGGCACTCAGATTAAGAGTAGGAACTGTTTAACCAATGAAAACAAAGTCTTACGACATTACAGCAGACAAGTACCGGGAGCTTTGGCGATTGCGGAAGCAAAAACTCAGGTGTGGGAGGGGTTTGGCCTCAAGGAGGTTCTGGCAAACCATTCAGGAAAGGGAGAGATAGGGAAATCAGGGGGAACACTGGCCTGTATCCGTGGCAGAAGACACTGAGAATCTCCTTGGTGGCAAGGATTTCTGAGTGAGTTGCTGCCCCAAGCAGGAGTTTAAGTATCTTGGTGTCTTGTAGTGAAGGAAAACTAGACTGTGAGATGGTACTGTGGGCATTTTACTGGACCACCGTGTTGAACAGGGAGCTGAGACCGAAGTAAAAGTTTTCAATTCACCCATCGATCTATGTTACAAATCTGTAGTCCAAGTAGTGACTGAAAGAATGAGGTCAAGGACACTAGCCGCTGAAATCACCATCCTCAGGAGGGAGTCCTGGCTCAGCCTGAGAGGTACAGCGAGGAGTTCTAAAATCTTTGGGGAGCTCAGAGTAGATCTGCTGTACCTTCTCATGGAAAGGAACGAGTAAGGGGAGTTTGGAACTTTTGGTAACAATCACTCCTGGATCTCTCCTTTGGATGGTTTCTGGGCCCCTTCCCCCACTGGGAAAAGACGCTGGGATAGACCTAGAACTCACTGGAATCATTATATATCCCATCTGGCTGGGAGTGCCTTGGGACTTCACAAAGTGAGCTGGAAAGTGTTGCTGGGGAGATCGATGTGTGGAATACCGCACATCCTGCTGCCACCACAACCTAGTCGGAGAAGCAGAAGGTAACGAATGGTTGGATGGATCTGACCCAGAGGAGAAGGGAAAAAGTGAAACGAGGATTCACATCCAGGGATCTATAATGCATTACATTACATTAGTATCAACCTTTCGAGCCGAGATCTGACTCTCCACAGGGTGGCATGGTTTCACTACGACACACAGGCAGGTGCTTTAAAACACACTTGATGATTGACACTGGCAGCTGAGACAGTGATCCCCTCTGACTGATAAATACAGCCAGTCTGCGCTACCAGATGATCATCAGGAGAGTACACTTTGTAGACATAAAGGCAGACTCATAAAGGGCACATAAGAATTATTGAAACCATCTAAATATCAAAATGTTCAGCTCTGCTACCTTTTATACTTTACAGCTTCACTCACAAACCTTGAATCTCTGTGAATTTCTTTGATGTTCTTAATGTCTTCAACGCTACACATCCTGAGTTTTGTCCAGACCTGAATTTGGATTTTCATTGTGGTGCCTCCACGTGACGAGTGGAGATTTCTCCCTTCATCAAGAAATTGTCCAGCAGGAAGAGCATCTACAGCCTTGTTTCCTCTGGATCAGTTCATTTCTTTTTTAATGCATTAAGACTTATTTTTGTGTTTCTATAACCAGGGTTTGTGGATGAGATTGATAGAACCCGTCCGTTCTATCGTGTTTTGTCGTTAACCCTTCTTTGAATTACCTACCACATAATTCCAATAATATGTGGAGATAAAACTGTAGACTACTGACCGGTCAGCTGAAGGATAGGAGGATGTGGGATTTATTTTTCTTTCCTGCAGCCTGGAGCTTCTTCTCAAACAAGGCTTGTCTCTTTGTAATTAAAACACACACACACACACACACACACACACACACACACACACACACAGACACACACATGAGGAAGAGACACATAAAGGTGTATGTGTGTGTTTGTGTATGAAGTGTGCAGAGTAAGAGCAGTAGAAATGTGACCGTGAATACAAACAGCCGTTAAACCGCTCCATGTTGTTCATCTAGCAGCGATAGAACCTTCAGTAACAAAGGCAGCATATTAGTTCAGAGATGCAGCAGGTTCTGGTGACCAGAGAGCGTTTGACCCCAAACCAGGTAAGGACCCCCTACAGGGTCCTTAGCTGGTTACCTGCACAGTAACAAGTCAAGAGTTAAAGCTATTTAATTGTGGGTTACAGAGAGTTACCAAGGGTTTGTTGCCAAAAGGACTTTGGCGGAAACTCAACTTATCCTCCGAGGGTCATGTCCTATATATCCAGGGTGCTTTAGGTACATCACAGTTCTAGGCTCATGTTTAGGTTATTTCACCCAAACAGGACGAGTGTGTACTAGTAGATACTGAAATGGGGAACAGAAAACCCTTATGATGTATAGTGAATCCAACCATACATAACGTCCTGTAAAATCACACCATAGCAATTTTCTACATCAGCTGCCGTAGACAAACCTGAAATAAGTTTGAATTGGTGAACTATAGTGAACAATTGCTCTTTTTAACGTACAGATGACAAATCAGGACTGATACTCTCATGTAAATCCAAGACAGCAGATGCGTATTTCCCAAAAGATCTGACATCTGTCAACTAGTGTGTTTGGCTTAGATTCTGCTGTGTCCTGCGGGAAAACAGCAGCACGATCATGAATGGTGACAGCTTACCCTCACACCTGGACAAAAGATCATTGCCCTGAAAGTTGCATGAGTCAAAAAACACATGTATTTCCTTACTAGTGAAAGTATTTTAGAGGAAGCAAGATAATGAAGTAGACTGTTATGCTGTTGCACTGCAGCCAAACCAAACAGCATTGAAGATGTTCCCCCATTCGCCACTGCTAATTATCGAGCTACAGACGTTTCTCCTCATGTTATTATGATGTTTTGTGACTCACCCCCTTTGGCATGGTTGAGCTCCGGTTGTGCTGCTTCTCTGGAGTGGTTTGTTTGGCTCTGCTCAGTGAAAAGCAGAAGGTACAGTAAGCTTGACAAAGCCTGACAAGTCACATCATGGGTGTTATGGTGATGAGTTGGAAGCCCTGGCTGCCCGAGTGGACGCACTTTTGTAAATAAAATTCAACCTCCTTCTTTCTGCTGCATAACATGCATCCTCCCTTCTTCTATAAGTCTTTCTGCATGAATTCATGCCTATGATGTTTTTATTCGCTAAAATATTGTGATACGTAATCTTCCCCCTTCAAATTAAAACAAGTAATGAATTAATTTGAATTATTTAAATTATTGAATTATTTTTATTTATATTGGTAAGTTGTTCGAGCTCCTCCTTTGACGTTTTTGTTGTCCTCATTCCCCGAGGAGAGAAAGCAAGTTTATTGCAATCAGGCCTGTACGTCTGTCTGTAACCAACAAACTAAAAACTACAGTTTTGAGTTGAAAGTTTTACACAAAATAGGTCACCACAGTCTATTGAACTAAACGTTACATAAAATGATTTACTTTAATGTAAAACATAAAACAGTGCAATTACATTATCTTCATGATCTTCTTGATGAATTGACACATCTTTTAAGAACGCCCTTTTTTGCAGTGTTTCAGTCAAATGAAAGGTAATTGCAACGAAGGGCCTGCAGTCTTTTACTGTCGTGTTAATAAATGGATGCATCTTTTATGCAGTCGCCATTTGCTTGCACTGTATTTGTACTTACTCTTATTAAATCAAAGGGAATGGCATCAAAATTGGCGAGCATCTGCTGTCCTTGACTGTCATCTGTTTTCATGCGTCTTAATACTTTTGGGTGGTTGTAGAGCGGGTCAGATAAAAAGAGAATTTTGAAGATGTCGCCATGCAACCTGGGGGACTCAGTTGTGCATTTGTCTTGTTTTTGGCACTTGTAGTTAAATAAATATAAATGATCAGTTAATTAAGAGGAGAAGAAAATAACCAGCGGATGGACTGATAATAAAAATATAACAAATACATGTCAACATTTGGGGGCTGGAACCTGAGAACTTGCCGGATGATTAATGAAAATTGCAGGTTGTTTTTCCTATAGATCAACAGTTGATACAATTTTTACTGCTTAAGTTTTATTTTGGCATAACTGCTCTGTCTTAGATTTTGACTGGTTTTCATATTGTTGCTGCCATATCTTGTTATGTTTCCGTTTATATTTTAATAACGCTAAAATTATTGTGATATCTGCTCTAGATTTGTTAATGAATTTGTGATTGACTGAAATGACCTTTTTCTTAACTTCCATCTCTCTTGAACAAAAAGGCATCTGGTCATATTTCCTTTGTGTTCCACGACCCTTCATTTAACATCATAACCCATAACCTGCTCCCGGCAGAAATACATCCGCGTTGACTCTTGGCTCCCATGGTTCAAGAGATGGTTGGCTGGTTGGAGGAGGAGCAAATTAATGAGTCTCCATCGGAGCTCCAGTTGATGCAAACGACAGCCCCCCTCCCCCCATTTCCCCCAGGGGCTCCCGCTCAAAAAAAAGAAAGAAAAAAACAAAAACCTCGCAACCTCTTCGCCCGGCTCGACCATCCGCACCCTCACCCCCTCCCCACCCTCAGAGGGCCATGATCTCTGAGTGCTATAACAAGTTGCAGTGTTGCCTAGCAACTGGCTGGCAGATTACAATTGGGGCTGTACATGGTGTAGATTTAACAGTATTTATGGGAGTGTCATCGTATGTCTGCATTTGTGTGCACATGAGGGCAAAGAGAAAGTGTGTGTGTGAGTGTGTGTGTGTGTGTGTGTGTGTGTGTGTGTGTGTCTGTAATGAGTGATGTGAATGTGTGTGTAGACGTCTCACCGGAGCCCAGTTTCGCTGCCACTTCCAGACAATAAATCTGGCATCAAAACAATAATTAGTCCCACAAGAAACTGTATCCTGCCAGCATTGTAAATCTTTGGCCATTGCTGGGATTGCGGGTATATTTGAGGGTCTATGAGTTTTAATAGAGAAGTTTGGATGCTTTTGGGGAGATTGATGATGACTTTGTTGAGCGTGACGCTGTTGTCAGGAGAAAGGTCACTCTTGAGTGTAATTTGCTTGACAAACCTAATCCATCTGTTTTTGAAAAGCCATTTCACATTCCACATTCCTCCACTTGAAGATTCAGACAGGAGTGCTTGTCCGGATCAGATGTTTGGCTTATTTTACCTTTTCCTCCTCTCGTCTTGTGTTCTTACCTTTAAATTAGACTCTTAAATTGCGGTTTAACCAAAGGTTACTAATGAATGAGGATGAGGTTTAACTGCATTGCTGATCGTGCAGTTGGTAAGCTAATCTGTAATTGGATGGGGCTGCAAATGTTGCATGTAACGAACATATATTTTAGATGGTTGTTCTCAAAAATCAGATGTTTCACAGTAAAACACAATAAGAAAAATATGTCTTTCTTGAACAAATGTACAGCCCTCTACTTTTTTTATTCCAATACAACTCAATGGAATTTTGAAAGCATTGTGACAGTGAAAGAGGTGTCCCTGATATGTAAAATCAATATCTCCACAGAGGCGGAAGAACTTGTCTCCTCAGTAATGCATTTTCTGTACAATTTGGTGAAGGCTTCTGTTTTTCCAATATCCAGTCTTTCGCATAAGATAATAAAAAGTGAATTAAAATTCTCCGAAATGATCATGATAAGTGCTTCAGAATCCTTTATCTGACAGCCAATCTCATAATCTCTCCATGTTTGTCCTTCCTCCCTCCCTCTTCCTTTTATTCTCCCTGCCTCCCTGTACTGTACCATTTCTTTCCCACGTTCAAATTCATTATTCATTCACGCAGCACTGTGGAATGCTTCAGCTGTGAGCCTCGAGGGCACAGTATACTGTATTTAATGTTATAAAACAGACAAATCTTGATTATGAAAAATCGGGGGAAAAAAATGTTAAAATTACCTTTTTTGAGTTTTAAAACCTGCTGCCCATCTGCCACCATCTAAAATTAGCAACTGTCATATTTCCATATGAGATTCAGCTTCTCAGAAGTCACGCCCCTGAATAGAGCTTCAAACAGAATCTGTTTAAATCTCCCCCCTCTATCTCAGTATTTAAAATGTTAAAATACTGCAGAACTGCAGAAATGCGAAATGAAGAGCCAGAAAAGCTCAGAGTAAGTTGACACGTGGCAGCACTGTTAGCTGCACTGCAGTACACTTAGGAAGCTAAAAGGTTAAATCCATCGTTCAAAAACCAGAGGCCAAACAGGAATACTGTGAGAAAAATTAAAGATCAAAGTAATTGACTGAAAAATGAAAGAAGGGCAGACAGAGATGGACAAATTAGGTCGTCAGAGAAATTCACAGGTCACAGCGGCGCAATAGGGGATAAAAGGAAGAATATTATCTGAAATAAAAAGCTGAATATTTCAAATGGTAGAAAAATAAAAATACAAGCAAAGTAGGTCCTTAAAGAGCTAAAAAATTGATGGTTGAATTGTTTAGAAATGGTTATTAATAATAATAATAATAAAAGGAGAGGATAACAATAGTGTGGATACTGATTGTCTGCATTCACACTAATGAGATGCCAGACTGTCATTAGTCACACTGCTGAAGGGCTGAAAAAACCTGCTGTTTGACTATCATTTTAAACTTTGAATCAATTTTTCACCTTTCTGAATGCAACTGATGATGCAACTTGAAGTACGGGCAGACTCAGATTTGGAGACAGTTTGGCCATGACATTAAGTCATGGCCTTTCTTCTAAGGAAACATTTAATAGTAAACATTTTTTACACGATTGCCAAGCACCCTTATTCTGCAGTGATTTCACAAACCCTGCAAATATCAGACAAAAAAAATCTTTACTCGTCCCATTAAACCTTGTTGCATATCAATATACTTTTAAGACTATTCATTTCTGAATGTGGCTGAACGTCATCTGCAGCTGGATGTGCTGTAAGCTCTTTTGACAGGAGGAACAAAACATCAAGTCATTGCCATACTTACATTTTGGGAACATTTCAGCACTTCTTCATCATCAGTACATCTTCAGTTAAAAATCCATAACTTTGTTTACTCTAAATATCCAGAACGCTCCTGCATTTTGAACCCCTGTGGAAATCATTTGAATGACTGCTGACCCTGTTTCACCAGAAAACTCTGCGTTTTAGGCAGGACTTCTGGAAACAGTTGTATTGAGTTTTCCTTTTTTATCATGCAGGGGTCTCTATAGACATGCAACACATATTCTCCACTGAAAGGGCACCAGAGGGCACTGTGTTTTCTCCTTTTTAATGCACTGCATCGCATTCTGGTGTGCAGAGGGCCACAGGAGGGGTTGCATCAGATGTTTTGTACCACAGGGGCATCCAAAAGTGCATTTTTGCTGAATCTTCCTCAAACAAGTTTTGGCATAGTAAAACCTTGCAGGTTTCTATTGTAATCCATTGGAGGGTATCTATCTGTACATGATATGACACTTCTCAAGTTCTGTGAGACAACTGTTTTTACAGCAATTCAGCAGATCTATATTTAGATATGTGATTATGTTAAAGATTTAAAATTTTCATTTGGGGGAAGCTGAGAAGTCATTATTGTCCACTAAGGTGGGGCAATCGGCAATAACCATTAAAAGCCTCAGTAATTTCCTCATTTAGTTAAAAACATTAGAGAGCGGAACCACCTGCCCAGTTACACATTCAAGCTTGTATCAGTCACAGCTCACGGGCTTGTTTGTCTTAGAAGTCTCCAACATGTTTTGCAATGTAACACTTGTAGTTTGCGTGTGTGTGTGTGTGTGTGTGTGTGTGTGTGTGTGTGTGTGTACTGGGAGGTTATACACACAAACAGCCTAATGCGCATGGATGTGCACATTAGGCTGCAGACTTCCTAAGATGCAGCACACTGTTTTGAACGCGTCACAGTCATCTGTGTTCTCATGTTAACTTGTTCCTTCGCCTCATCGACTGTTCCAGCTGCTCGTCTCCATATGGCGGCGAAAGGCGTCCGCTGAATGGCTCCATTGTCAATCATCTTCTGAAGACCGTTTATCCCCACGGAACACATTTTTCTCAAAACAGCTTCGACGGAGACTATAGTTTTTGTATATTCCTGTCCTTCTACTGGTCACCCTTGCAGCGTGAGTTGATACTGTTTCTAATAAAGATGCTTTCTTGTCTCTAGATGCCAATCCTTTGATATTTATCCCTCATTTCTATCCCTTATTTTCCTATATAATGGCTGCGTCCACTCAAGTGATCATATTTGTGTGGAGTATTTGGCTGAATGAGTTTTCATTTTTTTTATGATTGTAAATAAAACCTTTTCCCCTGAGGTTGATGACTATTTCTGCAGGTACAGGCTCTGCATATACAAAATAGCCAAGTTTTTAATCCATATGTTCCTGCCTGCTGTTTCACTCACCATTCCCTCTGTTACTTGAATGCAGTTTCCCCTCTGAACTGACACGTCCCGGTCCCTTGCACTCCGGACATCACAAGAGCTGCCGCATGTCTTTCTTCATTGCTGCTATCAGTCTCTTCCTAAAAAGCCACTACAGCATTTTCATTTAACACATTTAATGGTTGGTGAGTGGTAGAACAGAGTTGCAGACCTCAATGGGTGATTTTTCCAAAAAGGAAATGTACTGGAAGGCAGTTAGAAGCTCAAATCCTTTTCACACTGATCGGTACACTGCGACCTTCTCCGTTACAAGAGAGAAAAGAGGTCCTCCAGTTTCTCTGTTTCCTACTGAGTTTGGCGTTGTTGTGTTATTAAAGGATCTATTTGATTGTTTTAAAATGTTTTTGGTTTTTTTTTAAAGAAAAAAATACTCTGTAAACCAAGTTATGTCTCTTAATTCTTTCATCTTTTATAGCATACAGCCAGTTTAATCATTAACCTTTTCTAGGAACAGATCACAGATAGTGCAGTGGCTAGTTAGCTTTTAGCAGCACCGGACACAGTTCAGGAATGGAGACAAGATGGTAGATTACAGGATAGATTACAAAGGGAGCATGTCGGGCTATGACACCAATTCAACAAAGTTAGAAAACTGCAGAGCTAAAACGTCATGTGATTCATGGGGGCCCCACTTTTCCCCATTAGCTTGCATTGTGAAAGGAGCTGCTGCAAAAAGTGAATTATTTTGGGGGGCATCGCAAAGACAAATGACTCTTTTTGATATCAGTTTGATTAATCTAATCCAAATACATTCTTAAAATCAAGAAGAGCCCCATGATTGAATTATTTAATCCCCATTGAAGTCGGCTGAGCGTTAATTGTAAATTGGCAGCTTGACCAGAGGAAGTTCCTATTGCACCAGCTCTATTGGGCCTACATGACTGAATTATTATTATTATTATTATTAGATCCAGGAAGTTTTTTCATTTAATCTTTCATGCCCCACTGAGCAGCTTGGATAGAATGGACAGGGCCCATCCTCTGATGCCGTATCTGGATTCTTCTTACAGTATGGCAACATGCCTATCCCATATATATATATATAACATTTAACACTAAGCAGTTGTAAATTTAATGTTTGTGCTTTATTGTGCTGCTCATCTTCTCCTGATTTGTGTGTCAGGATCTTTGGTAAAATTTGTGTGTAAAATGCTTACTTTGGAGATTGCAGGGTAAAGCAGGGCTCATCGTCTGTGCTTGCATTCAGTCTTTCATTCAGTTGTAAATAAGCTTTATTACGTTCTCGGAACACCAAAATTGATTCTTCATTTCCAGGAAACAGGGATCGGCTTCACTGGTTGTTCCAAATATTGAGGATAACATGCGTCCTGTATCCCCTCTGACATTTATGTTCTGCGTGATTTGTGCATCTCAGTATTGCTATTTTTGTTGCTGCTGTTGTGTTTTTTTTAGTGTCTTATTGTGTTTTTCAACCTGTTCGCTGGTTTAGGAGAGTCTTCCCAAAGGAATACAGGTCTGTTACAAAAGCCTTTGTTGTCATTGTACATAGGAAATATGCAACGAGATCCGGAGAACTACAGTGCAGGCAGTTACATATAATAATGAATAAAAGCACTTAAAAGAAGACACGCAGACACACACATTGAGGACATGATTGCATGTAGTAAAAGATACCATTCCTAAGGATTAGCTCTTGATCTTTTGAAAATGAATCACTAAAAAGCGTAGATGGATAAACCTGGGAAAGAGGAAGAATGCATAAACACATTGCACATAAGAGGGGGCGCATGATAAAATTACATCGCAGAGCGCTCAGAGGGTATTCACTGTGTGACGCTATAGAAGAAAAAGGGGCATATGTGATCGTTTTAGTCATGGTAAAAAGGAAATAACTACATTTGAAATATGTTTGTTTGTTATGGGTTTTTTTTTTTTTGAGTATTGCATCGATTGTCCCGTCAAGTTAGGACAAACTAATCCGGTCCGTGCTGTGTCATCCCTGTGGAACGAGGCCGACTGGTCCGCCGATGTCATTTGTTCTTGTCAGAGTCATTGTGGACACTGTTGTGGTCAGCTGCTTTCACTGAGGCACGAGCATCCGTCTCTGACATAATTGGTGTGGAGGGAGCACGTAAAACCTGTGCATTTATAATGAAGAGGTTTTTCAGTCCTCGTAAACAGGCAGCAGGAGAGTAGAAATATGATGAGAAAAGGAAGCGGCACCCAACGAGGTAAAATGCCGATTGAAGTGTGTGTGTGTGTTTGTGTGTGTGTGGCATGAAAGCGTGGGAGTCATCCTTCTCGGGAGGCTTGTGGTCGTTAAATCGTCACGTTAATGCATCCATCCATGTCTGTGCCATGGCATCAATTTAATGGAACAGAACACACTTGAGTATATGTGTCCACAAGGGTACTTGTGTGTAGTGTGAACCAAGATCCGGAGAGGGGGGCAATGAGATAAAAAATAAATAAATAAATAAAGGGCACGAGTAAACAAAGGCATCATGCAATTTTTGAGGATAACTCAGAAAAGCACCAGTAAGTCTATTCACCAGCCTGCACTGTGTGACAGCTGCCTGGCTCCTCTTCTTGATAGACCGAGACTTTCAGAGTGTGGACTTGACACCAGAAGAAAAAAGTAAAAGAAGGACGGAGCGAGATGGGGACAAATCAGATAAAAAAAAATAAATAAAAAGATGGAGACGCTGAGAGAACGCCAATTTTGTCCCTTCAGTGGGGGGAAATAGCATGTTTTCCTTTGTCTGTCACTGCCTCAAGAACCATTCACTTAATTACATGGAGGAAGTGAGACTGAAGAGATTGCGCTTGTGTGAGAGGGAGAAGGAACGACAGAGAGATTTTTGACCCTGTGTGTTGGTTTGGAATTAACATCCAAACAGGGGTGAGGAGATTTCATTTGACTTAAACTCAGTCTCGTCTCTCACTTGGGGACACGAATGAGGCCCGCACAAGGTAAATCACTGAATTATCCGATTAAGACTTGCTTCTGGTAAAGACTGTGTGGATTTAACACGGTTTGAGAATATTTAGGAAAAAACAGGAGACCGTTGACACCACTCTCATATCTGTGCATTAAATAAAGAGCTGGAGCAAGGAGCGGATCGGGTTGGCACGGCGACTGGGAGATGGGGGAGACAGCTGGGCTGGCTGTGATCAAATAACAAAACAAAAAAACCTCATTTATTAACACATTGTTCCTCACTATCTACTGATCTGAGGGCTGGGGTCTCAGGAGGCCACTGCCAGATAAGAGCATCAATATTGGATAGCACTACTAGACCTCCTGCTAAAGGTTCAATACAACATTTTTTCCCCCCATTTTTTTTTTCCCAGTAGATACCGGAGAGCATACGGAGATACAGGCTGGTCCTTTTTCTTGACGGCTAACGGTCGAGATGTCCAGGCTACCCAAAACAGCAGGTCAAGTGGTGGTCTCTTTATTGGTACCAAAATTGGCAGCTTCATTGTGACAATTCAGGCAGCCGAGCTTGTTACCGGATGCGGCTCCTGGTAATAAGAGAAAAAAGGCTATTTATTCTAGTTGTTTTCTTTCGAAGGTAGGTCTTCTTTTTTCCTATAATGGTAGCACAATAAGAAGAGGAAAGCCTCCCTGGCTCGATGAAAGTGCCCAAACAGCCTCTTGACTAGCAGTGGATGTTTCGCCCGATCAATAATGAATTTAGTGATTTAAAGTAATTAAGACTTCATTTGGGGAACACAAACAGCTGCTGCTCTTTGTTCTATACATCTGCGTAGGGCACCAGGTTGCCAGGCTCAAGCAGCTATTGTAAAACTCCTCTTATTTTGATTCCATTTGTGCAAGTGCTGGTGTAAATACTGGATCTGATTTTGGTGAGGCAGGAAATACACGTGGATGTAGGCTAAATCTATCGTTGCTTGGGGTTTATCGACCTGAAGACGAATATAGAATATCTTTATCCTCTGAGGTTAGTTGGAATAAGAATGGAAGTAAAAACGTGTGTGTGTATGTGTGAGGCAGTCACATACACATCAACAGAACGTCAAAGAACAACTCTCCATTCCCTCTACTCTCTCTCTCTCTCTCTCCTCCTGTTCTCCTCCTCCAGACTCTCTCCATCCTCCTCCCTCTCATCCCCTGCCACCTCCAGCGTGCTGCTCTCCTCTCTCTGTACCTCCTTTTCCTCTAAACTTGAACCATCCCTGCATTTATTTTTAATGATATGCGTACAGCTCCCTCTCTCTCTCTCTCTCTCTCTCTCTCTCTCTCTCTCTCTCCCTCTCTCTCCCCAGTTTTTGCTCCTCTCTCCGCCACCTGTTAGTTAGTCTCCCTCTCCTCTCCGTGCTGGAATCCCCTCTGTTTTTATGAGGAGTTTCACACTCGCACCATCAGCGGGGTAAGTCCATTTCTCTCATTCTCCTTCTTCACATGCGGACGAGTTGCTCATTGTGTGCACGGTGTGTGTTTTTCCTCATATCTCCGCATCAAACACACTCCTGTCTTTGGGTGGAGGGTTTTTTGTCTCCTTCTCGCCCTGAAATCGGCACTTCTCTCGCGTGCATCTGTTCTTCTACGGTCTCGGAGAGATGAACAACATGCAGAAGACGAGGCTGGGCGTTAATTCCGCAGCAACATGTGGCTGCTGCTTTTGTGCCTTTTCACCTGAGCCGTCACTTGAGTCATGGAAGTTTACTCCTCCGTCGCTGCCTGAGGAGAACTTGGATGCCACTGGCTGCGGGGCTGTAATGAGGAGCTACAGTGTTTGGCACTGTACTGCACCCTCCGCCTGTCAGCCAGCAGCTGGTTGTGTAAAAGTGAACTCCGCCCGCTGCAGGGCCCCGTCGCATCTAGGACACATGGAAGAAGGAGGAGGAGGAGGAGGAGGAGAGAGGCAGGAGGGAGATAGAGAGAGTGATATCCTTGCAGGTGGAGTGTCTGAGGCGGGCTGACGGGGTGATGATGACAGAGATAGAGAGGAGGAGAACAGGTGGAGTGTTTGGGTGGGGCGGGCAGGTAGAGGAGGGGGTTTGAGGGAGATGCTAGGATGTGACTCTAATTCAAAGTGAAGGAGCTGGGAGATGAGGAAAGGGTGGGCGGGGGGGTCAGATGTTGCAAAAAGATATTCCTGACTGCCGGCGTCTGGCACCAAGCTGGAGGCATATTTAACCTGGCAGGTGTACGTGCATGCGGGAGATGCCGTGCACGTGGTTACATAAGGGACGACCACGGCGCGTGGACAAGTTGGGCCATTGTCGTGCATCTTATAGAAATCATGTAAAGTTGCTCCCGGGCTGTGTGCAGGGCAGATTTAGCGCGCGGCGCAGTCTGTTGAGCTTTGGAGTAAAAACGACACGGCGATGGAGAGAGTGGATGAGAGAGATATTCCAGCTGGCAGCGCGCGCTCGATCAATCGTGATCTGCCCGTGAGCCGCGAGCCACCGGGCCTCCCCGCCGTGCGTGTGCTGCTGCTGCTGCTGCTGGAGCTCACGGCCACATCTGCCAGGACTGGGAGGCGACTGACTGTGCACATTATATCAGCAGACACCCGCTCAGCAGCCTGCATCAGCTGCACAGTGTGTGTGTGTGTGTGTGTGCGTGCAGTGATCTGTTTAATATATAGCTCTGTGCTGACTGCACTGATATGTTCCCCGGGTGTGTGCTTTTTCTTTTGAGGGATTGTGCTTCGTTGGTAAATTAATGGATCCTTTAGTCAGTTGTGGCCGAAACCATCATCGCCATAATCATCATCACAGGGAGTTTCATTCACTTGTCTTGCTATCTATTTAACTTTTTTCTTTTTTTTTCTTTGCCCTGGGCTGATTTATGTGGCTGTGTCCTCCGTCTGTATTCGTACAGACGTTAGAAAGAGGAATCTGCGACTTGTCCTGAGTTTGGGATCCTCTCTGCTGTTTAAATGAGCGGTGATGATCTCTGGGTTGTGTAGATATTCAGAGATCATTCATTTTGCTTTTGTGGTGCTTAATGGTGCCAAAATGGCTGCTGCTGATGATTTTTTTCCGGAAAGGCGAGATGTCCGGTCTGCTCCAAGTCCTTTCAGTCAAATAAGCCTTGGAACGCTGCAGTGTGTTTCGGAATTTTCTTTCATCCCCAGCCAGCGAAAAGCTGGAGGCCATCACCCACTGTTGCGCTCACAGCAGCAGAACTGGACCATACATGATGGATGACCCTCGCTGCCTGTAATTCTGCTGAAGGTCAGCAGTCAGCCCCGACAATTTCAGAGACAGGGATTCATTGGTCATATCCACATCATCCTGATGACACAAGGCTCCGAAATTAATCTGTTTACAGGTTCTAGTCGCACCAACAGAGCGAAGAGGGGACGTGAGGAATAATCAACCAGCCTCACCAGTGGATCAGATGAACTAAAAAATCTGCCTTTATTAAAATGTCATAGTTCAACATTGTGAGGACATTAATTCCACTCGTGCTTGTTCTTAACAGAGGAAATGGCCCACATGGGAGAACTTAGCCTTAAGGGCTTTTTTTCTGCAAAGGTCATTGTAACACATGTTCCTTATGAGAGCGTCTGTGTTTAATTTAAACCATGACGTCTTCCCAGATGTAACCAAGTGGGTTTGGTGGCCAAATCTTGTCAAACTGTGCCTGAAAAGTGCACATATGAATTGAAAATTAAAAGGGCCCATCGCAAGACACAAACAGAATTTGTTAACTTTGGCTTCGCCCAAATGTTAAAGAAGAGGTTTAAAGCCACTTGTGGACAGCTTTAACAATAAATATGTGAAAAATGTGTTTGAGTTCTTACTTTAATTGCCGAATTCTGACCTTTCTTCCCCCAGAATTCCAACAAAAAACAAAAAAAAAACGTGAGAAATCAGAGTTTAAGTAAAAATTCTAAAGCAAATGTGAGAACTCTTCACTTGTGACCCTAATTCTCTACCTTTAAAGTCCACCTGCCAACATTCTAACCTTCAGCAATCAACAATTACGTTTTGTTTGCTTAAAAGCCATGCAAATGCAGAGAAAATAGGGCGTGAGAATATTTCTGGGCTTGGCAGTCAGCCAGTGGCGAGTTACCACTCCTCTTATTTTGCCCTCAAAACAGAGATAATCACTAAAGGTTAGATAAGGAAATTCCAGAATTTCCAATTTCTTCTGTTTGTGTGGATCATTTTCAGCGCTTATAGTTGCCAGAATAAAATCAACAACAAGCTCCCTCCCCGACTGCCGAGATTCTCCTCATTATATCGCAAAACTTCACTGATGTTCAATTTACAGACAACACCGAGTGCAAATATTGCCTTCGCGGTTTCAATCGATTAAAGCCGCAGGAAGGGAGGGATCTGCTGAGTATTGAGGACAGAACGCCTCCTCAAGGACTGCTGTCTTTAGACAACAAAAGCTGCAAGATATTTGTATTCCACCCCCCTCCTTTTTTTATTTCAGGAGGAGAGCAGACAAATGAGCCTTGTGGTCAGCTCCGCTCCCTGCAACCACAACTTTATATAATGATCAGGGCTCTCCATGCCACCTGAGTGCACTGAAGAGCTCTGCAGCCTGTAAAGACTTTATTCCTTTAATTACCCGTCTATCTGCGGAGGATTGTTGAGCACATCAGATAACATGCGTGCCCAGCGGCTCTCACGCGCCGCAGCCTCATCAAGGATGATTGGGATTCAGGGAGACCTTCATTGTCCATTATTCTTTATCCTCTCTAATAGACTTGAGTTTAGTGAAACACATTCAATTCAACTGCGAATGTGTGCGCATCCTGTGGTTTACTTTGCTTTAAAGTAATGTCTATCTTTTAGAGTAATAGTGCTGAGGGAGGTTTCATTATCGATGCAGATGTGTGGTGAATCTCAAAGACAGAAAGGGAACAGATGTGATTTAACTCCAGCCATCTCACTAACCACGACTTGTTTGGTTAGCAGTTAAATTGAGAAGAACAGCCCATATTTGTGGATCAGTGTCTTTGACATTTTCTTTGTGTGAGCTCTTTTCCAGTTTCAGTTGTCGTATTGCTCAGCTCTCTTACTTTTCCCTCCATTTATCTGTGTCTCCTGTGCTCCAGCCCTATGACTGTGCGAAAAGGTAAAAGCTTGGCCATCTCCATCCAGGAGCACATGGCCATCGACGTGTGTCCAGGCCCCATCCGCCCCATCCGTCAAATATCCGCCTACTTCCCTCGCCTGTCGCCCACTTCCTCCTTCTCCGAGCCAGTGTCGCCCAATCAGGCGGCCGCTTCTGTCACGCTCAGTCCTGGCAGCGCAGGTCAAGATGGAGGGGCTGCCGGTGGGGGAGTTGGTGGTGGAGGCAGCAGCGGTCTTCTGTCGCCGCTGTTACCAGGGGCAGCGGGAGGCGGGGGCTCGCTGTCAGCCATGAGCAGCATGGACACCTCCATTGAGATTGACAGCTGCGACAGCGACGATAATAGTGAGTTACCTGAGAGTGGTGACTTTATTGGAGGCTGCTTGAGCCAGAGAAGTAAAATGAAGTCACGAATTTGGTTTCAAAGAAATCAAAACTGAGCCTTTTAGTTTGTAAAGCTTTCCAGGCTTGCACAACACATGTGACGTTTGCAATTCCAGGATTCTATGAATCTAGGATTAAACTCAAAATTTCTAAGTTAAAAGTAAGAACGTTTACTTTAAAGCTGCGGTAGGTAGTTTAACTTTTATTAATATAATAATTATTATAACTTTTCATCATAATCACTAAAATGATACAGTAAATAGTGATCAATTTAGCTTAACTACGTGTGAGTGTTACGAAAGTAATGGCAGAGAACCAACCACCAGCAGTGAAAAAACTGCCCATTCCTTGACATACAAAAGAAAGACACCAAAAAATAAATTTACACATTTGAAGAAAAGCACACTGAAAAGTATGATGTACCAGAGTAGACTGATCTCTGATCTCGTGCGCCGCAGCCTTCTCTGCAGAAGTCAGAATTTTGAGTTTAACATTTTAGACCCTCAAAACAGGGCTTAGGTTGAAACACGCTGGAATTCTGCTTTAAAGTGAAAATCCTGGCTTAATACTAAACCTAAAACGTTGGTTCAAAATCCTCTCCGAGTAATTTTTACAATGAATAATACTAATACTAATAATAATGAAAATAGGCCAACAGCACATAGTCATTATTGGCAGTAGACTGACTGTGGTTTAGCAGCAGGATTGACTGATGTATAAACAATTTTTTCGGCCTTTTGAGTTTAAATAGAGGGACTCCGAATCACCTTTTGGAGGCCAGTATTGGTATTCTCCATTTAGAACATGAGAAGGGTCAGAAAAAATAATGTTAGTGGGTCTAAGCAAACCTAGAGTCTATTATTGCTCTCTTATCAAGAGCTAGATAAGAAGATTTACACTGTTGTCCTTTCTGTTTAGTGAAAAATAGCTACAGCACAGAGCTGATTAGTTTGGCTAAGCAGCAAAACAAGTCATGGAAAAACAACCAGCCTAGCACCTAGAACCTCTCAAGTTCAGCGAAAATGTGTTCTGCTATGGACAACAAGTCATTTCCTGGAATCTTATGATTAATAAAGATGGTATAATGAGGTTTGTAAGTTAGAAAGCTTTAGATGTGCTATTAGGCCAAACTAATTTTGCACTTTTAAACAGAGCCAGATTGTTCTGCTAAGCTAATCAGCCGGTGGTGGTAGCCACAGTCTGAGAGTGGCATCAGTCAGCTCATTCTCGGCACTGGTGTTTAAAAGATTCGTTTTTAAAATTTGTTAAACTGCTATTTTTTCCTGATTAAATTTCTTCTTGCCAACATTCTTCAAAGAAGGTAATAAAGCTAATAATTGATCATTTCTTTATCAACTACAGCCGCTTTGGGGACATTAGAGTTCGATCTTCTGTATGAGAGGGCCACCAGCTCCTTACGCTGCACAGTTCTCAAAGCGAAGGTAAATGCTGTCCTGCTCTCCTTTCTTTTACTGTGAGTACTCGTTTCACCAGTACTGATGTGTTCAACTGGTGCCACAAAACAACAGGAGGCCTTTAAATCCCAAAACAAATCTTGTTCCTTGCATTGTGGCTGATGGGAATGCTGAACATTCTAGCGTTCATGCATCCATTATCTATCACTGGCTGTGCACTGTGTGGCCCACTACTCAGCCACCCCCCCACATCTGTGCTGTAGATTTAACTCATCAGTGAACCCCTCACCTCACTTACCAAATCGTTACTGCTGGTCACACTTTATGCTACATTCTCCGAGGTTTGTTTTATACCCCTCTTGTGTCTCTTCTTCCTACTCTGTTAGGGTCTGAAGCCGATGGATTTCAACGGTTTGGCTGATCCTTACGTCAAGCTGCACCTGCTCCCAGGAGCCTGCAAGGTCTTTCCTGCATTATGTTTTTGTGCCTGTGTATTTTTTTCTTTCTGTTCAACAGGTTTTTGTTTTTTTTTAATTTTCCAGCTAGAATTAATGAAAGTGATAGTGCAGACCAATAAATTTCCACTCAAACGAAATGGCCTTCTAGCCGGCAAGAACGTTTTTCCCGTTGAAAGAGCTGTGTTGACCATGTCCACGTCTGCTTTTAATGTACAGGCTAATAAATTGAAAACCAAGACTGTACGCAACACACTGAACCCTGTGTGGAACGAGACGCTCACCTACTGTGGCATCACGGAGGAGGACATGTACCGTAAAACGCTCCGGTAAATGTTTCTTTCTGTTCCTGTTTCCTTCACTCACTGAAGCTCTTTTCTCTCTTGTCTGGCCCTTGCTTCCGAAAGATTTCTTATCATTCTTCTCAATCGCAGCGGGGTGTTTTGTTCGCTCTTTAAAGGCCCTTATCCGTTTCCCAGGTTCCCTCTCTATAGATCTGCAGCGATGCTTTGATCCATCTCGCACCTCACCTTCCCCCCTGTGCTCCTGTCCACTACGATCAGCAAAGATCTCTCCTCACTCCTTTACAGCCGTCCCTCTCTCTTTGTCCCTCTTTCCATGTTTCTCCCTTCCCCTGTGTTCAAGTTACAGTGACAGATTGAGGTCAGACTAAAGACTGCGGGGTGTTTTAATTTCATTGACTCCCCTCCAGAGGTGACGAAAGCTGCGAATTGTTTCTGCCTGTGACTAAAACTTTACCACAGCACACGTGGGAGTGGGTTTTAAATAGGAGCGACAGTGGGTCTCTCAGGGGAAATTAGAGAAACTGGCGCTACAAACAGCCCTGGAACGCTGCTGTTCATGCAGGAGAAACGTTTAACCTAGTGCAATGAAAAACATGTTGATGTCGTTTGAAATATTACGCAAGTTAATTTTATCGCTTTTTTTAACCACAGCGATGTAATAGGTATTAATAGGTTAATTTCATTAGCTTGAAATTTTGAGGCAGTTTTGCAATATTGTTACTGGTAAATATCCACATCCAAATTTAGTGTCTGTTCCCTCCAGACTTGCAGCTTGTGAATGATGATTGACTGTCAATGCTCCCAGTGCAGGAACAAATCTGCCACAGAAAAGACGTTTTCTGATTCCGACAGCAGATTCATTCGACAATAACTCCGCCAGATATTAACCACAGACTGACTCTGCCACAGGATATAACTGTTGCTCTGACTACACTGGAAAATACAATGCAGCTCTATTCTTGTACTTGAGCTTCAAACCAGCAACCACAGGCAACATTGTGCTGTGCATTCTCTGACAGATCTCAGAGGAACTGTGTCAGACAATACAATTTGCTGTTCATACTTCTGTTGCTAGCCAATACTATGATAAGCTCGGAGTTTCTCCCAAAATGTAAGCATTGGTTCTCTTTGGCTAATACCTACACACGCATAAAAAGGACTAGAAAATCTATACATTATTTTTTGAGTTACATTGGGGTTATTAAATTGATCCAGGATCCAGATCGTGACCAAAAGTTAATCAATATATCCTCGGGTCATACAATTGACTGTTTATAAAAGATCGATGCAGCTTCCGGCCCTCAAAATTGAAGGCAATGCAAGTGCCTTCCACCTGCATTCTATCGAAATTCCAGGAGGGGGGCGCTTCCAACGCGACCTCCATGCAAAAAACGATCCCCCTAACTCAGCTGGATTTTTGCTTCCCTCAGGTGCCACAAACTGTGGCTCTAGTTTAAAGACTTGGAGAGTGGCAAAATGGTCGACATTTTGAAAATTAAAATAGAGTCGCAAACTCAGGCAGTATCCCAACCTCTTTTATATGCTGTCGCAGAGGCAGAGCCAGTGATGTATGGTTGTAGATGTGTGGCAGTAAATCGGTGTTTTGTGTACGCAGACTAAGTTGAGTATAATCTTGTTTTTGGTGGTGACTGTTTTTGTCCGATTTAGCCAATAGAACTAATAGTAATGCTTGGTGCCGCCGTGTAAATGCTGGTTCGTCGGTCAGATATCGCCCCTTGGGCCTCCCCTCCCATTGAAATATATAACGTCCAAAAGCAACCAGCCAACATGGCTGTACCCATGAAGCCAATCTGAGGGCTTCAAAACAGATAAGCCCCCTTTAAACCTGGCATTAAAATGCTTTATTTGTGATTGGGTGGCAATTGGATGGAGCTTGACCATGTATATATTTACATTTACTGTCTATGCTTGCGTCACACCCAAGCAGTGCACCAAATTTTATCCATTCAAAAGTTGCGCTGGTCAACAGTCAAATGTATTGTATGTATTCACAAAGGCGAAAACCTCCAACTTTGTTGGTGGAGTTAAAAATAGATTTTCAAAAATGATGAGTGATTCACCATTTTAATAGAAACGCGTGGTCAATGAAATGTTGGAATTCTTCTATGACAAAAGTTATTCATGACTACAAGTCTAAATGTTGTCTAACTAATCTAAAAGTATGAAGTTCAACAACTTATTGCAACGTTTTCTTTTTATCACGCATACGGTAGTTTGACTTGAAAGTCAGCAAGTCTGACTTTTTGTTCGTTATCTCCACTGTTTTAATATATTTAGCTCTTATTTCTGGAAGGACTGGAAGGACTGAGTGTCACCATCCACCATCCCTGCAGTGGCAGAAACGCCCTGAAACTGACTTGCACACAGCCGCAGCAGTGAACATCTTCACGTCTGCCATGACATTTACATTGGTGACGGCTTTCGTCATCAGTTTTGTCAGTCTGTTTTGCAGACATTATGAAATAAATATCTGTGACGCAGTAGGAAAGGAGAGCTGTCACAGAACCAGGCTGAAATGCAGTTATATAAAGGCATTGATATGTCCACCTCACATTATAATCATTCTACATTTTACTCTTAACTCTTTGACCTCTCCCGCGCTCTCCCCCCTCTCTATCCTCGAGCCCTGCTGAGCCTTCTTTTACTCATCCATGTATGACACCATCTTTCACCTCGCAGCTCTGACCGACTTCTCTTCACAGCTCCGGTTTTATTTGCCTCCCATCCTGTTCTCTTCCCTCCTCTCCTTGCTTCCATATTTCACTGTTTGCCATTTTCGACTCAGAGGGGTTCAGCACTTCCTTTTAGGGGAAACATTTTAAATTACTTTTATTTAAAATCGCCTCTGGGGGAATTCCAGCATATATCTGGTGTCCCTAGGCAACTGGAACCCTCGGCATCTCTGCAATACCGTGTTTTATTGGGAAAATGAAGGCAGCAGCCGACATATGCAATATAGTCTGGAGCCAAAACAAAGCAGCAGCCTAGATGCGGCGTGTTTACATCTCTATTCTTTGTTTCCTTTGTCTTATTACATGTATTTCATTCACATTTCCATGATGTCTGTTATTACTTACTTGTGCCTGGTGACGTGCACATTTGCATGCATAAGTGATTCCTCACGCACGCACAGATTTAGATGGATTTTCTCTCTCTCTCTCTCTCTCACCCACGTCAGTCCATCCCTCGCTTGGCGGCGTTTGATTCCTCTCCATCTCCTTTGCTCTTCACCGCCGCTCTCACCCACCTATGCATTTCGACTGATGGCAGGTGTAAAAGTTTGCCTCACCCATAAATATGGATTGACTTAGCCTTGCATGATGCACTCTCACACACTCTAAATTCCTCCAGGAGAGAAAATGGAAATGAATCCAACAATATGCAGATGTTAGATTCACACGTAGGTGATTTTTCTTACTTTGTGCTCTCTGATTCACGTCGGGCTTATGTCAACAGCTCGTTTCCCTGGTTATGACCTTGCCACAACAATAGGGATTATTAAAATGACTAATGATATTTAAAGTTGTTCCCTCACAGACACAAAGACACATTAAATCAGCTCCATAAATCAGCAGCTCCTATTCATGTTTTCCTCTCTCCCCTAATCTTTTCCTCCTGCATTTTCTCTTTTTTCCCTCCCCTGTCTGTCCGTCCCAGGGTGTCCGTGTGCGACGAAGACAAGCTGACACACAATGAGTTCATCGGGGAGTCGCGGGTGGCCCTGCGCCGCGTGAAACCTGACCAGACCAAACACTTCAACATCTGTCTGGAGCATCCACCTCCTGTGAGGAGAAGATGGGGGGACGGCGGGGGGGAGATGAAAGGGAGGATAGGAAAGACAAGCTAAAAGGGCAGAGGGAGGAGAATGAATGTGTGCCGGTGAGATAAATGACTGCCGGCTACACTCAGTAAATTGTGGGTTCTGTATTGACTCACAACCTAATTTTTCTGAAAGCATAAAACAACGACACGGGAGGAAAGATGTGAAGAAAGAAGGCGGGACGTTGTTTATATGCCAACAGGGAGGCGTTAAAATGTCAATACTAAACAGACTATCCACTCCAGTGACCACCATACGTGGGTCTCATAATATAAAACGCACCAACACATCTGTACATCGCTGAACCGTGGAGCTGATCCAAAAGATGATGAGAGAATAATGACTATGACTAATGCTGATACTTATGCTTGACATAAGAAGCCAACAAATAGGTCAATCTCGGAGTGTTTACTACTAAACACTCCGAGATCAAGATGACCTGGATGACTGAGAACCTTCACGGACAAATAGGTCGATGTTTCTGCAGCATAAAGACATAATGATAAATCCTTGAAGTCAGTGTGTTTTGCATTTAAATGATATGAAGAAGACAAAAATACCAACAGAGCCAAATGCAACTTTTTATTTAAGACTTTTATAGGAGCATTGATATAAAACGTACCCAGTTAAAAAATAATAGATGAGCCATTGTTAAGAGCCGTTAAAGAAGCAGTCCACCCAAAAATGGAACTGTAAACACTGCTTCCAATAAAAATCACATTTTTGTTGTTATTAACATATTATACCTTGTTGTTTTCTTATGTACAACAACACAAATCAGGAGGATGGCTGAGGATTTCTGCTCTCGCTCTGCATCCACCAATGACAGTCTGTAAAAAGAACAAACTCTGACAGTAGAAAACCTACGGAACCAATCCTGAAGCACCACC
Organism: Mola mola; assembly: GCA_001698575.1. Taxonomy (NCBI): domain Eukaryota; kingdom Metazoa; phylum Chordata; class Actinopteri; order Tetraodontiformes; family Molidae; genus Mola; species Mola mola. The sequence continues at coordinate 5,516,853 of KV751339.1, forward strand.
CCTGATTACAGAGGTGGTGTTTGAGGTAGAATCATTCATTCTGAGGCATCAACATGTAGGCGACCCTGAACAAGTAGCTCCTCCTCTTCTTCCTGGCAATCCGTGTCAGGATCAAACGTGTTTAGCTAAATTATTCCATTGTTAGAACTTGCCACTGTGCAGCGTATAGTACATTATTTTAAAAGTTGAATGATGAACAGGTGAGCTCCGGCTAGGGCCGGGCCAATGAGCAGAGACAGGGCAGAGCTAAGGTAGCACATTCACAGATAAAAAAAATATCAATGAGCATGTAATTTTACAAAGCAGAAATTAGTTTTTTACTCAAGCTGGAGCAGGATTTTAGGCCAATGGAAAGTCAGGTCTTGTCATCCACAAAATATTTTTCGGAGCTTTGAGGCAAAAGCTATGTTGCAGCATTCTATTGATTAGTGGGAGTAGATGGGAACTTATTTAACAACGACAACAAAATCTCAAAATGTCTCAAAATGTCAGGAATTCCACTTAGATTTGAGGAAAAAAAAACAACCTTAATTCCCTTTTTCAAAATGTCAATGCCTGCAGTTAAGCAGATTTTGACATAATAAAACTGCGTAGAAATAAGTCCTGTAAAATAAAACTGGGGTGTCTGGCCTTCTGGAAACTTTGTTTACTCCAGATGGTGCAATTTTATGGTTATTTGGGGTTTTTATTTGTTAGAAATGGCCATAAAAGAGGTGTACTGCAGTTTTTGAGGAGAATATTATAAGTCTGTTTTGCAGTGAAGCTGCAGGGAATGTTCTGTGGAGGTACAAACCATTGGCATGTGGTTAATTAATTGATGATTGTATTTTTATTTTGAGGTGAATTATTCCTTTAACTGTTCTTAACAACTCATCTTGATAATAACTCAAAACAATTATATATATAGTCATAGTTAATAACCTTATAATTGACCTATGTGGTTTCATTACTCATATAGACACTCAGATAAAGTATCCAGGCGGTAAAGAATAAAAGCCAAATGTGATTCCAGAGGCCCTCAGCTGAGAACATTAATCTGCAGCTTTAGCCTTCCACATCCTTGGTGGTCGTTCTACCAGATTTTAAAATCTGGCTGCAGGGATCCGCTCACTGGAACTCACGAGTATTACAGATGTCGGCCACTGCTGTTCGGTGATAAGGCCTGGCTCACCCCTGGCATTTGGCTTTATCCAAAAGGGGTCCGGTGGGGTTGAGATCAGGCGACCCAGTCAAGATCCTCCAAACCAAACTGGAAAATAAGTCATCATATATTTCCTTATTTCCCTATAAACTGCTGCCACAAAGTTTACAGGTTCATTACCAGATGTGTGGCACGAAGGAGGCAGCCCAAACCACAGCCATCCAAAGGCAAGAGTCCAGTTTGGCCTACTGACATACTTAAGTAAAGTGTTTGAGCTGAAGTTTGTTTTATTACATCTATTTTTCTAGCCACAAATACCTTTTTGCCGGCTAAATGTCACCTGGATCTCACATGGGTACATAGAGGGTGGGAGAACAAAGGCCGAGGAGAAGAGGGGGCATCGACGAACGGAGAGAGCAAATGTGAGAGATGAGAAACAAATGGATTAAAAAAATAAAAGTCACGGCAGGTGAGGAGAAAAGTGGGAGGGTTTCCATGCTTTTTTTATGTGTGTGTGTGCTTTATGAGCTGGAAGGGGCTGTTGGTATTAGATTGGCCCCCTGAGGCTGGTAGCCACTCTGCGATCAAACGTGAAAGCCCCTCTGTCATCCTGCCAACCAGACGCTGTGTCAGGCTCGTCATTTCCAAAGTGCTTTCACCCTCGCCTCGACGCATCCGTCCCGCCCTCCTTATCCTTTGTCACTCTAACCTTCATTTTTCTCTCTCTCATATTTCCCCTTTTTTTTTCAAAAATCTCTTTCTCCTCTTTTCACTGTGTCTGCCTCCAGCTGCCTTCCCCGACTGCGATGAGCACAGCCCTGAGAGGAATCTCCTGCTATCTGAGAGAGGTGACCACATGACTCGTCCGTTTGGTCAGCGTCACCCTCCATGTCTGTCTGTCTGTCTGTCTGTCTGTCTGTCCTTGGTGTTCTCCTGTCTGAGGTTTGTCCACTTTAACCACTACGACAGGACTTTCTCCAAAGCGTTCCTCTTAAAAGGCTGAAGAGGAAAAAAAAACACAACTTGAAAGTAGCCAAATATTCCTAAATAAAATAAAAAAAATTCTTATTGAGCAAAATAATTAAATCTGCCATAGCGGTAAGCTGATTTGCTTGGCTAGAATTATTAAAGCTAAATTAAAGGTCAAGCCACCAAAAGACCAAAAATACTCAACTTACATTTGTTTGTGCTTCTTAAAAGCCGTGTAAACTCAATGCTTTAAGGCAGATGCACTAAAAATTATTTGTATCTCAGTTGAGCTGATGCTGGATAAATTATCTGCAGAAAAGACCTTGAGGCAAAAAACCATTTTCTTTAAACAGCACTTTTTGGTCTCAGATTGAGTTGACTATAATTTGTTTTATTTAATTTAAGACAGTAAGTGGCAGTGTCTTTAATTAAAGCGGTGTAAGCGTTCTTAAACTGGCAAGATTTGCAAGTATAGGCTTTTCTTGTAATAAGGAAAAAAAGCTGTTTTTCCGCTGGGACAGCAATTGTTCCTGGCTAAATCCACCTTGAAATTAGCTGGAATATGTTATCAGGACAAAGTAATATGTTCCTCTAATGAGATGCAACACTTGTTTGACAGGATTATTTTTCTTTTTAGACAAAAATTAAGATTTTCCCAGAAACAAGGCTGTATTTTTTTACTATCTTGAAATTCCTTTTTTGACTTTGTTGTGTTCCGAGACCGACTTCAGTTTTCATGCTGTGGCTTGTATAATCTTGTGGAGGCGTCACAATCGATGAGTCTTTATTCAAGCTTCGGGCTTCACCGTTCACATCTGCAACAAAACTCATGAATCCTTTAAATTTTAGCCCAACATTCACAGGTGAGTAAGTGTTTAAGAGAGAGGGTAATAATCAAATTAATCAGCGATGTTGTTTTGCCATTAATTTACCATTGTACATGTTTAATTCAGACCTGCAGGTTTTACAAACCATTTGAAAGGTGTTCTCCGCCGCTATAGCCGCCTGTTGGTTCCCATTCATTTCCCCCAAGACACGGAAATCAATTAGCAGACTTGCTCAAGTCATGTAATCCATTAGGCCAGCATTAATCTATTGTTGTGAGGTAATTAAGTGCAGTACATACCAAATCAGTCCCTGATCGAAGGGATAATTGACTTTGATTTTTGTATTATGTGAAAATGAGTGAGCGATGTCAGAACTACAGGAATATCCATCAGATTTACAAATTGAGTAATTGGCCGATCATTTACGCTCTAATTATTTCCTGATGATATGTCTTCATGTAATAATACTGCCATAATTGGTCCTTCTGTATCATATGTGATTATATATTTAATCTCTCACGATCCACATCATGTGCAGTATATATATGACAGAGAGGAAAAACACAGAAACTGGAGTTTATTTGTTTTTTGTTTTTTTCATTTTTATCGTCGAGCATTTTAAATTGCTTTTTTTTTTTTTTTTTCTTAAAATCAACTCTGAGCACCGAAAAAGCTGTTTGCATGTGGAAGAGAGGCTGAAGGTTGTCTTTTTCAGCCTGCCTATAATATGTCTGGTACATTTCTGTCGCTTATGTGTTTATCCTGCTTCCCGCTCAAACTGTCAAAGACTTGACATGTTTTACTCACTGAACAATATTTTCCCCACCGGGACAATGAAATACCTACTTACCTGCTCGAATCATAGAGGAAAATGTTCATTTTGCAAGAAGCGATTCTAAAAAAGCCCCTACTGTCTCCTTTTTAGACAGAGATGAAGTATGAGACAATCCTAATCAGTAAATTTTAAAAAAGCGTTGAAACCAAAAATGCTTTCTGCTCCCCCATCATTCCTGGAGCACAACAGCTCCCTCCGTATTTCTCACTGGAGTCAAGTTTGTTTAATGCGCCTGCTGATCGTTTTGCTCCTCAGCCTCACCAACCCGCCCACAGATTCATCTCTTTCCCCGTTCGCCTCTCGCTGCGAGTGTCTGGCTCCACATTGATGCCTGTTTATTCCCACCTCCCTAATGAGTTGCTCTCTATCGATCTGTGAAGGTCTGAGCCGTTTCATTATCCCGGATACCTGGTGCAAATTATTCTCACTAATTGCAAGTTTTTTAAAAGTCTCCAATACTCGGTCACGGCAGACGGTGAGCCGCCTGTTGGCAGAGACAATGATTTAAAAAAGAGAAAATGCACATGAGGAGGAAATTGGAACAGAATTAGGAAAGAGAAAGGGGGGCATGTTGTTAAGGCAGTTAGAGATGGAGTGGGGGAGTGCGAGGCATGAGGCGTATTGATCGCCCTGGTGTCCACCTTCCGCCGGAACATCAGAGTTAATGAGACATGGAGAGATGCAAAGGAGAGAGAAGATACAGTAGTGGAGCGATGGAACCCAGCATGCATTAACACAACCTTCGAGGCAATAGAAACAAGCGTTTTCCACTTTCTGTGGTAAAAAGATGCACCTGCAGTGATGAAAGTCCTGGAATAGCAAGAGCGCGTCTCTCCTATAAATAACAAACATGTTTAGGCGCTGTCGGCCACGGGCCTGAGTCACGGTCCTGTGGGAACGTCATCTTCCCCTTCTTCACCCGCGTCCTCGCCTCTCTCATCTGTCACTTTGAATCTGCTCTGCTGTTGCGCTCGATGGCAAACACTTTGAAAACAGTTTGATGCTGTCCATGGAAAACACCATTATTCCACCATTATTGACTTTAAGGCTCGTCCAAAACTGGCCCTTGCCATCAGCCCAGCTGTACTCCTGTTTACTGAGATGCTAGCGAGAGTCGGGTTTGTCTCTGAGCTGCAGGAGATGAGCTCAAATGTTAGATGAAAGTCGCGTTAGTTGCGTCTGCCTGTGAGAGAAAGAGGACAGATGAACTACACGGCGGCGAAGGACACAAATGAAGACTTTAGGGCTGATCACATTTGATTTGCCAACGGCTAGAAGCAGTCAGAGAGTGCAAACCTCCACCAAGGTCCAGCAGTCCCCTCAAGTTAAAAATCCCAACTCAGGCTCCACACCAAAAGTCAATGGCTTCTTCTTTAGCTCATATTCCATCCTGCCACCGGGTTTCTCCGAAATCTATCCAATAGATTTTGAGTCATCGCGCTAACAAGCAAATAGCCAACAGACAGGTGAAAACATAACTTGGTGGAGGTAATTACGTATAAATTACTTCCATTCCAAGTGTGTTGTGGTGACAGAGTGTCTCGCAGGTTTCTGCAGCACAGAGCTGCTGTAACTTGATTAAGACTGCAGCGTCTGTTGGTCAGACGGCCTCGTTTGCTCGGTTAATGGCGCTGTCGGCAGTCTTCACATTAGGCTCCAAAAGTAATTATCCATTCTTTGAAACAAGTGCAAACGCACTCGGCCTGAAATTGCCTTAGAAAACAAACTTGTTTGTTTCATTGTAAGATAGGGCGAGTGTTTGGGGAAAGAGCTGTTCCTTTTTCAGTCACAGATATTTATACAGTATATTCACGAAGGCAAAAATGGAACCGTCTGTAACTTTGCTGCCTTGTAAAGAGGAATTGCACGCTACCTGCAGCATGTGTAGCATCGTAAACTGTGTGGGCGCTGCGGTCATGTTCCACCTTTTCATTCCGTCAACATCATTTTATAGAAAATATTTAAAAATATTCCTGCTTCTGCCCCATTTCCAGATCTGCACCGACCTGTAATGTGTCAGTTTCTTAGCTCAAGTTTTGTTGGGATCCTCTCAGCAGTTTGTGCGTAATCCTGCTACAAGACAGACAAACAAGAACATGAAGTTAATAAAACTCACCTTTGGGATGATCGCCTTTAGAGAGGTTTTGATGCTTAAATGGGTGCTTTTGCTTCCTTATATTCACAGTGTTCCAGACAGTGTAAGGTGGCAGTTTTGTTTTCAGATGTGATGTCTCTTCAACACTGTAACACTGGTGTGTATTATCAGGTGTTATCTGCTGCAACGGGCAGAGGAAAAGTGTGTGCCAACAATACATTCGGCAACAGCTGGGTTTGGTCAGGTGGAATCATGTTTAGGCACCATGCAGAACTATAGTGCTACTCTGGGTTTTACAATTCATCCGTCACTTGTTGCTTTGGTGGCTGCTGTTAGGAATAAATTAGACTGAATGTGCCTGATTTGATTTCTGCTGCACTGCTGCGGGAAGATCTGCTCCTTATTATTTTCGCCACACATAGCGTTGGCATATTATTACCTTATGAAATTGATATGGTGATCATCTTGGCATTTGCAAGCAACCGCAGCTTATTCACACGTGGAGCCGCCACACGGCAGCGATAGTATTCATTTGAAGTCATGGGAAGTGAAGGGAAATACCAGGCGACTATTCAAAAATAGATTGACTATAGCGGCTGGCACAAACTTAAATGCTCCCTGTAAACCTGAAGCATAAATCACTATTCTACACATAAAATTGCTTTCCCACATTTGTTTTTCTTCTGCCTGTTTCTATCTCCTTCTCTCAGTGGGAGACTGAACAGCAGAGGAGTCTGGAGGAGAGGGGCCGCCTGCTGCTCTGCCTGCAGTACCTCCCCCCGGCCAGCGATGGCGACGTGCAGGGCGAGGCCAAGGAGAGGGCTCGTGGCGGGCTGTGCGTGGGAGTCAAGCGCTGTGCCCACCTGGCAGCCATGGACGTCAACGGCTACTCAGACCCCTACGTTAAAACGTGAGGCTCCGCCCATCTCATTCATGCAGAAGGTGCAGTGACGGATTGACGCTTTGTGGCTCTCATATCAGGACGACTGGTTGCTGCGTCTTGATGCCGTTGGCTTGTAGTGAGCCCATGAATCGGTTTTGTCGCCACTCGTGAGAGATAGATGGCTCAAGTTAACCCTGCATAACGTAATAGTGACAAATCAGGGCAGCTTCCACACGAGCAGAAGCTGCTCTTCCCTCAAGATAATGATGACTGTGTGTGTGTGTGTGTGTGTGTGTGTGTGTGTGTGTGTGTGTGTGCGTGCGCGCACGCACTGACAGCCTTCAGGAGAGACTGAAAGGCAGTGACATGACCTCATGTTGTGGGCATACTGTATGACGGGCGAGGCAGACTTGTGTGCCATTGTTAGTGTCATAGAGATCCTCTGGAGCGCCATTATTCACTGGAGAAAGAAAAGCAACAGCGCGTGTGTCACTCAGCGTGCGTGTGCACCGGGGGAGGCCAGGAAGAGCTCCGCGCTGAGTGACGCTGCCTGACAGAGAGTGGACAAATGAGCTTTAAAGCCTCCGTCTTCGACTTCAGTCGGTTCTGGGCCCCGGCGCTGCCTCCGTGGAATAAATAAAACAGCCAAACAAGCTCCCGGCGCACACGCTCGTGCACACCGATCTCGCTTCTGCTTTTCCCGTCACGTCTTAGACGTGAGTCTTCGCCCTCCTTCCTCACACCCACTGAGCCCACGCGTACGTCCCTGGCACGTCCAGAGCGATGCGTGGCACACCTCGCTTCATCTCTGATGCGTACTTGCATTTTTGCCCTCTGGCGGGAGTGTTTTTCTCCCCCCAGATGCTTTGTTGTGTCTGAGAGCGTGTGGGAACATACGCTCTTCGAGCTGTGGGTGGTGGGTGGAAAGCAAATGTGAAGAGAGATTTCGCCACGCTTCTTCAAGCCGGCTTAAAAATATCCCGAGAATTAAATGACACTCGGCGTAGGAATGTTTTTTCAGTCCGTGCTGTGCTGGTGGAGGGATCACTGATCTGTGCTCGCGTTGCTTTCACAAACGATGTATTAAACCCTCGGAGGGACAGTTTGACAAGTGGTGAAATACATTTATTCACCTCTCTGATAGTTAGAAAAGAAGATGGATTCCACTGTCATAACCGTGTGGTAAATAGGAAACCACAGCCAAGATTATCTTAGCTTAGCATCAAGAATGAAGTTAGGGGAAAATGACTAGCTCGGTCCTAACCAAAGGCATGGCCAATTTTGTTACTTTGAAACAGGCCAGGCTAAAGTCTCCCTTTACTTTCAGCCTCTATGCTAAGCTAAGCTAACAGGCATGCTTCTTAATTAGGCTAGGCAAGACAGTTCTTTGTATATTGCTAATTAGTAAATAACTTTATTGGAAATCGTGCATCGGTGAGGAAGTAAGAAGTGAAGACAAAAACGGCAAAATCTAGAGGACAGTCAAACCTTTGGGAACATTATCTTTTTTCATACGCTCGAGGTTAATTACACTTGTACTGCATTTGCAGCTATCGCACCAGTATTGTCTTACTGTTTCCTTTCAGCAGCAGATCGGCTCATATTAACGTGATGTCTTCCCCGTCTCCCGTCTCAGGTACCTCAAGCCAGACGTTCAGAAGAAATCCAAGCACAAAACGGCGGTGATAAAAAAGACCCTCAACCCGGAGTTTAATGAGGTAGGCGGACATGTTTCTGTTTGCGTACGTGCATGTGCATGTGGGGGCAAGAAGCGCGCTCATGAAGAGGCGGCTCATTGAGAGAGTGGCCTGCAGTGACTCCACGTACACAGCATCCAAAGTTTCTCCCGCTGCTCTGTCAAGCAGCCAGTCATACTCTAACAATTCGTATCCGCTGCCTCATTAGCGAGTCCTTATAAAAGATGTGTGTCGGGTCTGATTTTCTGACCTTTGACCCTGTTTGTTTCTGCCCAGGAGTTCTTCTATGAAATCACCTTCTCGGAGTTAGCCACCAAGACGCTGGAGGTCACCGTGTGGGACTACGACCTGGGAAAGTCCAACGACTTCATCGGTGAGCGTGCAGCGCCGCGGCCTGCTGCTGGAGCTTTTTGGGCTGAGTGATTAGCTGGCTGGATGGTTGATTAGCAGTCTAATAATGTTGTGCCCATGGCAGATGTCGCTTAAGATATTTTAAGACTCTCTCCATTATCCGCTATGATCCGAGCGTGTAATTTGCAGGGTTCGGTTGCCAAAAGGGGTGTCAGTGACACTCTGGCTGGAGGCGAGCTCCACACTCTACTTTCTGTGAGGTCGGACTAATTACATTTCCCCTGTGTTCTGCATGTTTTTGTCCGGGATCGTTAAAAGTCAAGATTTTTGTTTTTGATTAAAGGTAAAGGGCAGGCACACTGTTTTCTTTAACTACTCATTCCCGGCACGCTTTTGCCGAGGACGTGAACTCTCAACGCGGGTCACGGAAATGTAGTGTTTAATCGTAATTTCAAGTGAGTAATTCTCCCTCTAAGACAGTAGGACGACTCAAAATGAGCCGCTCTGCTTATTGTTCACCGCAGTGACAGAACGCGGCGGCCGATACACCGACTCGGCCGCTGATGTGTTTTTAATTGCTTTCAGACAACGACGGAGCTCGGTAAGTGATGAGCCGCGATGAGAACGGGTTGATAAGTGACATCAGGCTTTGGCTGCACCGACAGCACTTGTCAGCTCGGCGAATTCAGTGTTGAATCTCTTTTTTTGTCTTTTTAGCTCCGTTCAGTACGTGGAGACATCGAAAGCTGATTTTGAATTTTGCTCATGTTGGTATTCATTTTAAACTTATCCACTTTGAGCTTCCCCTTTTTAAAGGTAACCTGTTGTTTAAGAAGTCACTTATTATCCATCGCTCAGGGAGGTTTTTTTTTAATGAAGCTCACATGTTTAAGGATTATTCAGCTCTTATCTGATGGCCAACAGAGCAGCAAACAACCCACTATTGAAATTAAGGTGAACCAAAAAAAAAAGCTACAGCCAATTAGGCCTTTTCTTTACGCGGCTCCTATGACTGACTTCTTCTCTGGCTCGCCAGGCTCTGGGCAGCCAAATGTAGAGGAGACATTTCCACAGCAATCTTCAGGATAATCTCCCGCTTTACAAGTACTTCGGCATCACAAAGAAGCCTGTCCACAGATGGTGAACCCCTGAAAAGCTCCCAAAATGTCTTACACGAATGCAGGCGAGCGACTGTTGTACTCAGAGGAGTCAAATAAACAAAACAGTCACCGAAAACTGTAATTTTTTTTTTTCTTTTTCTTTTTCTTTACTCCCTTGCATTCCATTTGCTCTTGGTGCGACTAACAACTACACGTCCCAAATTAGTAAACGGCAAAATTTGGGTTGTTTTGTTGGGTTTATTGAAGTTCTTGGTTCAAAACAGAATTACCTCCGCTTAGGTTGGGATAAGCTATGAATCGACAAGCTGTGTGGGCCACAGCCGCCTTTTCCCCCATTTATGGATGGCCCTGATAAGGATTAGGACAGGAGTTTTTTCCTGTAAGTGACAATTTAATATTAAAAAAATATTGCATTAATAGTACAAATATGATTATATCCAGCACATTATATTTACAGATGCTCCACCTCCCCACACTAGTATGTGAGACGAAACATACAAAAACCAAAGTTAAAGTCAAAGTTAACTATAGGGAAAGCATTTTTTGTAATCCATAAATTTTGTGATAATATTGTTGCCATGAGTTGTTTCATGTTTACATCCTGTAGCATCGAAGCAGTGACCCGCTGTCACTTCTCCGCTACATAAAATCAGCCCTTCACACGCACTTTATACATTCGTCTTCACTGTTTGCTCATTCACAGGTCACATTTTGTTTGTTTGTTTGTTGTTGTTGTTGTTTTTCGCCGCGCTGCTCAGGGGGCGTGTCCTTAGGGTGTCACTCACAGGGGGACAGCCTGCAGCACTGGGTCGATTGTCTGAAGAACAAGGGCGAGAAGGTGGAGCGCTGGCACACGCTGACCAATGAGCTGCCGGGATCCGGGCTGCAGGAGTGAGCTGACCCGGCCTCGGGCGGAGAGCCGTGTCATCGCATGAGGACGTTCTGCATGAAGGACCCATATCTTCCTTTCTCTGTGTCGTAAAAGAGGCCGTGACTCACAGCAGCACCCCCACATGGGCCACGTTCCACTGATCGATACGTCCGTCTCGGATCCAAACAGACGTGATGCAAATCCGCAAATCCCATATTCATGGGGATCCACGTGCTCCTCTGCGGGGGTTTTAATGTCTAAAAGCTCGTTCCAAACAGCTCAGATCTCAATCAACAAGAAAGGCTCCAATAGAGAAATGTGATGAGGGAGGGAGGGAGCCGAATTATTCCACCAGTCGCCCCTCGTGTCAGCTTTCCCTGCTCTCATTCCTCTCGGACACGTTTTCATTAACTGCTGGCATCCAGACCTCTGCCAGACCTCTGCCAGACCTCTGCCAGACCTCCCGCTCACAGCAATGCTTCCGAACGTTTCCGGATGGTCCCGGATGTCTGGTTGCCTGCAGACAGCACAAGCCGATGAGACAACTGCTTCCTCCATGTTGATGCTTCGTGTCGGTTTCTTGCATGTTTGGTGTCAATGGAGCTCAACTAAAAGACAAAAAACATGTGCGAGGCTCTGCTTGCAGGATGAACCCATCGTGTCCTGTTCTGCTCTGGTCATTTGAAAAGACTTTTTAAAAACTAAATTCAAAGTAAACTCTGCTTTCCCCCCCTCCCCGTCCTACTGTTCCCCTGTTGTTTGACATGTCAACTCCGATATTACTGTCACGGTTTCTTGTTGGCGACTCCCTGATGAGCCTAATTCGGCTCCAAAAATCTGTAGAAGAGGGGAGAGATGTAGGTGGGAGCAATGTTCCAGAGCATGTCGTGTTGTGGAGAGCCATGCAATAAATTCATCAGCCTTTGTGGACTGTCTGAAGAGCAGATCTGAGCACAGCCTTGTCTGCTGCCTTTATTACTTGTCTCTGGGGGGCTTCAACTGTGCATGATTGTTTCTTTATCTTGTTCTTTTTTTCATAAAATATCCACGTTGATCGAGTCTGTGGCGGCCTCGTGTAAACGCTCGTGTTCAACGTGCGACCCAGTGGCGAGCCAATAAAGCCAATGCTGCCACCCAGCGGTCGGTTCCCGCAACTGCGGCTTGTTTTCTGACTGACGCGGCTGCACGTGACGGAGCAGGTGAATCCCCGGAGCTGCCCCTCTTTCCCCTCTCTCCCCTCTTTCCCCTCTCTCCCCTGATCGCCTGATTAGAGCCAACAGCCACGGCTTCAAAACAACTGTGTGGAAGCCACAGGTGTCACCTTACCTTATTCTGTATCTGTATTGGATGCGGACGTTGAAATCTTTTACTGCGTGAATAGATGGATGGATTTGAAACAGGAAAGTCAGATCCAAAATGACCAAATCACAAACTTCTTGTTCAAATGTGGAGTTAAAATCATGATAAGCCACACGCATTCAAAAAATGTAAGGGTTTGGCAGCTATAGAGGCTATCTACAGCCTACAGACTGGGTGGACTTTTGGTACCTGAATTTTACCAATCCAATTGTTTCCTCACTCACCTTCAATTTGTGCAACTTTAACACACTTGAGACCTGAAAAATCCCATCAAACTCTTTGACAAAAACAGCTCTCATGCATCTTTGGCTTTATGGCTTTATCGGACTTCCCCGATCAATAGACTCTGTCAATTTCGCCACCATTTATTGAGCTTTTTATGTGTTCCATTTTTACAGGGAGGTCATATGAGGATGGTTTCTGATAAACACAACGATGCTCGGTGTCCCAGATCACGGAGAGAGCGTCACAGTGTGCAGCTGACAGAGTGCCTGAGTCAGAAGCACAGTCATCGGGACACAGACTCGCTCTGTGCCCTCTGTGATCTGCAACACACTGGCAAACGCTATCGACGTCTGTCCTCCATCAGAAGAATCCACCAAATGTATTAATTATTGCTCTATCACGTCCAAAAGGAAATAGCTAAATATATATCTATTATTTATAAATACGGTAGATTTCCTTGACATTTAAATGGACATTCTAATGAGTTTGACATTTGTGGTTTTCACTAAAATGGCTTTAGAGTTGTTGGATGAATTACCAAGACATTTGATACAAACATTTATGTCCCCCTGAGGATAAAGTACCTGTCCAAAAAAACGTGAGTAGCTGGCAACATTAGCCTCGCCTGCTTTTAGTGTTCGGTTCACGTTAGTGAACGTTGACATAAAAAGCATAAATCAACATCTGATCGTCAAACATTTTAGGACTTGTTTTCCACTTTCGAAGAGGAGTGGGAAGAAGTACACACCTATAATATATGCATACATATAAAAGATATGCACACAAGACATTTTAATCAAATATGTGGATAAAACCTAAGAAACAAATTAGCACAAAGGGCTTTTTTATTATTTAATTCCATGACCTCAGCTGAGAAAATGATTAGAGGAGTATTTTTCAACCGTGAGGCGGATCTGCAGGTGATCTGCGTGTTGATATTGTTTCATTAAAGTCAAATCATTCAAAAAGCAGGATTTATCACAAGAAAACATGGAAGATTTTCAGATACGATAAAGGTAAATCTGTGGCTCGTCCTTTCAAACACACCTCAGAAAACTACACTTTCTAGTGATGCAAACAGCTTGATAGCCCAAAAAAACAAATACTAGTGGTTTTGTTTGCTCTGGGGGGATTAAACTAAAATCTAGAGGTTTAGCTTTAGCAGATTTCTGCCACAGAACAAACATTTATTTAAAACCCGGCGGTGTTCCCTCTGCGGGGACAAGTGTCATCATTACTGTCGGGGAGAAAACATTTAATGGACAGCGACAGACGATTTCAGCACCGACCATCTGGCTCTTGGAGGCTCTGAAATGGTTTTTTATTGTGATAATCGGTGACTAAAGGATCTCTTTAGTTTAGCCTGTGTTACCAAGCTTAATGAGTCCAGCTAAGGTCGTCTTTATGTGGTCGTCTAGTGGCGAGAAAACCAAAAAAAACAAGTGGGGAAAAGGCTGTGCTGCCATTTAAGTCCCTCTTACATGGAGCAGACAAACGAAAAGCCTTAATAGAAATATTATGATGATATTTCTCTACAGAGGGCCGGAACCACAAATCCACCCTGTCATGTTGAGTGTTTTTATTAAGGAGCACAACTACGAACTCTTTACTGACACGGGACGTGATGAAGAGTAACGACAGAAGATCCTGAAGAGCAGCAGTGGGTCTGCGCAGTAATAACGGGCCAGAAATGAGCCTGAGGCTAACATCAACTTTTAATTAAACCTAATGAAGATAAAAATAAAGGTGTTCAAATTACAACCCGGCTCATGAGGAGATTTATGCGGATTACCTGAATGAGCTGTCCCCTTTTGTTCACACGCTCATTCATGTGACATTTTAGTCACACTTTACCTGTTTCAAAAGGAACAGTACGTAAAAACTGCATTTCTGGACACGACCTCAGCCTGGAGTGCTTGAAATGTGACTTTAAACCATGCAAGTCACGGTCTGTTTTGCACCTGATTTAAGCCAAAAGCTATCTTTTAATTTACCTTTAAAGTCAACTACTCCACACTAACCTTTTGTTCAGGCCTCTCTTGTGAAAAACATAATATGTCTCAACAGATTTCTCATTAAAAAAAGATTAAATAAAATGAGAAATGACTTTCATGGAGTGGACGACAGCATATATATGGCCTAGTTTCTGTATCATTTATCAGCATCCGTGCAGCTTGTACTGTATTCATAAAGAGCTCATGTGACACAGATATAAATGATGGCCGTGTGGGCAACTGAAGACTGGTGGTTTTGCATATGCAAATGATGAGAATGAATAATTTATCAGTAATTTGCCTCTCACTTTGAATGTGACAAATATACGGCCCTAAACGGCGCATCAGTCCCTGCTGACAAAATGTCAGCACATTCCGACCCAAAGACCTTCTCCCACACAACAAAACACACAGTAAATAATGAAATAAACTCCATTTGGCTCCTGCCATTTAACAAACGCAGACATTAACAGCGGAAATAAAGCAGATGAGACAAACCACAATGGCTCGGTTCCACCTCAGAGTAAGTTGCTCCTGCTGAGCCAAATTTAAAAATGCATCCGTGGATGTGAACCAGCTAAACTGGGCTCTGACTCTGTAAACGGTCACTGGATAAACCGGCACAGGCCTGCGAGTGACACACCGTCTTCGTGTTGTGTATACATTTAAAAAAAATGTTTTCACACAGAAACTCCACAGCCGTCCACCCAGGCAGTAATCGGCCGCTCGCACAGCTTCTCCTCGGCCTTGGCTCTTGGTCCACGTGAAGCGGCCCCGATTGTGTTTGTGTGACCCTGCTGGATAATCCCTGACCCACTTACTGCATCTGGATGTGACTCTGTGTCATATGCTGACCCCCGCCAACCCCACTTGTAAACTAGCTGAGCACAAAGAAAAATGCCTTTTGCTGTCTAAACGTCGACACTGGTGTGAGGGGGAATCTGCTGCTGTCAGACGCCGTGTGTGCGCCTTTATTTCCGCGCTCAGCGGCGGAAGCGTCCCACAGAGTTGTGTTGTTTTGGATGTATAATGGGAGTTACGGAACTTATGGTCACTGCATCAGAGTGTGTCTTGACACCGTGATATTACTTTTATCTCCGCATAACATATTTCCACGTGTTTGCTTAAGTCCTCAGAGCATGACACTTTTCCTCATCAGCGGCCACACACGCTCAAGCTGCCGATTATCGGCCTCTGTTCTTGATCATTTGGCTTATGAAACATTAATTAAGATCAGCTAATGCAGTATTAACCATTTACTAACAGTTAATTAATGTGCCGTGTAATCACTTTTACTAACAGTCCTCATGTTAACTCTTATTCAATCATCTCTAACTATAGTCTTTTCACTGGCTACCGCAGCAATGCCGGCTGAATAATACAATGAGAAGGATTTTGAAACAGATGGCTCCTTAACTGTCAGCCGTTAAAGGCTAAATCAACCATTTATTAATCCTTATTGTAAAAGCATAGCCGGTAAGTGAAACTGAATAAACATGACTTAACTCCAATTAATCCTTTATTAACACAAATTGACCGTTCATTATGCTTTTTGTGACCCTTATTGTAAAACTGAAACATCCATCCTACCTTTGTAATATCATTAAAACCTTTAAGACATATTGTGGTGCCGCGGTCTCTGCTAGCGAAATGACAGTTAACAGTAGGGTTTTAAACCATTGCATAATATATGAATTAGTATCTTAGTCAACGTGGAGACTGTTAAATGTAAACGGCACATTAATGGACTATCAGTAAATGCAAATCAGAGAATCTGAAGGTTTAGTATGTGTTTAAACGATATCCTTCCTGCTACGCCTCCACTGGGGCTCACTTGGTCCACTGCAGGGTCATCGGGTCAGGTTTCGCCTCTTGTCCCTGAACGTCTCCGGGTGGCGGGCCAGTCCTCAGCGACGTCTCCCTGTTTGCCTGTGGCTATAAAGCCGCACTGACTCGCTAGGACGGCTCGAAATTTAAAGATCTCAGAATGAATTGAGAGTCTTTTATTCCCAACTGGTCCACTGATTGATGGTGGTTTTAATACATGATGTGATGTTGGAAATATATCCATAGTTACTGTAACAGCCTTTCAGTTTCAGTTAAAATTAGAATATTCTAAAAGCTTGTTATAAAATATGAAAGCCTGAGCAGCGAGGCTAAAAAGCTTCTTCAAGGGTCTAAATACCTCAGAGGAAATAATAAGGGATGTTTTGCTTTGAATTTGCTGAGGTCGTTTCTGCCTTTAGCTCTCATTACAGCTCATCATGCTGTGCGTTTCCTTGGCTCGGGGCCTCTCCCTTCAGCATTTTGTTCTTCCTGCTACACCTCCGATCTCTAAGGTCTACAAATTATCCCTGTTTTTCCCTCCACGGATGCTCCTCATCCCAAAATCACAACGGAGACGTGATGCATGCATTGTGTCTTTATTATGAGTGTGCTGCAGAAGTACAATAGTCCAGTTCATTTTTCTATCGTCAACATCAATAAAAAAAAGTTTAAAAAAAAAAAAAAAATTGCACAACACGCCAATAAACACAAATATCAGAGAGGCCCACTGTTAATACAGCAGCTGCTGGCAGTGTCTGCGCCTACGTTAGATCAAAACTATTTAAAGCTAACTCGTCCAACTAGAGAATTATCACAATATTGAGATTAATATCGGCAGAATACATCAAACCGTTGATTACAACATATTAAGTACTAACGGTACTAACGAGATTCAAATCCAGGACATAAGAAATAAGGAGTTTGATCAGTTCTCAGATGAAACCCGGCTGTTCCGGAACACAGTGAGAATCACCACTAGATAAAGATCAGAGGTTAAGGATTCACAAGAAATCTAATAATAATAATAATAATAATCTAGTTTTGAAAACGTGCTCTGTTCATATCTCGCCGTTAAAACCTGCATTTATTTCAGTTCATTTCAGCCCTGCAAAACTACCCATCGAAAGACAGCTTCCTACCGCGTGTGACAACATGATGTGTCAAATGTCAAGGTGTTTGTTGCACTTTTGGTTCTCAGGGTCAAACACGCAACCGTGAGAGCGCAGGCTCCGTCTGGACTGCAATCACAAGCTATTTCGTTTGTTAACCCAACGGTGATGTCCATGTGTACGCAACACCACCGCCGGCTGTCCGCCGCGACGCCCCCGTTGTTTTCTTGTTTCAAAAATACATCTTACAAACATTATCAAAAGATCACGGATGACAGAATTAGCCCGGCTGTGAAATGCAGTGTTCTGGCTACAGAGGGGGGTTTTTTGGTGAAGGTGCGGCCTCCCCCCCGGCTCACAGTGGTGTGGAGTTGATATACCGTAAAGGTGCAGCAGAGTAAAGATACTTCCTCTCTACAAAGCTGTCCTGTGATCACAGCAGGAAACTTTCCCTCTAATTTCTTTTTTTCTCTTTTTTTTGGCACATGTGATTTTTGTTTTGTTTTTTTTGTTTTTTTTGTCCCTCGCAGTGACGACTGTGTCTTCTTGTGCAAAAAATGTCCCACAATCGCTTCCATTTTAGCAACCAGAGCCAGCGCCCGCTAGGACGCGTGGCAGGAAGTCGTGAGAGCCAGACGGAGGAGAGGGAGGAGGGTGGTGTCTTCTCCGTGAGGGAATCAGGTGAATTGTCAGCTCTCTGTCTCCGGAGCGGCACGAAACCCAGAGTCGCTGGGCGTATCCAAGGGTATTATAAAACCCCAAAAAACAAAAAACAAAAAAAACCCAGATGCTGTGAAGGGCGGCCATTTTGTTTCAGGGTTTGCAGTGTGGTGCTGGAACTCGGGAGACCGTCCTGCCAGTTTCACGTCGTCCACTGGTCTCCACTTTTCCCAGTCCACCTCGTCTGAGTCAGTTCCGCCAGAATACAAAGGGACTGATCCGACTTTCTACTCCCTTCTGTGTCTAACATCAAACCTCCCCCCACCCCCCAATGACTCAGAGCAGCATTTGCTTATTTTACTTTCCTCCATTAGCAAAAGGGATTTATATAGATTACAGAAATATGAGTAAGGACTGTACATCGGGTGCGTATTCGTCACACATCCAGGTAATGACTAGGCGGTAAAGACGGTGGTGCAGGTGCGGGCCGGACAGTCAGTTGCCTTATCCAGTTTCATTCCGGGATGAAACTCAGGTTTTCACATTTACTAAAAAAAGGAAAAGGAATCATATTAGTCGAGGAGCCTCGTACCGCTGCAGACTTCATATGGATGCACAAACTTTCACAGAGCACAGAGGACAGTTACATAATGAGGAAAAACAAAGGATCGCTGAGTCCCAGAGCCCTTGAACGCAACTTCTGTGTGCAATTACGGTTGCAGTTAATTGGGACGCCTCTTGGCTTAATGAGACCCAGCGGGCTCAGGCTGTGCACATTCAAAAACAAAGCAGAGGCAAGTGTCTGCAAGAACTGAGGGGGAAAAGCCAAAGAATCGTTTAAGTGGCCGACCTTTTGTGGTCTAACAGTTACGAGTAATAATCACTGATCTTTTATTAGATTGCGTTTATTTGCAATAAAAGCACATTCATTTGTCTCGCGAGCATGTCCACAGCTCACACACGGACATACGTTACATCGAGGTGCACATGATACAGGACCAGACTTCACATTTTGTACAGACCACACGCGTGACGCTACAGACACAGACACATGCAGTCGGTTACAGCTGGAGGCCGGCGTGCACATGGAAAAACACGTCACACATCGTAGATCTGACTGATGCAAATGTAATTAATGTGTTCTGAATGTTGTGGAGCATTGACAGAGCTCCTGAAGGCTAAAGTGCAGCAGCAGCAGCAGCAGCACAGCTCGTACGTGTTTATGGGAGTGAAGATGAGGATATTAGCAGGAAATACGGTCAAACTGTGCCAACAGAGCTAAATAATGTATTGTGATGGTAGAACCAGCAGCAGGTTTTTGGCCAGAAGGGTCAGGATTCAGGAAATAACACGTGTGGGGTAAGAAGGGTGAAGGTTAAGCTTTAAAGGTCAGATTTGGGACACTCACTGGCCAGGTTGACAATGCAGGCGATGATAATGACCGTCCCTCCTACTAGTGACACCACGGAGAGCATCTTGGCAACACGCCCCAGACGCACGGCGCCGTCCAGGTTTCCCTGCTCCAGGCTGTTCTTGGACTGAAAGAGGAGATTAAAAAAACGCTCTCAGTTTTGGTGCTTTAAAAGCCAACAGCAACAAAAGGAATGCAGCCATCTTACCATGATGGAGTAGACAAAGCCCACGATGTTTATGGGCCAGACGGGGCAAAAGCAGGCCAGAACGGACAGGAGGAGGTAGTCTTTGACTTTGGTCCGGTCCAAAGGCGGGTTTGTGGCGATGCTGGAGTGGCGAGACAGCGACGGCCTGGGCGAGAAGGCGGTGTAGCCGATGGAGCTCGCCCTGCTCCCCTTCCTGGTCTTGCCGTGATGGGGGTAAGAGATGGAGTGCTGTCTCCTGGGAGGGGAGGAGATGACCGGGGAGGTGCTCTCTGCGGATGCTGCGTGGATCCCGTTACCTGCACACGAGGGGACAAAAAGGACGGGCGACGGTTGAGCTCACTCAGCAGCTGCAATTTGAGGTCGAACTCAGTCACTTACTGTTCTTAAGCTTCTCGTTGATGACGATGACCAACTCTCCTTTGGATTTGCTGCGGAGAGGCCTCGTGCTGGCCGGGCTGTTGCTGCTGTTGTGGACGAGTTGCTCGCCCCTGACTTCCAAGCACGGCTCAGAGACTGGGCCTTGGCTCGCCAGGGACGCCTCCTGGTCCAGCAGCGACGGCTGCTCCTCCCCTGGCCAAATGGTGGGACATGGCATCATGTTCCCAGCCATGCTGACAGCAGAGTGGAGTCCTGTGACGGTGGTCCAGTCCTCTGCGTGCTGTCTGAAGTTACACCTGGGGGCCACAAATTAGTTTGAACCAACTTGATAAACAGAGGCTGCGTTCACTGATAAGCTCGGGGACCAGAGAAAAATTACTCCTGTGGGTTTAGAACACACACATAAATGAAGGCTGATGATGCGTCACCACTTCTTCCAAAAAATATCGGGAATACGAACGATGCAATCTTGTACAAGTCATGTCATGTGGAGCCACAGCAGAGTTCCCACCTACACACCCGCCCACCCAATCAGGAGCTGAGCTCAGCTGTCAATCAAATAGCTTCACCTCATTTTTATAGCACAAAATAACGGATTAACTTTTTCTGTGTTCTGAGAGCTCTCATTCTTAGTAGCCAAATTGGGGACAATGCTGTCACGTCAAAGTTTTTTGGTTTTTTTTCCCCTGTCAGTGAGTTTGGAGATTTTTATTACTCTTTAAAGTAGAAAAATCCCAACCATATTTCAAATTAGCCTTGACTTTGAACCCTATAAGACCCTTTCGCAATTTGTAGAGAAACCGGATCTTGTTTTTACAAACAAAACACTTTGTAAAAACAAAGTGTCAGTCAGCACTGGGTTCAAAATTACAGGATGGCTTTAAATTCAGTAACAGGGTTGATGTTCTAATTGCATTTTCCAAAATTTTGGCAATTGTTGATGCTTGTACTCTAAAAATCATTACACCATTAGAGTAAAATTAATTTTGCACATCAAAGTCAGTATAAGGAGAACTAAATCATTCTGTGGTTACAAAAGGAAGATGAAGAAAACCCATATTATCTAGCTGCTGTACATACCAGTACATCTCCAAAAATTAGGAATGTTATGTTTGGGGTTTTTTTGGGGGGGTGGGGTGTTTGTTTGTTTTTTGTTCATTAGAAAAAAACTTTAAAACATTCTCATTGCATGTGAGTTGAAGCATTTGGGGCATTTTTTGATTTAATTTTGGTGATTAGAAACTTAAATACATACAGTGAAATATTCTAATATTTTGAAATGTGTTTTTTTTTTTTTTTTCATACATTTTTCAAGCTGTGGTCATAATTAATGGGAAGGAAAGAGCAGCAAACATTTTGATTTTATTTTACTGTTAAATCATTTTCTTAAAAAAAAAACCCCAACTCATAATAATCTAATTTTTGGGGATGCACTTGAGTAGGACACATCTACTCAAATAAACATACTTTATTTCGATGCAAAAAACGACATTTCTGGAGTAAAGTGAATGTGTGACTGAAGACAGACTCTTCTCACTGAACTGTTGGTGGTTGAGGCGCGTTGTGATTAATGCTGAAAACAATTATAAAAGAAAATTGCTCTAGTTCTGCTTAATTGTGATCTCCTATTAGAGATTATTTTTATTATCAGTTAAAAGTCATGTGCAGAGAAGTGCCTTTTGTACACTCCCTAAATGTGCTGCTACATTTGGCTTCAGCCATGAAGAGATTATTCAGACGCTCCACTCTGATTTCGTGACATCTCCTGTCTTCCAAACAAACAGGCTGAGCACACATCTTGTGTTGTAAATAAGGCCGCGGAGCTCGCGTGAAAACAGCCGGCTGGCTCCATCAGTAACACAACAAAAGCAGGTCACAATGACACAGGGAGCACAAAGGCAGACGGAGGCAGCCTCGGTCTCCGTGCAGGTGTGTACATACCATTATTTAATCATGTGTACACAGGCGCTGGCATATGGCGGCTCAGAACAGTAAAAAGGGAAGGACAGGGCAGAAAGGGACGACAAAGACTCGAATAGATGGGAGGAGGGGGAGCTGCTTATCAATTAGTCTCCTGCTGCTGATTTGAATTCAGCGGGCTACATGGATTTAACATACAGCCTGATTAGACTCTTTAAAAGCAAACTGAAATGATGATTTAAAAAAAAAAAAAAAAAAAAAAAAAAAAAAAAAATGGCTGTGGATGAATCTCACACTGACCTTTCTAATCCAGCCGGAGCGTCCCCGGATTATGGCATCGTGATAACGTTATTCTCGTGCACAAAATTAACAATCCGCGTCAGACGCAGGTGAACTACTCTACAACCGCAAGATTAACGCAAACATGCGCCGATCGGTTTGAGGATGAGGGGATATCCCGTGCGGGAGCAGGGGAGAGGAGGTGGTGGCTCCTCCGGCGCGGTTAGCTGGGAGGGATGGACGGAGGGACGGGCGGAGTCTCCTGGAAGGCAGGGTGGATCAGAGGTGTGTGTGTGTGTGAGAAAGGAAAAGTGAAATCAACCACACTACGTGATGTGGGAGAAAGGAGGAGGGAGGCGCCGGATTATAGCATCCACACTTCCTCACCCCCTCCCCAGCAGCATCTCCACACCGAACATGTCTCCGGTGATGCTGCAGATCAAACCGCACCTTTTGTCAGAATCCCGAAAGGAATCCAGAGGACGGAAATACGTCCAGAGATGAATGACACGAGAGGGCACTCGAGGTCGGGCACATGTCAAGCATTTATTTACGGTCAAAATATAAACAATTTATTACAATAGTGCGCCATCAACTGGAACAATGAGAGAAAAACAAAAATATATAAAAAAAATAAAAGAAAAAAAGAATAAAATTAATGTCAAAAGCTTATTAATTAATCAAATTTATATAGCGCTTTTCATAGGGAGACACAAAAAAGAAAAGTAAATACATAACAGGACAGATACATATCAGGAGAAGGGGGTGGGGGGGCAGGTCAGTTTCAGGAAGTTGTTGTTCATCCAGGTTTTTAAATCGGTGAGGGTGGAGAGAGTGGTGGGAGTAATGGCTTTGGAAGAGATCTATACACATTAGATATAGGCGTCATTTAAAAAAAAAATAATAAAATCATTCCCCTATGGCACTCAGGATGTTTGCCTGTAAAAAAAACAAACAAAAAATTAGCATTTAAAACATTACACAAACACCAAGAACAGCTGAGGCAGATGGGGAAAATCAGTTTGTAGGTATTTAATCAGTCCAAAAAAATTTAACTGAATGATGACAATCAAGGTATTACAGTTCATTCTATGGAGGATATGGATGTCTGCACCAGATTCATAGGAACTGCTAAATGTAAATGGGAATCCATCCAACAGTAGCTGGATTAAGAGGTAGTTCCTGCTGCCAAACTGGGTCCTGCGCATGTGCAGTAAGCAAGGTCACCACAGTTCAAGTTGGGAGTGAAGAGGGGGATAAAAAAACAAACAAAACATTAGCTCTAAATATATTATTCTGGATGTAATAAAGCCTTTGGCGGAAAAAAACCCCAAAACTTTAATTTATATTTACGGAATTCAATTTCAACAAAAATGAAAAATTGATTTTCCTGCTATTCTATCATGAAAGATGCAACGACTGCACATCACAACATAAACAATAAATAAACTTTAATCAGAGTGTAATACTATTTTTTTTTTTTTTTTAAATCACCCTCTATCCATTTAAATCTGGATAATGGATGTAAAAAGCACCTTTAGCTGTATTAATTATCCAATCATGGGGCATTAATGTTTTTCCTTCATGAATTACATTTTATTAATTTTTGTTTTCTGATACAGGATAGAAATCATCTACAGCAGAGATCATAATTATATAATTCTTTTAAAACTTTTATTTACTCAGGGAAAGCTCTCTGAGTGGCAGCCTGTCTTTTTCAGGAGCACCCTGATCACATTCACACCTGGAGGCTGCTCAGTAAAACTACTCTTGTCTGTTTGGCACTGAGCAGGACCCTGCGGTTAACAACCTTGCTCAAAGGGCACCACAGTGGTTCCAATAAGGGAGGGGCCACTCATTCACTCCCTCCCGCATACAATCACCCTGTCAGTCCAGGGGACCAAACTGGAAACCCGCTAGTTACAAGCTCGCCTCTCTAGCTCCCAGGCCACCACCACTGTATCTACTTCAAGAGGGGAAAAAAGGCTGACCAAGCAGCTTAGACAGGCAAGTCATTCATGTCACAAGTCATTTTGAACAAGAACATTTGTGGTAATCCATCTTTATGACATTCACAAGTGTGCAGGACATGGTCGGAACTGATCCAGTACCAATATGGTTGATCAATACTGCAGAAAGAACCACAACTAGCACGGATTGAGGGAGAAAAATTAAACTGAAGCCTTTGCTCACCTTCATAAAAGACAAAAATCTCTTTTCTGTCATACCCTCAACTTTTCCAAGATCTTCCAACTGCAAAAAAAAAAAGCAGACAAATGAGTAAATGATAATCTGCACTGACAAAGACGACAAGGCGTTTTTTTGACTTGAG
>KV751339.1:5541383-5555748 GCA_001698575.1 Mola mola
GAAGTGACCGTGGATCACCCTCCAGCCCAGTATGAGCTTCGCCTTCTTGTCCCCAATCTGCTGCAGACCTTTCAGGTCTTTGAGGGAGCCAGTATTTAGAATCTGCAGGATTTCCTTTCTAGATTGCTCCAGCACTGATGTGTCCACTTGGGACTCCCAGTGAGTCTCAATGTTCTCTTTGCCACCTGGAGGCTGAGAGTTAAAAGACTGCTTTTACAATCAGAATTCCAACAATTACTAAAATATACTGCACGTTAAAATCCCATGTTTTAACTGTCAACATTTCATTCTTCTTACAATGCCTTAAGATATTAAGCCATTGTAAGCCAAGATTAAATTTGATTCAATAGATCGGAGGCCTTTAAGTGTGTTTCGAGTAAAAATAAACACAAATTGAAGCTAAGGCTCTCCATCAGTTCGTGTATGATTGTTTTCCCACATATCAAGCTGAGCACAGCACATTGCTGGGATGCTGACCTGAACCTTGTCTAAAGGCTTCCCCTCTTCCTTCTTGACGCAGACAGACCGTTTCTTGACTTGCACTGCGAGCTGCTGAAGAGGCTTGAACTGTGACACTGATAGGGAGGAAACCCCACACACACCATTAATGTTAAATTTCTTTATAACAGTTAAAAAGAAGGAAGCAAAGAGGGACAAAAACCACTGAAATCTAAATCATACTTTGAAATAGTCCAAGAGCGATATTTTGTTGGAGATACTGTTTCGAAACCAAACACATAAACATTGTATAAAAAAATGTCAGAATATAGAAGAAAAGGACAGTACAACCACAGAAAACCACAGTTTGTTTCTCTCCCAGAAAAGTCCCAAAAAGCCCAAAGGATGCTAGCGGGAGTGTTGCAAGAGAGAATTGCTTTCAGCACCAGCTACCAAATCCTGGCCTACTGCTCAGAGACCACGACCTGTTTAAGATGCTGTTTAACTGCCCACTGGACACACATGCACAGAACAGTCCAAGTACCAAAGCAGATTAGCTCTTGTTAAAGCCTGACTAATATGCAATTTTTGGAACCGATACCGGTATTAGGGAGTGAAAAAGTTCCAATAAAGTTGTCGATAAATCGGCCGATATACGCATACCTTTTGCAATAATCCATCAAATTAGATTATCAAACATGTGTAACTAATATGTAACAGAGGCAGACTATTTACAAGTTAACAATGAACTCTTTAATTCTTTTAAACGACAAGTGCACTGAAACTGTGTCCTTCACTGGAGATTTAATTAGTAAGCAAAGAGGGACAAAAAACACTGAAAACTAAATCATACTTTGAAATGGTCCAAGAGTGATATTTTTTTGAGGTGCTGTTTCAAAGCCAAATACAGGCATCTGGCTCACTCCCCAAGCTGCTGAGGGGAGTGAAAAAAATAATTCCTCCTCCTCATCATCATTTGATACACTCTCTGGCCCCATTTTTGTATACAGAGGTCTTGGATCACATTGCAGCTCGTTACAGATTTCAGCAAGTGAAATAAATAACAGGACCACAGGATACAGACTTTCTATGCAGGCCTTCCTCATTGAAGAAAATCATAGTACAATCATTTAATTTGATGACAGCATTCACATTGAAAACCTCGAGGAACTAGTTCCATGTGAACTTGTTTAACTGACCTTGTAAGGGTTGAACCACAGCCTGCTGCTTATTTTGTTTTAGGGCAGAATGTCTGTGAAGAGGAGCTGTGTTGTTCTCAAAGAGTGACTTCTGTTTAGTGTTGGACTTTTCACCAGCCAAGCGATTGAAAAGCACTTTGCTCTCCAACTCTTTCTGTTTCTCTTTGAGCTCCTGCAAAAACAAAAATGAGCAGTCAAATAACAAAGAAAAGATGATTAATCAGTATAAACAGCTGTCAGCATGTTCATCTGGTAAATCACACTTGACGGAGCATTGCACATAGAAATGATCAGAACATGTACTATATGCAGGGTCACGTTTCCTCTAGTCAACAAGGTCAATACACTCATGTTGTAGGTATAGTCATCACCTGGATCTCCTTGCGATACCGGGCTACATCTTTCAGCATGCCAAGCCCGTCTTTATCCTTGCAGCTCATCATCAGCTTCTCCAGAGCTATTAGCCTGTCCATCACTGATGGCTCTGAGAGGCTGAAAGACAAAAAAAAAAAAAAATAATTCAAGACTGAAAAACAGCATGCAGAACAGTCAGCAGGATGTTCAGGAGCTTTGGAATACACTCAACTGTACAACATTGAGTGATGAATCTCAGCAGCTCAAATAACAGATGGCAAGGAAATTGGGTTTGTATCTCTTCCAGAGATCCCAGTAGGCTGAACAGCTGTAGTCAAGGGGGCCGTGAATAGAGAACTGCAGTGAGAGCAGCACAAAATACAAAATCTTGGCATACACCAATCTGAGGCTTCTCCACTGACACTTTTATTCGCGCCGCGGCAAGTCCTGTCGCATTAATTTGCAATTCCATTACTGGTTTGATCATGTGGTGCCTCGCCCGAGCTGGTTTATCCCCGGAGTGGGGCCACAGCACGCCCGACCTGCCTTACTGGTTCATAATAACAATAAAATAGATGAATCTTTTTTTTTTTTTTTTTTAAACATTTTATCACTAACATATACATATTTTAATTCACTGAATCGTTGGCCTGTTTTTTGGTGCTGCAAGGAGGAGTGTAGAGGGCGCTGCAGACAACAGGCTCATTTACTGCACTGTCTTAGCTCACACTCAGCAAGGAAACAACCTTTTAATGGAGAAAATGAAACATGTTCACACATTGGTATACAAACGTTCTTTTATTTCTATGCCACGATCAGCCCACTTTATATGAAGGTTATACGCTTTTAACTTTATCATTTGAATACACCTGCAAACAGGTAACCCTGTTGTAACAGAAATGCAAATACCTTCATCAATGTCAGGCCAGCAAAAGTATTTTATATTATTTTATGCAGTGATAGCGATGTGGGTAGATATACATTTCATTTCTGTTCCTTATTCTGATCACTCAGATGAATAAGTGCATGTGTGTTTTTTTTTTTAACCTGTGAACATTTGAAGAGGGTGAGGAACCATCTTGTTCAGGTTTCCTCTCCACTCTCTGCCTTTTTTCCTGCCGTTCTGTGCCAGATCCATGTGCCCCATGGTCTTCTCTGGCCCGCTTCACTGGAAATGAAGGCAGGAGGAAACAGTTTAGTATTTGGTGCACTCAAACAATGCTTTTCGTGGTGTCTTCTAGAGTGTTAAACAATACAAATGGAAATCGCATAGCATCAGTCAGGGCTGCACTGCAGTGCCTGAATTAAAGCCATGGAGAAAACTTGAAGAATGTTCTTGAGACAGAGCTTTAGGTAAAACATCACAGTACAACAACAGAATTTATAAGTTCAAAGATACCCATTATGCCAACAAACAGGTAGCTGTGTATTATTAGCTATTAACTTCTAGAGTGTAACATGAGTGCCTCCTGGTGGCCTCAGAGATACTTGTTCCCTGCCTCCTCCATTTTTTACATACTTGCCAACCCTAAGGATAGAGAAAAACACATTCCTCTGTTTTACTCACCTGGCAGCATAGGCACAGCCACAGTCTCACAAGTGAAGGGTTTGTTCACAATAAGCTTGGATTTGGCAGCAAAGTTGAGCGCACTAAAGGTATCAAAATAGTATTTGTATTCTGGAGCAATATTGGTGATCATGACAGAGTGCGCTGAGCCACCCAGAGAGTCCTGTAAAAGTCGTGTCAGTTTACTGTCTCTGTAGGGCACACGAACGGCGCTGCCAGAGTTAAGAGAGTCCACCACTTTGCTGAGTGTAAAGAGAGACAGGTTGATGGCGCCGCTCTCCTTAAGACGGATGCCCCGGTTGCCAGTACGGCGGTTGTCCTCGGACCCAGCCAGGTCTACCAAGTAGAGTTTGCCTGTCAGTTGTCTATGGGGCAGAACACGCTGAGTCTGTACAACCTAGATCATTTTAAGAAAAGTTTAGAGGGGGACCATCAGAGGACAGCCATTTAGGGAGAACACAGGGAGAGAGGAGAGAAACTATAAGTTAGATGAGGCAGCAAAGGAGATAAACATTGTATGAAAAAAAAAAAGTCAGAATATAGAAGAAAAGGACAGTACAACCACAGAAAACCACAGTTTGTTTCTCTCCCAGAAAAGTCCCAAAAAGCCCAAAGGATGCTAGCGGGAGTGTTGCAAGAGAGAATTGCTTTCAGCACCAGCTACCAAATCCTGGCCTACTGCTCAGAGACCACGACCTGTTTAAGATGCTGTTTAACTGCCCACTGGACACACATGCACGCACAGATCAGTCCAAGTACCAAAACAGATGAGCTCTTGTTAAAGCCTGACTAATATGCAATTTTTGGAACCGATACCGGTATTAGGGAGCGAAAAAGTTCCAATATCGATAAATTGGCTGATATACGCAAACCTTTTTTCAATAATCCATCAAATTAGATTATCAAAAATGTGCAACTAATATGTAACAGAGGCAGATTATTTACAAATTAACAATGAACTTCAATTCTTTTAAATGACATATCAGCCAACCCATATCGGTCGGGCTGTAGTTCTTGTAGAGAGCTATAAAAGGAACAAGTTGTGTGTAAATTGCTCAGATTATATATGAAACCTTGATAAGGAGGATGGCGTGGCTTCGGCTGGAGCGCTGGTTAAGTTTAGTGGACGCTGTAGTACGATTAAGGCTGGCGGGGACAAAGTGTTTGTCAAAATCTGAGAAGGAGGAGATGGATGTGTGAGTGAGGCCAGAGATAAAGATGTTCTTGTCCTTGTCCTCTCTAATTGGCAAATCCTGCGAGTTTGGTGAGAGAAGATCGAGCACCTGAGGGAAAAAAAAGAGGGAAGAACTGATAAATTTTATTTAACTCCATCAAATGTACAAGTATTTTGGGTTTTTTTTATTAGCAGAGAAATACTACCAGACCAGTAACAACCAATGGAGCACAAATATGGAAATAGGAGATTTGTTTTAGAAGGTAAAGAGAAGTTTAGGGACATAGTGATGGAAGAGTAGTTATGGAAATGCCTGAATTAATTTGAACAGAGGTTTTTCTTTTCTTTTCTTGTTGTTACAAGCGAGTTATGGTCTCAGATAATGGAGGTGTAGGAGCACATAATGTGAAGAACTATGTCCTGAAATGTTTTAAACAGACTATCAGTGTTTTGGTGGGTGCAGACAGATTTGGCATGGTTTGCTTCCATGGAAAAATTACATTAAAGAGGAAATTATCAGTGTTTTTTTAAAAAAGGTTCTTTCTGTGAGACTCAGTAATAAATTAAGTGTCTATACAGATTTTCCATTTACAATATGAAAACTTTCTGGTGTACAGAGGGCTTTATTTCATTAGTTAAAGTCAGACATACAGCACAGCTCTGAACTTGAAATGCTGGCAACAGCTTTACTTGACTCACCAGATTCCTTACACAATGTTATTTCTTACCCGTACAGAGCAAGAAACTATGGGTTCAGAATAAACTGTGTACATAACCAATAGTTTTTACCTTCTCATTGTAAATTTCCAAATAAGACATGCCGATGCTACAGTTCCATCCTTCATCCTTATCCTTGGCTTTGACAAGATTAAGGACCTCACGGACGGCTCGGGGGATCACTCCTGGCTGCTCTGAACTTCCCAACATAGTGTGGGTCTTACCTACGAAAGAGAGTAGCAAGTTGGCTAAGAAACAAATACATGTCACAACAGGAGCAATTTATACACAAAATGGGTTTAGTAAACAATTGAGACTGTTTGTGCCCCGTTGATCATCTTCAATATGCAACTTAGTCAATAAAATACAATTTAACAAACACAATGTGTTACATACCAGCTCCTGTTGGTCCATAAGCAAACACACTGGCATTTTGTCCATTCAATATGTGAGGTAAAATGGGCTTCACTGATGAGAGGAAAACCTCTTGTTGAGTCGTCTGCTCCCCATGAAAAGCGTCAAAGCTGTAACACGTTAACACTGTTAGAATTCTCCATATGGCAATAGAGATATTAACAATTGTATTGTTTAAAAATGAGCTGAGGACACTGACTGGTACTGGACATTTTCTGTAGCGTTCCTCCAGTTGACTACCTCCAGGTTCTGTGAGTCTAAGCCTCGTACACACGGTCCCTCGTCTTTCTCATCTGGCTTGGCCATGTAGGGTCGTAGACGAACCGCAACCCGAACCCTGGTCGTCTTCTTGTTTCCTCCATCCGACCGCGCCATACGCTGAGCCATGTCCGGGTCTTTAAAAACAAGGGAAATTTACAGCTTAAAACTAGCTAACAACAAGCTAGCTAGTTGACGCCGTATCACCTTAAAGTTACTCTTTTCTTCAAAAACTAGCCTATTATCCATTCAACATTCGTTTTGTTTGTTCCCCGACATTTACCTTATCCCGGCGTATAATCACTTAAGGAGTCCTTAGGCAAAACTCTTGCTATTGTCCAAGTTTTAGTTTTTGCAATATTGCTGACGTATCCCTATAACAATGGCGCTTGAGCCCCATGCACTTTTAACGGAATGTATTTCAAATGAAGAGCCCAGCGACCGGAAACGGCATTCAACCAATCAGAAATACACGCGCCTCTTTTACGTCAGACGTCCTGTAACTCATACGTAGACGTCAGCGTCCTCCCTTATACACACGAAATTGTTCTTAAAAGCCGATTTTGGCGTTAATAGCGGAGCCCAATGTGACTAATAAAAATTCGCCTGATATTATCTCGCCTCTTTTGCGACCACGCAGGAAGCCGTTCCGACAGTGGATCTACCAAATACAGTCGGAGAGCTGTTGTCTCTCCGCGGCGTCGACGGTCCATCCACGTGTTGTGTAATCAGTGCGAGTGCGTGCACGCGCTGACGGACTCGGGCGCGTCGTCGCAGCTCTCCGAATCCAAAATGGCGCTATGTTTACGTCTCTGCACGATCGGTTCTTATGCCTAGCATGTCTCATTGGGAGCTTTAATGAATTTATTCATTGCATTTGGCTACAACACCAGTGACCCGCGATAAACCGCACATCCGGTAATGACGATTCACGTTATCTCATTGTATCTGTTGACATAGCTCATGCTTAGGCCTAATGTCAGCTGGCTAAGTTAAGTCAAATGATGACGAGATTGCCTTTTTTTTTATTATTATTCGTGGTCTCGTTGACTGTCTATAATTCTGCAAAGTTAAACACCGTCGGCCACCAGTTAAATGTTCCAGGAATGTTCTCTCCTCTGACCTCTTACGTTGTTGACGTTACTTTCAGCTGCACTAAAAATGTGATTCTCCTCCATGCTTGTGTTCACAGACCTGTGGCCATAAGGTTGAGCAGCAGCAGCAGCAGCATCATTGGGAGGATGCAGGCTGAAGCCACAGATTCTTCACTGAGAGGGGGCATCGAGGCTCTGGGTGTGAAGGACACAGAGAAGTCTGCAGCAGTGCAAGAGGAGGACAACAGTGAGCAACAGGATGCTGAGATGGCTGACGCCATGGAGGAGGACTCCGCGGCCAAGGACGAAAAGAGTAAATCCATAAAACAGAAATAAGAAAGGCATTACGTATCTGCAGCATACGGAAGCGTATTCAAATTCAGAAAAACAGACTTCTGTTTTTTGCATTGTGTTCATCCTATCGGCTGATTTGATCAACTCACCAATGTATCGGTTTGGGCTCTATGAAACAGTATAATTCTTATGTGGCACCTCCATGAGAAGCATCTAATCCCATATGTATAATAAAATCAGGTTGTAATGTTATTCCTACCACGTAGGGCTGGGAAATATTCATTTATGATATATAACATTTAGGGTGGTGGAAAAACTGAATCAAGTAAGTATATCAGTTTTTTCACGGGACTGTTAAAATAGATGTTGCTCGCCAGAATTAATATATTTCTATCTATTTATAAATACTGATTTCTTTCAATATATTTCTTTTATATCTGTTTATGTAAGAAACAGTCCAGCTGAGCCGAGAGCAGGTGAAGGCAGAATGTGGTGGCCGACCTTATAAGCTTGCACCCAAAGTACCACTTTTCTGTGCAGCAGAAATAAATGTCAAAGACTAACTGACATATGATGTGCTTTTTTTATGGAATATATCACTATCACTTTATCGTTAGTTTCTCTTCAAGAAGAAAAGGAAATTGGCAATAATAGTATAGAATCTAGACCGTCCCAGCCCTACCTGTAGTTGTCATATGAGAGTATATATCATTTGAGATTTTGGAGATCGTTGTATTATGAGAAGGCAAAGACGTCTTTTGATGTCTTTGGGAACTTATCAGACTGAGATATCCTTTTCAATAAACGCCTTCCTCCATTTCCATCATTAAATCCACATTATTAATGATTATGTATCAAGAATCTCATAGTGTTAAGATGATATCAAAGTACTAATAGTCATCTCTCCAATATTGCTGCAGTATTGTTAAAGTATTTGCTCGCACATATTAAGATATTTGATTTTACTGCCCGGTCCAAACCTTTGAGGCCAAATATTGATAAATGCTGTTTCCTATAAAAAATAGTGATATTATTTTAAAGCCACCCATTCTACCATGTTGTGTAGACCGTTGTTAAACTGCCTTTCTGCACATCTCTGCCACCTCAGATGAAGACACGGACGGCGTGGACGGAGAGGCACGTAAGGACGAAGCTCTTCCAGTAGCAGGTGTGGATGGCGAGCAGGGAAAGCAGGATGCAGCAGCGGACGGCGAATGGGAGCTCGCGTACAGTGACGAGGAAATAGAAGACCCCAAAAACTGGATGCCCCCGCCCGCTGAGATCAAAAAACTGTATGAGCTCCTCGCTAAAGGGGAGATGCTGGAGTTGGACTTTGTGCCCCTTCCCAGGAGGCCCCCGACTCCTGAGCGAACCCCGTCGCCGGAGAGAGACGACGAGGAAGAGGCAGCCAGGGAAAGGGAGAGGGAGGAGAGAGAACGCAAGTCAGTATTACTGTTTGTGATTCTTTCATCTCTTCAGGAAATACTCTACAGACCAGGCACAGAAACGTACCCTTTATCTTTCTAGGCCTCCGAGTCCAACCGAGTTCGACTTTGATGAAGAGCAAGCCACTCCGAAAAATGCCTTTATCAACAGACGCAGAACACCAGGTGGGCCGGGCAAAAACCAGATTTGGGTTTTAAAATTAGCATTTGGATGAGTTGATTTGATAAACAGTGTTTTGTCTTCTGTTAGTATTTTGCAGGTTTTGTCCTGATCGTTTTAGGTTAATCAGATTTTTATTTTTTTTTTGCTTGTTTCCTCTCTCCCAGGATCTTCAGCCCGGTCCTCGGTGAAAAGGGAAGCTCGACTAGACAAAGTGCTATCAGACATGAAGCGGCACCGCAAAATCGAGGAGCACATCATGCGCACGGGTCGCGATCTCTTCAAGAGCGACAAGAAGCTGGAGGAGGCTCTGTCCCCGAACAGCCAGAAGGAGCGGGAGAAGGAGAGGGAACGAGACAGCAACCCCAACACCATCTTCTCCCCGAGACAGAGGAGATACTAAAAGTATTACCAGAGGGGGACTTGCCCACAGGCTTTTCTCAAAACTTGAATTTTCTAAATTTACAGGATTTGTATGTTTTTGGGTTGGTTTGTTTTGTGTGTTTTGTATATTGGCAATAAACATTTGAACCCTAGAGAATGTTAACTGACGCCCAGTGTACAGTAATGTGGGCGACAATAATCCTCTGGAACAGGAAACTGTTTTTCATACCCATTCTGTCCAGTGTATCTTAAAATCTGGTCATTTTGGATCTGAATATTTTATTTTTCAAATAAACTGCCAGGTTAAGTGTTTTTTCTGTGGGTTTAGAAATTATTTTTTTAAAATACGTAAACAATTTAAAACCCTCCTGGATTAGGCGCAGAGCATCATCACAAAAATGAGAACAGCTTCTTTGTCAATGACTTTTTACAGACACAGATAGGACATAACCTGCTTTTACCTTTTCAACAGTTTTTGCTACAGTAGCTGTTCAAGAGCAAAAGGACAACACAGGCTCACCTCTGCTCTGCACATTGATGAGTCTTGGATGCCCATGAACCGTGTGCAGCTGTTTACCTTCCTTAACTCATCATAGTAACCACTGCAGAGTGGGAACAGCTCATAACACCTGCAGGTTTGGAGATGCTCTTACTGACTAGCCAACACATTTTCGTCCCTGAAAAAACAACTTTCTCCTGTTTTCTGACACATCCACCTCGAGGACAAAATGTTCACTATCCCACTGTGATAAGTTAATTAACACTGTAATGGCTGCAGACATCTTTGGTCTAGCGTCTCCTTCATATTCTATTAATCTCAGTTGACTTTACATAATGCAACTTTTAAAAAAAAAAAAAAAAAAAAAAAATAAAGCAAAATGGAACCTAGGCTTAAATTTTTGGTTTTAAATTTAAATTTCAGAAGTAATAAGAATGTACAACACCTGTATGCACAACACAGGCAGCAGTTCTTTTGTAAATACTTTTAAAGATTGAAATTTAAAAGTGCAATACTTCTACATTAGTTGGGTTTTAAATGCAGAACTTTTACTACTACATAAGTAAACAATATGAATGATCTAAGACTTAAAGGCAAATCAAGCACTGATAACACATAATACACCTAATTTCTAACATTTTTTTTAACAATATGTAAAATTCACTCTAAAAAAAAACATTAAAGGTAACTGTCGGTGCTTAATGTCTAACACTGGATAGTTGATGTTTAGTAATAAATTAAAGGATTCTGGTGTCTTCTTTTGGCTCACTTTTACCCAATAAAGCAGCAGGCAGGTTCAAATTTATCAAGCTCGGATTATGACACAATACTACGCGATAAAACACAAAGAAGAAAGACTCGAGTCGGGTTCAGGACAGAGAAGTATATTTTAGCTAAGTCGGAGTAACAATACAGCCTTCACATGAGGCCCAGAAGCATATAGTTTATATGTATGCATAAATATGCATTCAAAAAACACAAACCAAATAAATAAATACTTACAAATAAATAACAAGCATTTTGTGGAATATACAGTACATCAGTTGAAATGTTTTCGTATTGTCAAGAAGCAGTACTTCATGGATTCACAGGAATGGATGTTCTGCGTTCAACATGCCCACAGTTGTCCAGATGTTTTGGCACACGCTGCCCTGTCTGAATGTGTTTTTTTTTTTTCTTTAGACCCAATTCCAGGACTGAAGCTGCTTTAAAGAGACGTAAAACAATAAAAACTAGCTAGTTTGTTGATAAACGGTTCATGGAACCAGTGGTTAAAAGAAAGAAAAAAAAAGAAAAAAAAAATCAGCTTAATTAATAACAGCAACGATTCAGACATAGTAATGGCTCAACAAAATATGGACAAATATGGCTGCGTGTTTATCACAACTGGGAATCGTTCCCACAAACTTCACTCGTTTCCCTTCAAACGGCAACATTAAAAGCATTCCGACTAATCTTTTATAGTAAAAGTTTGTGGATCCCTTAATGAAATACTTCCGCCGGCCAATCACATGGATACTTTGGGATTTTACATCAGCACCTAACCAAAACAAAACACATTTCATAAGTGACTGCGACTGTGCATCACTTCATCCAATGCAAAAAAGAACACGTTTGTGATACTAGGAAATGGAATGAGGTCATTAGCTACACTGAAACGAGAAGCGCTGCTGTAACGTTCGGGGGTCGTTTGCACACACCAAGCTGAGAATTGTGTGAAATGTTGGATTTTAATGCCACTGTTTAAAAGACAAGGTGCAGAAACAAGGGGGAAAAAAAAAGAGAAAGAAATTGACACTGATCTAATACTGACATGGAAAATAAGGACAAATTTTACATCGGCTATGTACACCCATCACATTTTCCGGTCTGAGGGAGCCTCTTGCTTTTTGTCCGAGGACAAAAATGAACTTGAAAAAATGTTAAGAAACTGCAAAGAATGTGGGAAGAAGGATAAGGCAGCAGAATACAGTCTTATGAGGATAACTCCCTTCTAAAGGTGAGTCTGTTTGCAGGTCGGTTACATTTTGTTAGAGTGACAGTGACTACATAGAGGATACAGATAATAAACACTAACGAGTCAAAATACTGCTTAGCCGGGATGTTTTTTTTTTTTCTTCTTTTCGAAGGTCTTCTTCGTTACTGAACCGAATGAGGCCTTCCATCTACAGCAAACGTAATAACATACAATATAATACATTCCTATTTTCCTGCTCTCCGTGTACTGCGAGGCAGAGAGGACTGAGTTTGATCTACATGAGGGAAATAGCAACCTATGTTTGCTAACCATCCAAGTCAGTGCATGTTCCTATCTGTCACAGTGCATGATGACATCTTAAAATACTGAGTGCACTAACACTCTCGTCTCCTACCGGCTAAGGATCTGAAGTAGTCGAAGGCCAGCAATCAAACATTCAGCTGTCTGAGTTTGACTGCTGGACAAAGACGCTTCAGCTCTATTTGAGGCCGTCGTCCGTAGCTCTTTTTTTTTTTTTTTTTTCCCCCCCTCATATTGCTACTTGTTTCAAGTCTCCTCAAAAGCTTCCTTTCCTGTACATACTCATTGGTACATTCGCCTTTCTTTCCCTCCCCACCTCCACTCTCCTCAGTGAGTGGCCAGCTCAGACTCTGTGGAACGCGCACTGTAGCCGTTGGAAGGCTGTGGCAGCGCGGTGCTGTCCGTCTGCCGCTCCTTGGCTGCAGCTGTGCTTGCTTGTGGTCTCTGAGAGCGGGAGGAGCCTCTGAATAGTCGCAACGCGCCCCTGCATATTAAGGAGAACCAATAGAGCTGGGGAGCCATGAGCAGAGCAGCGCCGAGGTTACAGTGCCACGGCAGCGCCAGGGGAACCATGTGGAACGGAATGGATGCGTACCTGGATGCAGACCGAGGGAGACGAAGGACTTAAAACCAAAATGTTCCACAGTCCATCAGACAGATGTCATGGGGCTGTGCAAGTTAGCGAACAAAGCTCAGGGAGGCAGCAGAACATGAGAAAGTGATGGAAAGACAGACATACCTTCCATAGACGTAGTAGAGGTAAGGGAAGAGGAGGACTCTACAGATGAAAAAAGTGATCAGCATAAGAGCCCCATTCACTTTGTGCAGGAGAGTGTGTTGCTGTTTGTACTGAGAGAAGAGAGAAACAGAGGGAGGGGTCGAGAGAGGAAAAACAGAGAGAGGGGGGGAGAGAGAGAAAGAAAAGCAAGCAGTAGAGGTTGGTGAAAGCGCACGGTGTTACTCTTACTTGGCATCATTATAATGCTAATACTACCATGGTTAAGAATATGAGTGAGGTTGCAGGAGACAGCACAGGATGCCATGCAGCTGGCCGACAGTGAAGGTAGCTGCGGTCATCTCAGCATGTTTCTTATCTCGGCACAGCCAATTCCACAGTGCTGTGGTAAATAAAACACTGTCCCAGAAGGAAAACACAACACGTGCGGCACGTCCAGCCGGTAACAACGCCAGACTGCCTGATGTTATCCTTGTACTAAAAGCAAAAAATTAGGGAGAACATTTTTACAATAGGATGACAGCTGCGTGAACTAGTTGGCTTTTATCGTTTCATGAATATTCAAAAGTCATGAGTCATGAGTTCATCTTGAGGACAAGCTGTAACTCACTTCTAAAGGTTTCCCTCTTGCTCATTTGCTAACTTATTATCATAAATACACGGCCGTCCATCAATTAATGCTCATTTGTTTGCTGCTATTCATTGTTTTGTTGTTTTTAATCTAAAGGTATGTGAAGGCAGCTCTGCGAGACCGCCGCTTTTAGCCAAGCTCGTTCATCACGTGTGCTGTTGTCATTGCCAGGCGGGGCAGTGTGTGGGCTGATACGGGTACAAGGACACGCTGATACTGTATCTGCAGAACATCCATTCGAAATACTAGAGGCTATATTGAGAGGCTAAAAGCTGAGGGAGCCTCAGACAGGCGGGTGGGGTTAGCGGAAAGCAACGGAAAGGCAACCTTAACCCAGACACTGAAACACTGCACACAAGGTAACACAATCCTAAAAGAAAAACAGGGTGGGATGCAACTCCTACAAACAAACAGTGTTACCAATTAACGGCTGACGTTTGTGACGGTGCTGGCAGAGTAAAAGAGTCACCGGGAGCCAGCAGGCATGAACAGGCTGTGTGCTGGGAGCCACCGCAAAGAATTTACTATCTCAACTGAATGAGGAGAGGAAGAGAGAGGCGGAAAGTGCAGCGCTTCAGTGTGACCAGCGCACATGCAACACTGGAAGCGTCTCAGAGTCCGAAGCAAAACTCACCTGGATGAGGATTTTTCCTAAACAGACCGACGGAGTGCTGAGCTCAGCCATGAACATGATCCCTTGGAAATAATCTCCCTTTCCTTTTC
>KV751339.1:5555982-5573890 GCA_001698575.1 Mola mola
GTTTTCTTCATTTTTACACTGTTTGGTAAATTTGACAAAGTAATGGCGAGTAAATATCTCGCTGGAGCCAGAAAGTAAAGGATTTTAATATATCTGGCCTTTGCGTAACACAACTTGTTTCAAAGACGCTCATGACAAGACCCCAGGAGCCCCTGTAACGTTTGTCCCCATTATTTACTCTCATTCATGAGAGGTTTCCACTTTGTTTTTTCTAAATTTGCACGCAAAAAGCACGATATGTG
The DNA here is from genome assembly GCA_001698575.1 of Mola mola. Classification (NCBI taxonomy): domain Eukaryota; kingdom Metazoa; phylum Chordata; class Actinopteri; order Tetraodontiformes; family Molidae; genus Mola; species Mola mola. The sequence continues at coordinate 5,556,225 of KV751339.1, forward strand.
CAATTATCTGTCCAACCTGAACCTTCCCACACCTGTTTATTTAAGTCCCGTGATTAAACACGCAGGCTGTGAGAGTCGTGCTCTTGGTTTGTCGCTGCTGCAGTTTTTGCCGTGTTTCCTCGGGAATCACCTGGCCCTCTTGCAGGATAACTTGGAGGAATAATCCTATTCTATATTTATATGCACACACAGATATAGTGAACTGCCGCTGTGGCTAGTAGTCAATTATTGACATAGGTCCCTTTAATTCTCTTTTGAATAAGTTATTTCAAGTACTTCAAGGAGAAAAATACCCAAGATTACCAGGCTTCATCTTCTCACATTACATTTTTATTTGCTTTTTGTTAACTGAGCGGTACAGTAAATGGAATAGAGCAGCGACGATGCATTTTTGGTCCTTTATTCGACGCTATCGCGCTACCTCCCCATTTGATTTGTGTTGTATTTCAACAGAATTCGTTATTTCCATTATTTCTTTCCCTCCTTTAAGAAAAACAAAGGGGGGAAACTGCTCCTTTTACGAGCTGTGACCTGACTGGCTACTTAAAGACGTCTCTTGGACAAAGTAACTTCCGAGTTGGTAGTTGCCAATAAGACACTTCAAATTAAAGAAATACTACGCTGATATGTATTAAGTGTTGAAAAATGTTTCACATTCTTTCCCCTCAACCTACCTCAGACATAAAAGCACCAGAGACATAAAGGCAGCTCTTTAGTTTGTCTCAGAGTCGTGTGTGACAGTTACCACAGAGACGGGGAAGCAGACGGTGACCATGACGACGTGGTGCAGCACCATGAGGAACTCGCGGCGCAGGTAGCTGATCAGCGCCGAGCTCATGCGTTTGGGCGTGGCCGAGGCCTCCTCGTGACCTTTGACCTGGATCTTGTACCAGTAGCACATGAACATTGCGTAGATGTCGTACACAAAATATGGAACGGCAAACATGATGTAAGTGCAAGTCAGCCAGTGCCTGTGTGGAGAGAGGAGACAGTTTGAGAGACAACAGATTTCAGATTAAAGTGAAGACCCGGCGTTGAACAGCATCACCTCCTGTCATGTCGGAAGCTAGCATGAAAACGACCGACATCTATAAAACCATCGCAGCGACTCTTCTGCTGCCACCGTGCGTTTCATTCAAATCTCAATGGAACCATCTCAGCTGAAGTCACCATCATCCAAACGAGCTTTGGGGCGCCTGAAGAGGTCGCAGACCCCAAAAAACTGCTGGTGCACTCTTACAAAGCACTGGACATCTGAGGTAACGTTTCAAAATGTGGCGTAAACTTAAATCTATGCTTTACACTTGTAAAATGCCCATGCCAAAGTGGATCTGCACGGTGCAGTTTTAACCCAGAAAAATCATCCCTCTAACAGCCGACCTACATACACACACTTGGAGGTAGGACAGCCTGGTGGAATGGGATGGAAAATATCAGGAGAAGCATTTCTTGGCTTACTGATCTTCGATGATGTCCTCGCAGGAAGAAGCAATGATGTAGCCAGCTGAAGACGCCATGACTGCCTGAACTGACGACACCAGCCTGTGAGAGGGGACAGCAGGCAAACACGGCGTCTCATTATGCGCCGTGAAAAAGACTGTTTTTAATGCAACTGTGTCGAACATTGGAGGTGCAAACTGCACAGGAGCTGAAGTCTTAGACCACTTTTGGAGACAGTGTGTTATTAAAACAAACAAACAAAAATGTGGTCTCACCTGGCAGACACAGTGACTGCGTCTCGCTCGCTCCATCGCAGCGCCGGGATGGACTTCAGACATTGTTTGGAGAGGAGGAAAAGGCCCGGAAAGAACACAGAGCCAGCAGCAAGGATGGTCAGCATGATCCCCGTCGATCCGTCCGAGAGGCAAAAAGTTCAGTGTGCAAGCTTTAGATGCGTCGCTCCTTCCCCTCTCTGAAACACACAAAACATCAATGGTGACGCAGCGGCTCATATTGATCCCTACAGAGGCAGCTGCCGCGGGGTCGCTGAGATAACAAACAGAGCTCACTATCAGAGTCCAACATATGTGGCGAGACAGTATTCTAGCAACGTTGGAGGCCTTACCTAAAGTATAACAGAATAAGGGGAGGCGGGCGGAGGGGTTGTTAAAGACTGTCCAGGGACAAACTGCAAAACCATGTTTATAGTGAGAGACTATGTCTCTGCTGAGGGCAGCAGCAGGACATCAGACAGAAGGGCCCTTTAGTGCAGTCCTGCCTATGTGATGCCACTGTGAGCCCATGTGCTCACACTGCACGCGCTGACTCATTACAAAGTTATGGCCCTTTAGCAAAAGACGCACTGCGCTATTTCCAAAATCCCGAAATTATCAACAAAGGAACGGGCTCATAGTTCCTGGCAACAACGTAAGCTCATGTTATGTGTCGGGGGGGGGGGAATTGAGGCTTGGCAGGTAGCGAACTGAGGGAGGCTGCAGGTTGGCGCAAGACTCCTGATGGTGACAAGCGCTACTGAGCCGTTCACATTAACGTTAGCCCAAGATTTCTTTAACTCTTAGTATGAAAGCAACATGTCAAATTCACGTAGCTAACACAGACCTAGCTCAGCTAACAGTAATTAAGCTAACACGTGTGACACATAACGCGTCCGTTACATCACGACCGTTATTTGGGATTTTTTTTTTTTCCCAAAAAGAAACAGACAGCTACAGTAGACGCAGGTTATATAGCTTTGTTATTTGATGGTAAACCTGTTAGCAGGAGAAAATGAGTCCGAAAGGGGTTCTGCGCGTTTGGTGTGCAGACACAACGTTGTTATCACTGTGCCCACCTCTTGCCTTGGCAGGCATGACCAACTGTCTGCGCTCTTGAATCGCTTGCTAACAATGTCGCTAGCGACGTTAGCATCTCCCCAAATGGAGCGTTGACTGTAACAGTCACCGGCCGCTGGCTTAGCTAGTTGGCCCGGCGACCATTTCATTCTAACCACACACACAGAGCTAGTTAGCAAAAGAGGGCGACATTCAATTAAGCATCAACTAATGCTCGACAGCACCACCGTTCATATACGTCACTAATTTGCAGCAACGGCGTGTTGACGTTAAACTGTTTTGTTAGCTTGTTGTTTGTTTGTAGCACTGAGCAGTAGCAATTAAGCTAGCCGAAACCACAGGCGCTAACCAACGCTAACGTGCTGGAGTTTGCACATGTTAGGGGGGGGGATGGAGAACATCTCGGGGTATTTACACAGGTACTCTGCGGAGTCCAGTCAGCGGCCAGTCGACACCTGTGTCCCGCAGAACTCGTTTAATGTTAAAGATGTCCCGGGGGTCTCCGCCTCGATGATCCGCATGTTTATGTGGCCACCTCGACGCCCGAAGGGTAGCGGCAGCGAGCTAACGCTAGCTTGCAGCAAATGTATGCGAGGGCAGCTCGCAAAGAGCGTCCGTGGGCTGCCAGTGTTCGCAAGCAACTGATCGGAGCGCGGCCAACCGACGGAGGAAGGAAATAAAGTGACAGAGACGGTGCGTGGTCCAGGTCAGATCAGCTCGGCGGCTCCAGTCGCGATGTGATCCGTCTGAGAGCAGAGTCGCGCCGCCGCTGCCTCGGATCCGCGGATGCTCCGGACTGCTGCACCAGCTCGCTCCTACAGCTCCGGCCAGCAGCAGCCCGTGACACCAACGGGAACACGCACCAGCCTCCGAACCCGGGCGTCCTTATTATTTATTTTTTGGATACGCAGGGACACGTTGAACGGACGCGGAGACGATCTGTTCCAGCCGCAATCGTAGTTGGCAACATTAAACCTGTCCGAATAATTCACGTAAAAAAACAAAACAAATAAAAGAGAGAGACTGGGCTTTGATTTTTACTCTTCTGGGGGGAAAAATAAATAACTAAAGCCGGATAGTCGCTGTTTGTGTGTGTAAAGATCCAGATAAGTGCTTTATCCTCAACGCGTCGTTCTCCTGACCTTTGAGCGGTTTTGTGAATAAAGCGATGAGCTGTTGGACATCGATGCGGGTCTGCAGTTTACACATCAATCAGTGGTCCCCTGTTCGGGCCTGGATGACCCAACTCTGCACACACACATGAGGCATCTATGCCTGGTTGGTTGGTTGTATGAGTGAGTGAATTAAAGTGTGTTTTGTCAGTGGAAGGTATCGCTCTCAGGTGAAGCTTATACCTGAAGACAGGCAGCATGTGTGGTGCTGAAAGGACTGAAAGACACACAAATTGGATCAGACCGGGATTCAGACGAACAAGTTCTGAGTGATTTTGCAGATTTAGTCACAAAGGATAACCGGCAGCTCTTCCAGCCAGCGGCAGTCCTGCCTGGAACTACACTTCTCTTTGCCATAAGATCTGAGAGGATTTAATCTCTTGTTCCTCTTTGATCTTGGCCTCCGGATTAAACTGAGACTTAGCTGAAATGATGTAAAAACTGAGTTTAACTTGAGAGTCTCCTCGCTGGATTGATGCGTCAGTGCTCTTTGTACCCAGGAAGAAGCCTTTTCTTGGATAAGGAGAGGTCGGTGACGCCATTTCAGGTTAAATATTGATTTTTTTCCTCCCCCAAGATTTCCAGGAAGGTTTCAAGTAACTTGTGTTGTACATTTGACCAATTATCCAACTCTTCCACCAGCTGTTGATATGTTTATGGATGGTTTAGGGTCATGTGGAGTGTCAGGATCAGTAAAGTACCAGTAGTTTAAAAATTAAAATAAATCAAACAATAACATTAACAATTAAAGGGCTAAGTAAATGAATAGGGAAATAACATAAAGCTAAATAAGGTGAATATTTTTTTCTGTTCAAAATTTTAAAGAGTCTTTTATATATCTTCTTAAAGTAAGTAAAGTAATATTGTGGCGTCTTTCAGCATTTCCCAGAGTTCATCTTCAGATTTCGCCCATCTCTTGCTTCTCTCTCTGGTCCCGTCCTGCCTCTGTAACATCCATGTCTGGACTCTGTGGGGGGGTCAGTCCAAGACCGTCAGCGTTTTATCAGCCGCCGCGTATGTGTTTGTCTTTTCACCCTGATCAGATGGAACATTCCTGATCGAGCTTCTTCCGACTGCAGGAGGTCAACTTGGCATCCTGGTGAAGCCCCGGAACTCACTGGACTTCTTCTGGTCCCTCAACAGGACACTGAGCTTCAGTATTGTCCCTGATGTCCCCTTGGAGTGGCCTCGCTGATGCCAAAGTATGACTTTATGTCAGTCATGATTCTGCAAATCATGCAACGTGCAACCGAATGGCGTTCAAACGAAGCTGGTATAACGCACGAGAATTAGTGCAGCGAATCCCACCTGCCTTTTTTTTTGGTAGTTTCAGGCCTCCGTCCTGGACTACAGCCCATAATGAACGCCTGTGTGATGTAACCGTGAACAGATAAGCACACAAACAACGCCTGTTTACTCTTTTTACTTTAAATTGCCGAAACTTACAAAATAATAACATGATCTCTACTTCCTCTACAAAATAACATATCTATGACTGTGGTGAGCATCGAGTGTTTGTTTTTTGTTTTTTTTGCACTAACAACCTTTTTTATGTAACCGTGAACAGATAAGCACACAAACAACGCCTGTTTACTCTTTTTACTTTAAATTGCCGAAACTTACAAAATAATAACATGATCTCTACTTCCTCTACAAAATAACATATCTATGACTGTGGTGAGCATCGAGTGTTTGTTTTTTGTTTTTTTTGCACTAACAACCTTTTTTTAGACATGCATACTGTTGAGAAATATAAAAATATAAATATAAATACATCCCATTAATATTCTTAATGAATTCATGACTATGATTTGAAAGATCTCATCAAAAGAATTGAAAAGCAGTCGAGTATGATAAGGCATTAAGATGTATCACAAGAGCTGTACAGAATCTTAGCAGAGGTATTATTATTTTTTTTTTTTCTCTCTCTTGGTGTGATGGGAAAACGAAAAGCCCTAAAATTAAACTTTTTAATAAATCACTACTTTTCTCAACAGGGATATAATGACATTTCCGAAGGAAAACAAAGAAAAGGGAGGAGAAACTACAAATTTCAAGGTAACATGTCGACATAAAACTGAAAAAGCACTCCAGTACAAAACCAGGATTTGTTTACAGCATAACACGCGGCGGCGTCAAAAACTCCTACGTGGCTTATGGGTTTATAAGCCCATCTCGACGCCGCACCGCTGACAATATAACCCCAAAGCAAGTGAAAACATCTAACAGACGAATGACCATTCTTCACGTGATTAGTGTGGATAGAGGACGACTTGCATGAAGAACGTTTGTGTGCTATACAGAGTTAAAGAGCTAAATCTAATGCATAAGTTTCACTCGTTGGACTGGTACATGGAGGAAACAAGGGGCCTACGGCGCCAACGCTTACGATCAAATGAGCCCAACAATGGTAGAGATTTTATGAGTAAAACTATTTTATAATTATTGTCCGACTAAGTTGGTCAAACTTTTAAAAGTTCCTCTTGTCATGACGGCCCCCCCTAACGATAAGCGCGACTGAGCTAGCTTATTTCCATGCAAACAGGTAGTTTTCGGGTGCAAGAACCGCCATGTCAGAAGCTAAAGTGTTGGTTAGCTGTTACGCTTCCTTGCTTTTTCTTCATTTTTTTGTCGTAAATGACCCAAAGAGGAAGACTTGAGAGCGAGAAAATCCAAAAAAAATTCTGAAACCCAATCAAACAACGAGTAAGGTGCTTGACACTTCTGAGCTCATCTCTGTACCATTAGGAAGTGAACGAGTACATCCCACAATATCACAACGACCACAGCGCGCGGCCTTCTGTCCTGATTTGATAAACAACAGCCCTCTAATAAACTGGCAATGCGAAAAACAAACGTCGATTTTAGTGTTGTGAACAAACAAGCTAACATGCTAAAGGAGCGTTGGCCCGAACACGCGGCTTCCTCTCCGACACATTTACTGAGAGCTATTCGCTCCCTGCTACTCGCTTAAACGCAAAGCCATTTGGATTCTGAGCACGAGAGCTGCAAAATGGAGGTAAGATCAGAGCTGGTGTGAGATATACAGTACTTGGTGCACTTGCAGAGAGCAGCCGCTGTCAGGTTTGAGGGCGGAGTCAGAGGGGAGAGTAATACAGTAGACAATCAGACTACCACTGTTTGATCAGAGTCTTGAAATACGTGAGAGCGCGTGGGAATATTCGCGCAACACATCCACGTTCGTCATTAGTGTCGATGCACCTGCCGCTGCCACAAAGGTCCCTCATTGCATAACTTCAGCGTAGCAAAGCTCCTCCTTTCGCCTCCTTTCCTTCGATGCTCCGGCACTACAGCTCTGATGCGATACTGTCCTTGGATGCTGACTGGCGTTAATCTCCCCCACCCTTAATCCTAAAACATACCTGTAAATGGGGACATTACAAAACTGAGGTTATTATTGCTGAGCTCTCTTCTGCTAACTGTGGGACTGTGGCGCGGCGATGCTAGAGCAGTCTGTGACGAGCAGGTCCACCACCGTATTACCGGTGACATACACGGTGGGCGCCGTCACCATGTTGCTGAGGGAGATGGAGCTGCTGGCAGCCACGTTAGGTGAGGTGATGGGGCTTGGGGCGCCCTGGTTGTTCGTATGGGTGCCCATGTGCCCCTGGAGCTGGGTGGGTGTCTTGCAGTGGACGCCGCACAAGTGGCAGACCAGGACACCGCCAGAGGCTGTGCCGCCAAAGCCCCCGGGACTGTCCTTCCACTCCTGGCCGTGGTGCTTCTGGGCGTGGACACGCAGGTACGTCAAAGTGGTGAAGCCTGATAGAGGAGAGGTGAGGAGAGAGTGAAAGGTTCGTTCAGCATATATCAATGATCCAAGCAAATTTAAATCGACACACGACGACGTTCCATCTTGGTGGTGAAAAGATGATGGTCACCAGTGAGAGTCTGAGTTATATCTAATGACCATCTCCAGCCATTATATTGAATCCTAAAAACTAATCTCTAATTTGCAAAATTACATAATTCAATTTTTTTCATGGAAATGTTCCTTTGTGGCCTTAAAATTTATTTCTACATCTTTGCTTCCTTTAGGTTACGAGACTCTATGAATGTACTACTCGCCGCTCTGCTCCTCGCCTGCAGCCAGAGCTTACCTCCTCTACCTCCGTCTGACTTTTAAACTAGTCTACTATACGCTGCACAGTGGCAAGTTCTAACATTGGAGTGATTCAGTCATACATGTTTGAACCAGCACTTCATCTTCCTCCTGGATTCCCAGCAGGCAGATGAAGTGCTGCTTGTACAAGGTCACCTGCAAGTCGATGCATCAGAACAGATATTTTGTTCCTACAAAGTTAACCCCTGCAAGCCATCAGGATCGGTTCCTTAGGTTTTGTGTGTGGAAGCCCCAGTCTGTAAGAATTTATTTTGTTCAAGACTGTCATTGGTGGACAGCAAAACAGTGGCAGAAATCCTGAACCCTGACGCCAACCAAAACATTGACCGCTAACTCGGCCAGAATCACCACATGGACATGTTAACAAGGTCTAAAAACCTGATATCTTCAGCCACTTCTTTAGTTAATATGATGAGCTTATTAGCAACTGTTTATACATCCAGCAGATATCTAGCAATATTATCATCTAGTTGTGTTTCTGTCCGTTTGGTGAAAAAATAATAGTCCAATATTCACTTTCCTTTCCTTCCAGCTAAACAAGTCATTATGTTTGTCAGTGGCTGTTTGGTGCTAGGCACTTAGTGTAAATGCTTTTAAGAGCTTTAGTCGCTGAAATTGAATTTACAGGCCAGAAAACTGAAATCTATGAACTGAAAGAAGCTTTAAGGAACCAGAGCTGAGAAGACAGTCATCAATGTGAACTAGTACATGAAGAGAATCTGCACTTACTGCGGTTACAGAGGTGGCAGGCGTGGTGCTGCGACTGGTTGTGCACCCTCATGTGGTCCGTGATGTATGCAGCAGACAAGAGCTTCCCACATATGTGGCAGGGGACCTTCTCCTCGTGGCGGATCATGTGGGCACGCAAGCGGTCCTTCGTGGCAAAACTGGACTCACAGGTCTAAAAAAAAAAAAATAGAGAAGCTTGTCAAATTCTATGCTCATTAAGATCAACAATTACTATTTGAAAAATGTACGTGGAAAGCTATTTCGCTAAATACTGAACGTGGCGGACTTATCCAGATCAGTTTCTACATAATATTCCTTTCCATAGATAATATCCGTATGACACAGCTGAATACAGAGAGGAAAGAGCAGCAGTGTTCTAGCTTTCTGGAACACAGACATGGTCACTGTGTTTGGCTGGACTAAAAACAGTGGCTAGGTGATGGCGCGACACATGGTAAATATGACATACCGGACATTTGAAGGGTCGCTCCGAAGAGTGGACCTGTCTGACGTGACTGTTTAGATGGTCAGGCCTTGGGGAAAAGCAAAGTCAATATATTAGAACATCAATTGTCACACTAAAATCAAAGTTGCCTTCAGTGCACTCAAGTATTTCTCTGACTCAGCCTTAGTTGACCTGCTATGACCAATAGCTGCCGGTGGCTAAGACGAGCTATTATTAGCAAATATTGGATGTATAGTGCTGTGTAACTCTATGTTAAATTCTTGAGAGTTTTTCTACAAGCTGCATGAAAATTTTGCCATATGGGTACATTTTGTTTAGTTTACACACTAAAGATGATGCTAAAGCTAGAGGCCATTTAGCCGTGGTTAGTCACAGGTTCTAGCAAGCACATAATTACTGATGAAGTGCAAACAACAGAAACAAGACAAGACCCGTTCCTGGATCCGGAGGCACAGGGAAGCAACCCTCTTGGCCACCGGATGTTGTCTGATCCACATAGCACCATAGCAACCTCCTGCAGGTTGTGTGTCCACTGGAGGACAGACCCATGTCTCCTTTTCAGGCTGCGACCAGCCGGGCATCATGGGTGAAGGCCCGGCCACGAGCCGAGCAACTGCCTGCCCCTGCCCCAGGCTTGCTAGCTCTAAGGTGGGGCCCCAGTACCCCTACAGGTAAGGTGTATGGATTCTTCTTTAAAATCATCATAAAGGGCACCTGACCTAGGACCAGTTCGCCTTGGGAGAAGCTACCAGATGCAACATAGCTCCTAGAGTCATTAGGGCACTCAAACATCTTGGTTTTAAAATTTACTGTGCTGGGACACAGTCAATTCGGGAGACACATCAACTTTCAAATTGTGGGTAAATGGAACGCAGCTATGATGCTAAGCTAAACTAAAACTTGCTCATCAATGAGATCAGTCCCGACAGTGACGACACTAGATTTGAACTGTCCCGCAGTGTCACCTGGAGAATGCCTTGCCACAGTGGGGGCACACGTAGGGTTTTTCCACACCACCCTGATGGGAGCGCACATGGTGGCTCATGCGGTCCTTCCTCTTGAAGCGCTGCTGGCAGATGGGGCAGGAGAACGGCTTCTCATCTGAGTGGGACAAGCGGTGGCGGTTGAGGTGGTAAACATCGCGGAAAGCCTTACCGCATGTCTCACAGGCGTGGTTCTTCCTCACTGGGTTAGGGTTGGGATTTGAGGGCCGCTAAGGGAAAAGAGACAAGCAGATAAACAGACTCTAAAGTTTAGATCGGAGGTTTTTCTCCATGTTCATAAATGACACAAAACGAAATGTTTAGTGCCAGCAATTATTAGAGGTTTTGTTGCAATCATGCAAATCCACACAAATATTATTGCCCAATTTACACCAAAGTTGTCATCATTTGCACCTTAGGGCTAACTACTACTTTCCACTAGATTTGAAATTTTTATGTACTTTAACACTACGTTACAGAGAACATGCAGGGGAGCATGTGTGGGGGGTCAGGCTTGTAGCACGATGTTTCTCAAAGTGTGGTACAAAGCCAAATGCTGTACCGAAATTTACTCGTTGTACACTTTGTCATCTCTGATACACAGGGAAAGTTTCAGTGAAATGTGAAGCAGTTGACAGGTGAGTCCCAAACACTAAACCAAGGCGGTGGCTTAAGCATCCCTGTGGTCAGGTAGCATAAGAAACAACATGCTTGAAGGTTTGGGGTCGACGACAGCCATCTCCACAAGGCCCTGACCCACCTGTACTGTCGCCCCTGTGGCCATGACGACAGCAGCAGGAGGCGGAGCATGAGGGTTAACGCTAGCCATTACGCTTGGCATGGCAACCCCATCACCATCCTGACTACCCAGGGGAAGCTGCTGGGCCCCTGCCAGCACGCCGTGAGGGGTGAGAAGGGGAGGTGCAGAGAGGTGTAGCAGGGAGAGGGGAACAGTGGTCCTCTCCGCCCTCCCTCCGTCCCCCACCGCCATCACCGACGGGGCCATCGGCGCCACCACAACCTGGCCAGCCGCTCCCTCCTTTGCCCCCTCCGCCTGCTCTCTGGCTCTGTCCTTCATGCGTACCCCGGTGTGGACCGACTGGTGCCGCCGCAGGTTGTAGTTGTTCTTGAACTGCTTGTTGCAAATGGCACAGACGTGGGGCACGCGGGCCGGCCGAGACACTGGCTTCACTGGCAGAAGAAAGCACAGAAAAGGAAAACAGCTGCCCGTTTCAGAGAGGGTCATTTTGCATTTTTAAATATCTTTTCGATTCTAGGAGGAAATCTTTAAACGAGCTACACAACAAGAAGCAGAGAAACATCTACTCAGTCATTTGCAGGTGAAACTAGATCTGTGTATCTCTGCTTTCAACATTTCTGGAATAACTAGTTTGTCCATAAACAAAATTTCTACTCTCCTTGACTCACTTAAGTGTTTTCTCAAAAATGGAACGTATTCCCTGGATTTATTTTTCCAGAACTGATACTTTTCTGTTTTCCATCACTGCCAATTGTTAAGCATTTTATTGTTTGGATAAGACAAGCAGTTTGAAGAGGTCCTGGCTTATTTAAATGCCACAATTATCAGGGATAAACATATGGAAAACTGCAACTACTGCCTCTTTTCATTATCTATCAATGTTGAGCTTATGTTCTGGATCAATCAGTTGGTCTATCAAATCTTAGTAAACAGTAAAAAATTGATTTTGTAATGTCACAAGCTGCCACCTTCAAGTAGTTTGATGTCCATAACCAAAGTAAGGACTAAAATCTGTCAGCATATGGAGATTGTAAAGAGAACAGGCTCCTCCCAACATGTTCAACTTCTCCAGGCTGACTCTAGATGAAGTCATGTGGTCTCCACGTCTCACCAACCCAACCAGGGAATGTGTAATCGTGCTTTTTTAGAGAGTTTTTACCACAAATTAGTTTAGATTGTACTCAACCAGTACAATCTAAGCACCTGGAATTTATTTATACTTTAATTTCTACATTAAGTAAACTTCCAACTAAAATATTAGGGTGCTTTTTCGATTGAAATCTGCCCTGTCTTTCACCAGCAATTCCCAAAGATTAATGTCCCCCCGTATTTCAACCATTCTGGCTCTGATTGAACCAAATCCGGGTTAAGTTAGTTCACACGAGAGCTGCAACTAGCAGTTATTTTAATCGGCAATTCATCTGCTGATTATTTTCATGATTAATCGATTAGTCATTAAGAAAAGGGGTGAAAACATCTGTTCAGAGCCCAAAGTGACATCTTCAAACTGCTTCTTTACTCCAACCAAGAGTTAAAAAAAACAAAAAAACAAACCCAAACACTCTTCATTTGCTTCCACATGAATAACAAAGAAAAGCTGCAAATCCTGATATTCAAGAAGCAGGAACCAACAGTCTTTTAATAGTTTTAATTGTTGGAAACAGGACTGGGATGATTTTTCACTTGGCAAAAAGGCTGTGAATTAAGCGTTTGGGCCTCAGGTCCGCAGTGAGGTGAGTGGCCCTCACCTGGCAGGGGCTCTTCACAGAGGGCGGCGGTGTCCACCGTGGAGGGAGGCTGCGCTATGTGCTCCGAGGGTGGGGACTGGGGAGAGCTCGTATGCACGGACATGAGCTCCGATTGGAGGCTCCCCTCCACTTGGTTTTGGGTGGGAGTATTCTGGAGAAGCAAGCAGAAGGCCGTCACCAAATGTAAACACAAGTCACAGGATTATTTTAAGATGCGACGCCGAAACACAAGATGTGAACGCTGCAGGACACACAGACAGAGATACAGAAAAAAACAAAAAGAGAGTGAGGAGACCAACGTGAGAAAGGGGAACGAGGGCAGAGAAAAAGCGCAACGAGCCTACCTGGAAGAGGAAATTGCTCCAAGCAGCATCCATTTTGCGCTACAGCGATGGAGATTATCCAGTCAACTACTGATCGTGATCGAGGCGAGCAGCCTGCGCATGGTTCGGCTCGGCTCGGCCCGGCGGTGATCGAGGCGCGGACGGTCGCCTGTCCTGCAGACGGGACTCGTGGATCCAAGTAAAAACAAAAAGGATGCGAATAAAAGTCGATCGAAAAGGGGGGAAAACAAACAAACGCGTGGCTTGTTTGACGGCCGAGGCGGCCGGGCTGCGGCACACGGGCGGCAGCGGAGCAGGCCCGGTCCAAACACGGCCTGCTTCCCTTTCACCTCGGCTCCTAACTTTAATCCCTCCAATCGCACTGGAGCGCAACAAAACCGCTTTCTAAAAAAAATGTATAAAAATAAAAGAAATGAATAAAACAACAGCCCCAATAACAAATCCCCCCCCCGAAAAAAAAATCACATATTACATTTTAGCACTAAACCATCCTACGTGAAATAAATGCATTTTAACGCGAGGGAACAATTGTGGGTTATAAGACGTCTCTGGCAGCGCAGCAGCTCATGTTTTGTTTTTGATTTATGAGTCTATTTTTCCGCTTTCCCCCGACAGGCCGGCCGGGTGTCTGTCGAAGCCTCGTTGTTGGAGTCAAGCCGTGACCCCGGCGAGCGGCGCTCTCGCCGGGCCGCAGCCTCTCGCTCCTCCTCGGCCCTTCGGCGGCGCGGATGTCATCTTTCTTTTTTTATCGCCCGCGCTCCCTCCTCCCTCCCCGTCTCGTTCTTCCTTTTCTTTTTTAATTCCTCTTTCTTCTCCCCCTCCTCTCCTTTCCTTTCCTCGCACGGCTATGTCCCACTTGCTCTTAAAGGGACGGGGTTCGTCTCCGGACACCCCCCCGCCTCCTCTCACTTCCGCCTCCCCCGGCGTGGCCCGTCCTCTGCCCTTCCTCCCCGGCCTCACTCGGCCGACACAAAATGCACCGTAGCGTTGTTGGGTTTTTTTTTTGTTTTTTTTCCTCCCCCACCCTCTCCTGTTCCTCCTGCTCTTCCTGTTCCTCCTTCCCGAGGCCAGCTGGAGCGGATGTGAGCAGAGAGCAGCCGCGGCGGCTCCCCGTTAACGGAGCGCAGATAGACGCATATTAAAGGGGAGTGCGCGCACATCCTCCCCGTTGGCCCACAATCATGATGTCACATGTTGTGCACAGAACACACATACTGCAATTCGACTGCCGTGTTTGTAATTTATCTTTCCCAGCAGTGTGAATCTGAAGCCAAATGGAGCCTTTAAACTGAAGCCGAAACCATTCTTGGTTGATAAACAAAAAGGGTGACTGGGTTAGAATTTCACCCAATTTACTGGTTGCTCTTCTCAAATGTAAATATTTACTATTAGTAAGACAAACGGAGGCATTTAGTAATGTCAACATGGGTGTGTCTGTAATTTTTATTTTTATTTGCACCAAATTATTATACCAGATTATTTGAGTGGTTTTATACAAGTCAAAACAAAAAAAAAAACAAACTACTGCATTTAATTTTTGGTCAATCCATTCAATTAACGTTTTGTTTCAGTCAGAAATAAACTGAATTTGTTTTGTTTTTTTTACTTTTTAATGTTGTGTTGCTTTGTGTACCAAGTTATTTGATTTTTTGATCACTAACTGAAATAATCTGCAACGACGATTGTTTTTCATGTCAATAAGATCTCAAGTCATTTTTTTTTCATTCAATCAACGGCTGAACTAGCAAGAGTATACAGCTTAATATAAAAGACTAAAAAAGCAGAAAATATATAGATTTTTTTTAACTTTTTTTGGCTTTTTGTTAAAGTACTAAAGGACATCAAGTCAAGACAGGTTAAGGTGTTAATATCAATTTATTATCTTTTTTAATTACCTTTTAAAGCACCCCATTTCTCTTCCAATACATGTGTTAAAACCCTTCTTCCCTGTCCTCCTTAAGCTTGGATTCGTTTGATTTAAATATTTCACAAGGATTTCAAGCCCCTACCCGAGTCCCACCCGAAAACTCTGCAAAACACAGACGAGCCTGTGTTGCTTCTTCGTCTTCATCTTTCACCACCAGCATGATGACGCAGGAACTGAGCCACCCCTGCTCTCACTGCAACCTCTGACACTGACAACACCTGTCTAAAAAGACTAAACCACACAGATTTCCCCGAACGCACCAGTCTGAGTTTATACAAGGAGTTTATGCATGCACTGAGATTCCAACCAAGCATAAAGTAGTATGTTACACAGAGATTTGTCTTGAGCTGGTGTTTCTGAGTCATACAAACAGCAGGGTGATTATCTCTTTTTTTCTTTCTTTTTGTTCCATAAAAAACAACAACAACAACAACAGAAAAGTCCAGTTATTTCTGATCTCCTTCAAGTAAATAATGGAGAAAAGGGGCCTTCAGACGGAGATGCGGACTGATGTGGACGGGCTGTTGCGGTCACTGCTACCTCCTGGCGCCAGAGGGCGCTAGTTCACAGCAGGTTAGTCGATGCCCTTCCTTTCTTCCTCTTCTTCTTCGCACGCCTCCAGCTTGTTGCTGCGTCCTTCAGCAGTCAGAATGCCAGTTAAGATTGTGCAACTATATCCTTCCACCCTCCCTCCATGCTTCATTTGAGAGGTTTTGCGTGGAAAATTAAAATAAGAATTAAAAAAAAAAAAAGAAAACCAGCGTTTACATTCCAGTGCCCTGTTGTACAATTTTTTTGTTTGTTTCTGAGAGTCCAGAGGACGAGGTCAGAGTTCATGGGAACAATAGGGTGTTGCTCTTGGAGTGCCTTTTTAAAATTGTTCCTCTCCAACCAAAATGAAGCCATAAAGCCGGACTTGACCGCTCGACACACACATACATAAATCATTAACAATTATTAATAAAAACTTATTAATAATCATTAATACCTTTAACACACAACATACATTACAATGTTTTTTTATCGTCTATTTTTTTTTTTTTTTTTACAGTAAAAGTGGGCCCTTTTCTTTTGCAAGAAAAAATTGTGAACATGATTACAACAACAATTACATCAGGATTAGTTATGGTAATATTGACACCTACAGAAAATGCAGTTGGAGTCATTGCCCTAAATCTTGAATTCAATACTCATTTTGAACATATCAAAAATTACTATTGTTACCTTTGTTACGCTATAAAACCAATGACTTGCTTTCGTTTTTAATATTCCCATAAATATGTACAGTAAAGATCAAAAAATGTGGGAAGAGTGATCTTAAATGCCGGTGAAACTTGGACAGGTACAGTACATTTCAAATGTGTTTGGTCATGTTTACAAATGTTTTTTTTAATGTTTTGTTTTTTTTACATCTATTTCATGCATTGAGGTGACCCCCTGTAGACACATGTTGTTTAGATACTCAATACGTTGTAGATGCCAGAAAGTTTTCTCGTTTTTAGCATTTGTACATGTCCACAGATATGTCTCCTCATTCCAGCTGCATTTATAGAACAGAGTCTCTTGCCTTTTTACACACATTCTACATACTCATATTCAGTAAATCATCCCGCAGTCATCAAATTAAAATCCTGACGGCACAACATCCCTTTAAGAACCCCTTAAAGGCATTGGTGACGTTCCAAGCAACTTGTTTTTGTGTTTTGTTTTGTTTTTATACAGTTATTACAAAAGAATCAACAAAACATCGGCTGTTGTAAATCAATAAAAACCCTCCAGCAGGCTGGAGAAAGAAAGAAATGCGATTCTCCCCCATGTGTTTGTTCCCTCCGAGTTGCGAGTGCTTGCTGGATACAGTATATCTGAACACTACGAACTACATAAAAGTACATACACAATGCGAAACACTACTCTCCTTTCTTCCTCCCCCGTCCCCTCTCTTTCTCCATTCCAGCGTAGAACATCATAGAAGAAGACGTGGCTGCCGTCCCTGCTCTCTGCAGCTCTGGGAGGAGAAGAAAAGGTAAAATATCCCTCCTTTCACACTTCCTGTCTAAGTTTTATACAGGCGGTAACAAAAGTAAACACAAACCTCCTCTTTTTTCTCTAAAACCTAACATCGCATGATCCCAGTGCTATTACTGGTGGTTACATTCCTCCCTCCCTCTTTGATACTTGTGGGAATGGGAGGAACCCCACCTCCATCCCACCCTGAGTCTAAAGAAGCAGGGAGCAGCTCAATAATGTCAGTTTGTCCTCTCCTCGCCTCTGATGCTGACTGATCCCTCCGCCTTCCTGTGCGTTAAGAGGGAAGGGTTAAAGCCCCCCGCCCGGCCCTTCTCTGGATCAGTCCGAGGGAGGGCCCAAAGCAAGGCCCCAAGCTGAGAGTATTGAGATGCAACCTGTGATAGCTACCTTCCTAAATCAATCCCCCCCTCCTCCTCCTGCCTTTACGAGTACGAGAGGTGGGAGCCGTTTGAGATGTGCGAGGTGACTGATGTGCTCCTGCTCAGGACGCCGTCACTGCCCCCGGCTCCCCCGGGCCCCCCGCCGGATGCCGTCCTCCTCAGAGGCTGGGGGCTGTTCCTGAGGGCCATCAGG
>KV751339.1:5583730-5605267 GCA_001698575.1 Mola mola
CCTGAAGCATCGGGAAAGTAAAACTCGGACAGTTCGTCGATGTCTCGCTCACGAAGCCGTCTCTTTTCGCGGGACGGGGAGGAGATGAGCTCCGATGGACAACCGTCAGCCTCACCCCTCCCCTCCTCTTCATCAATTACTACATGTGTGGGTTTACTGTGCTCCTCCTCAAACTCCCACTGCACTCCTTCTACTTCCCTCATCTCTGTGCCATCTTCATCCTCGTCCTCTCTGTGATTATTTCCATTTGGTGTATTTTCATCATCTACCTCATCTCCCCTTTCTACTGCAGAGATGCTCGCACCCTCCACCTCCTCATCTCTGTAGTCCAATACTGCTCCATGCAGCTCATCATGACCACCATATATCTCAGCTGCTACACCCCTCTCCTTTTCTAACCCACCACCCCCCTCATCCTCCACCACCTCACCCTCCCTGCTCCCGATTGGCCCCTCTGTCGTCTGGCTCCCTCCCTCGTCAGGGGACCCCTGGCCCTGAGTGCTCTCACTCACTTTGAGGCTTTTGGGCTGCTGGCGGACCTCCACGGCATGTTTCTGACGCAGCTCCTGCTCACGCCTCTTGTTATACTCCATCTGGTTGGTGAGCTCCGTCTGGTGCTGCGTGCGGATCAGCTCGGCCCTCGTGTGTTGCACCAGGCCGAGCTGGCGGAACTCCAGCTCCTGGGTGGACTCGTGGTGACGCAGCAGCATGGCACACTCCAGGTCCTTCAGAGTCTGCTTCTTGTTCAGCTCCTGGAGAATAAAACACGATAGCAATAATTCAAAGATCTTTTTGAAAATCTTTTTAATATTTTGACAATTTCTAAAATACATATCTAAGTAGTCTAAACCATTTTTCCCCACTGGTCTTTATATGTTTTATTCAGATGGATAAATTAATCCAAGTCAAGTATGAAAATGAATTGCTACTGACTTGAAAAAGGCCTTAACATGTTAAGAAAAGTCTAAAAACAGGTGAATATTTTAATTGACTCCCTGATAATGTTATCTAATTTAAATTAATTTCTTTCAAACACCACAAGCAAATTTATCTTTTTAAAAAGGTCATTTACAAGTTCTTTTTCGAAAGATCCTTGTTTTAGGGTCAGATATTATTCACCAGGTTTTTCAACATAAAATCTCAGGATGGTACCTCTCGGAGCAGGTCTTGCTCCAGGTTGTGGCGTGCCAGCACCATCTTTCTCTTGTACTGGCGACACTGTAGCTCGTAATACTGCCTCTGGCGCCGCAGAAGGCCCGCCTCTTCCTCCGCCTGCAGCTGCTGCAGACACTCCTTCTGATGCACCAACCACTCTTGTTTCTCCCGCTTTGGTGTCGACTGGTTCTCATTCAGTTCCTTGATTGATAATAAATCAAAGTACATCAAGGATGGCTGAAAATGCATACTATCAAACTTAAAGATGAAGGGTGTTTTGGGGTTTTATTGCAAGGCAAAACCTCTTTAAGTTGCTCCTTGCGTTGTCGATACTGCCGTTTCTGGGACTCCAGTAGACTGGTCAACTCCTTCTTCTGCTGGGTCAGTATGTGCTGCTGGAACTTTTTCTCCTCAGTCAGGACTGCCTTTGACTTTTAAAAAAAAGTCAGCACCATCAGGGTTGTATGAAGCAGATATGTGACATAATCTGTCTTTCATCAGTCATTCTTGCACACACAGGCTCACCTCCTTCTCCATGATAACCAGGTGCTTCTTGGACAGTTTCTCACCCTCTAATGAGAAACTGTTCCTCTGATTTTCCAGCTCTTTATCTAATCTCAGTTGGTGCTCGTCCATCTCTGATTTCAGCTTGTTCTCCAGGGCCATCAGCTGCTTTTGGTGCTGCCGCCGCATTCTCTTATACCTGTGAGGAGACAGACAAAATTAGCTAGAAGAAGGACAAAAAAAAATTATCGACTTATTTCTATATTCACTAAAGGTTTTCTTCAGTTATGTTTCTAGTATATTACCCCCTTGAAACTGTAAGATCAATAGCTACAGAGGAGGAACTTTCGCTTTCTTTTAAAGAAATACATTTATTCCAGCACTGATTTAAAATAGCCACATTACCCAGACATCTGCTCTCTCAGGGCCGAGCCCTGCTCATGTTCTTGAATCTGACGGGTGACAAGGGAAGCTGTCCTGATGGTGGCAAAATGATCTCTGCCTCGACGGCGCCTTCCTCCACCACCGCCACCGCCACCAGCAGATGAAGCTTCTTGTTGTGAGTCAACTTCTGGCTGGTAGGGGTCATCATAGATGTTGTCATGACTCTGCAGCAAGAAGATCATAATGGAGGAGGAAAAAGAAAAAGGACAAGAATTTACAACCCAAACATTCTTCATTAAATATCATCCTAATACAAAGATTAAATATGCTGGTCATCCAAGTTTGACTGTGTTCTAATAAAACAGGATGCAGTGTAATGCTTTTATCTGCAGGGGGCAGCACTAACACATCTATTATCAATCTGTCAGTCTGCACTGTTGCTGCTATTACCTTCTTCCTGTAGATGATGCAAGTTTCCATGTGTTTAACTGGTTTGACAATGACAGAACAGCTTCCTATGTGCACCAGTCATGCAGCCAGCATACAGTACAAATATGGTATAATACATTATAATACTTTTTGTAACTCCAGTACTAAAGCCTATAATGTACTTTAAGTGTCCATCCTAATATGAGGAAACAGGTCTTCACTCCATATATACTAGACTCTATGTGAAACAGTGGAAGCTGGGAGTGTTTCGCGGGAACCAGAGCTGGCCCACACACAAACACTCAAACTAACCAGGGGCTTATGCAGGACAGAACTGTTGGAGGTGACGGTGTGCTCTCCCTCCTGCATCATGGCCATCTCTCCACTGTCGTCGGAGCCGTCTGCCAGGCTGTTGACTGAGCTGCTCTGGGAGCTGGCACTAATTGACATGGATGGCAGAGAGTGGGAGCTCTCCATGCTGTTGACTGTGCCAGTGCGGAGCATATACTGCTCCACATCCTGGGAGAGGGGACAAACAGGAAGTTTAAAAAAAGATGGTTGAGAAGTTCTGGGGAAAGACAGTTTACTTCATAATGATGGTATCAGTTGTAGTTGTTTGCATAAAAATTCTTATCCTATGAAAACCTTTCTGACTAAAAAGTAAATTATGAGACTAACTAAAACTAGGCTCAGACAACAGGACTAGGCAGATTTTGACCCTGATTTGCCCCTTCTGGCAAATGGAGGATCTGGTTTGAGACCTTGATAGGAGCTGATGCTAAACCCATATTACCTGGTAATGTTTTTTCAAAGAAAAAGATACGGTCTACTTGCGCTGACTCATCTGGACCAGGCCGATTAATAATTAATATCAAACGTGTTTGATATTTAAGACCTCAAACTGAGATTATTGTTTCAGTGCTACCCAAGATTAAACACACTAACCAATGAGAGAGATTAACAGTTAACCTCATGAGGTTAGCCATTATGCTATTTTTATAGCCACCCGCCTCCCCTCAGTGTTAAACAATATAACGTGTTGCACCACATCAGTCTCCATTTTGTTTACATCTGCCCATGAGATGAGGTGAAGGAGATCCCATGAAGATCTGCATTGGTTCCTCTGACACGATAATAATCTTAATATTCTGCAGCGTGAGAGACACCGTTATTTAAAAATTTTGCATGTTCGGTATTTAAAAGAAAGAAAATCTGTGGTTTCCCCTCATGTGGGATGCAAACTGATTTCAAAATCTGAACTGATTTTCAAAATCCTGAAATCTGAGCACAGCCTAACATCGACTCGCAGGCCAAGTGTAGCTCCACGTTCTCTGAATTCCTTCATTTCCTTTTGAAAAAGAAAAGCCAACTGGAATCAACGTTGGTGGAAACAAAGGCCTTTGCATGCAGAGGAAGGGCTCCTACGTTCACATTATATATTAAGAAGCACAAAACAAAGGCAGGATGGGTGATAAACAATCTTTACATAGTGTGATTTCAAATTTGATTTTGCATTAAGAGTTGCTTTGTAGAAAAAAAGCATTGCATGAAAATATAATGAACCATGTTGAGGCAATACTTTCTGGAAGAAGTCCATTAAAAATAATAAGAGTATAATGTTTGAATTCCCCAAAATTGACATTAATTCTGCAGTTAGCAAGAAGAAAAGCCTAAATAAAGTTGTTTTTCCATAAGGGAACATGTTCTACTTAATTAGAACTATACAGTGAATGGTTTTGTAGTCCACTCCAACAAAGTAATGTTTCTTTTCAAGAGATGATTTGTACAATTTCAGTGGATCAGATCAGAAATTGTATAGTTCTAAACCAGGATGGGGTAACTAAAAGAGAAAAACTGTCAGACTACAGCTGTTGTTTATGTCACACAAGATCAGGACCAAAGTAATTTAAGGTCATTTCTAGTTTAAATTGAACATAAATTAAGGGCTTAAAAAGGTTTGACTCCTCCTCCGCCTCTCTCGCATTTTTACCTCTTCCTCATCACCTCCTTCTGGTGCAGGACCGTTGTGTGCCTCGTGGAATAGGATTTTCTTCATCTTCCGGTACTGAAGGTTGTCTAGTTCGCGGACGGCATCCTTAGTGCGGGCGATCAAGTCCATCACTACTGTCATGGGACGCTCTCTGCATAGGAAGTGGTGCTGGGTGGACAGGAAGGTTTTGAGAATGGGATAGATGGCACAGAGACAGGCTGACAGGATTCTGAGATTATGGTTCTAGTATGAATTCTACATGGGAGTTCAGGTGTTATTTTAGGACAGTCACAGTTTAAATGATGATCTAGAATACTTTCCTTTAAATTGTGATTCTGCTCTTTAACTAGAAACATCTATTCGTTAACATAAAAGAAAGGAGAATGGGCTCTTGCTACCGCTTCAATCATGAATTGATCATTCTCTGCAGACTATGACTCTTAATTAGAGCACAACGGATATATAATTTTTTGGAATTCATAGCGATACTGATATTAGGGAGTAAAAAAGTTTAAATGACAATATATTGGCCAGTATACACACATTTTGTGCAATAATCCTTCGAAAGAGGTTATACAAACATTTGTATGGTATTCAATGGAGGCAGTATATTTTGCGGTTTAACAATGAATTTTTTATTGTTTTAAGTGACAGCAGTGACAACTTGTTCTTTAAAGCCAAATTTGTTTGAAATGAAAAGATATTCATAACATATATTCCAAAACCAATGTATCTGTGCTAGGCTGATATCAGCCAATAACATTGGCCAACTGATATATCGCTCGGGCTCGATTCTTAACGATGGAATTAATTTGTTGAGCAACTTAATGCCTATTTTATTGATATGGGTGGTGTGTGTAGTCATTTATTGGCTTGGTATTTTATTGGAAAAAAATGTGTTACATATTGTCAACACAAAAGATTTCTTTGTGTTTACACTAATTCAATTACCAAAGCCAGAACACATTTTGAAATTTATCTCCTAAAAAGCATCACTGCAAATGAACCTAATCTGCCTTCTTCCTGATGATCAAACCGCTACCCACACATTAAAGCTCCATTTTCTATTTCCTTTTCGTATTTGTCTTTGAATTGGCTAACTATTGCAACAGCAATGAGCTAACCAGCTTAGAGAATCAGCACGCACTTAGCCAACAGTAACAGCAAATATCAAGAGACACAGCTACAGTACAGCTGGCTCCATCTAGAAAAGTAAGCATATTATTTCCTTCTATTATATTTGCACTTCTGATTTCCTCATGCATGATCAGAGAGATGTTCTTTTGCAAAGAGATAATTACACATCTCTGTCGGCTCTCTTGTACTACATTAAACAGTTCTTTTGACGCTTTGTACCTTGAGCAGCACATCAGAGGTAGGTCTGTCCTGGGCAATCTTCTGCAAACAGGAGTCCACAAAATTGCGGAAATAATCCGACCTGTTAATGTTAAAAAGAAAAAAGAAAAAAAAGTTGTTACTAAAGCAGTAAATTTGAAAAACGATATGTGAAAGCAGCTTTTAAGAGCTCTAACTGCTAACACAGATTGATGAATTCAGTATGAATCCTTTTTCCCAGCCATGATTCAAAGTCAGAAATTTAATCAATCGATTAGAATGATTTCATAAAAGCAATATTTATAACATAATCTGAAGTAGCATAACTCAAACTATTGGTGCAACAAGTTTGGTATGCCTGAAAGGACATAGACTGGTTAGGACAGACTCTCACCAGTGATTAGACTGCAACACAGGGCTCTCATTCTGGGCGATGTGGTATAAGGCACTCATAGCATTCATGTTGAACAGAGGAGGCTTCCTTTCCGCTAGAAATTAGCAAAGGATGACACAGCGAGACAAACACAGAAAGTGGCAGATAAAGAGCAAGAACAAAAAGAGAAAAAAAGAGGAGAACGCAAAGGGTTGGATGCTTTCAACTTTGTGAACACATACTGTAAATGTAATGTAATTTTTTTTAATTTTAAGGCCATGTCTTACCCAGCTCTATGCAGGTAATGCCAAGTGACCACACATCCACCTTCCCGTCATACTGACCCTCGTCCATGGCCAGGATCACCTCAGGGGCCATCCTGCATGGAGGATACAACAAAGCATTTCAGCCATTTCCAGCTCATTTCCTTTGATCCTGGACCAGCAGAAAACACTGCCTCAGGGCTCACTGTCCCTTCCAGCGTCAACACCACATGAAAAGACACGAACACAACGAGGGTGAGGCCACTTGATGGTCAACAAAAGCGCTAAGCTGTAGTTGATGAATGTTGGAATCCAATGCCTTAGTGAGAAATGTGCAGGTAGTGCTGAGAGGATTAGTTGACTGAGAGTAAAACACTTAAATACAAATGCACATTTAAATTCTGTCAATGAGGCATCAAGGTTTGTGAGACACGTGAAGAGAGGGGAATCTGCATAAGCGGATGTTATTAAGAGGTAGTTTTCGTTTCACTTTGACTTATGATCATTAAATTTTAATCTATTAATTCCTATTTCCTCTGCATTATTTATGGCTGGCAAGTCATTTAAAGCATCAACATTCAGTAATTCCCTGTACAGACTTCACTGACAATTAAAACTGCTATATCTCAGGTGAACATACATACCAGTTATAAGTGTTAGCACTAGAAAATTCTCACCTGTAATCAATTGATTTCACACAGACATACACACACAAACACACACAGGATTCACAAAAAAACATTCCTGAATGAATTCCAGCATAATTTCATTTCATTGAAAATAGTTTTATTAATTGCTTTACTCTATTTACTCCAGATCATAGGCTGCAGCAATTTGTTACTGCTGCTTCACAATAAAAACTCAAACCCACTCGCAGGGGAGCGCAGACCTCTGCAAAAGCTGAACATTCTGTGGAATCATAGCAAAGCATAGTTTAAAAAAACTCCTGGATCCAAATGGTGATCCAGATCACCATCCAAATCTAATAATTTTTGTTGTCATTCTTTTTTTTTTTTTGTCTATGGTGTCTTTTATGTAATATGAAAGACAAAACTGTACCCTATCCTAAAAATAATCATGAAAAAATCTAATCAATTTTGTTCCTTTGGGCATTTCCCTCTTCTCCTGAAAATGTCATCAAAAATCTGTATCTCCACGAGTTATCCGGTTGACAAATAAAATAAATAAACACCAACGTTTTTTGTCGCTGTGGTTTTCCGCTTGTTAAAAATCGCCCTACAACACCAGACAGTGTCTATTTCAAAGCTGCTGCTCAAGGAGAGTTTGAGGCCTTGGGAATTATGGGACCTGTATTATTTAACCACACTTGCTGCCAAGGTAACCGAGACTGTCTATACATCAAGCTGAGTGAAGACTGCAACTATAAAATTGTTTTTCAAGAACATCATAATATAAAGACACTTGATGGAAAATACCTCAGTTGGTCTACAATGATTGTTGGCGGGGGGTTAAAACAATCCCAACAGTTTGCCTGGATGACTTTTTTTTTTTCTTTAAGCAGGGACTAAATTAGGGTATAAGCATTGCTGAAACATAATTTGTCATAAATCTTGTGACTTCACAAGCCATTATCCCTAAACGAGAATGGCACTGCACTAAGAAAAAGTCTGGCATCTTACCAGTAAGGTGTTCCCACAAAGGAGTTGGCTGGTGCAATGATGGAGGCTGAGCCAAAATCCCCCAGTTTGACCTGTCCTGGCTCCGTTAGCAAGATGTTTCCTGCCTTCACATCTCTGAGAGACAGAAATGACCCAACATGATAAAATGACTGGTCAGGAACATGGTGAGGACAAAAAACAAACAGATCTATAAAAGGGTACTGTTAGAGGCTGGGGAGCAGCACGATGCACCACAATGTGCTGCAGCACAGCATGTGAGTACATAAGCCATTGCATAAGTGTTTCTTAGGTAGCACATTTTGTGCTTTTTCCTGTGTTTGTTTAGTCTCTTGTCAAATGTGTGGGTGAGAAAAGTAGAATATATACAGTTAGTTTTAGAAAGGTTACCTGTGAATCATGTTGTGAGAGTGGAGATAGACCAATCCTTGCAAAGCACCATGGGTTATGGCAGCTATTTCTACTTCCTGGAGGGGCTTCTTGTGGACTGAGAGAAGATGGGAAGAAACAAGGGGATGATATAGGCTTTTTTGTTTTCACATTAAACGTATAGTTAATACATTAGTTTTTTGTAGCCTGCCTCAATTGTGTTCAAACTTACCTTCCAAGAGGTCAGAAGCTGAACCTAAGCAGTACTCCATCACCAGCTAGAAGAGGGATAGAGTGACTGTTAAACCACATTTTCTAGGCAGCTTCACCTAGAGGGCACTTGATGTTCAGGACTTTTTCCACACTTGACCTGAATAAAAAGGGTTCTTTAGACTGGAGGCACTTTTCCCTATGAGCTCGGTACAGTCCATGTCACTGTAAAAGTACAGCTAGTGTTTTCATGTCCAAATCGAAATGGAGATCCAAAGCCAACCTGTACAGGTGACTACATGTGCCACATTATGATTATATTTGCCGTAAAAACAAACCCTTTATTGTATGGCTCATTATAGGAAAAAAAACAAAAAAAAAACAATTTTGGAAGTAAAACCTGTATTTCAACAGATTACTGTTGCAACACTTTGGTGTTGAGAGAACGAATGGAAGAGGTGACAGTAAGTATGGCAGTAAATCAGAAATAAACAACTATGAAATAGCAGATCATTAACTGTGAAAACACCCAGTCCAGAGTTTTCCGTCTCCTTTTTGCATTCATTACATCCAGCTCAAACTTCAGTGTCATGCAGTAAACAAATACAAGGAACAACATGATCGCTTTGTTATTTATTGTTTCCATTTGGGTTTTTTCTTTGTGTACCAGTATAAATTGTCATGAATATGACTGATGACATACAGAACTGCCATAAATGCATTTTGCATGACCAGTTTATTGATAGAATCGGTACCACTTTGCACACGCACTCACCCATGCTGTGTGCTCTCTCAGATAGCAGCCACGGTACTCAACAGTGTTGGGGTGGCGCAGCTTCTGGAGGAACTTGACTTCCTTGACGATATCCTGCCATTTCTGGAGAATAACAAGACATCTGATGAGTACACCTGACTCAGGTTACGTCTACAGTGCAAATGAGGGCCTGGATCATCGCCAGGTATCTTACCTCATTGGACTGTTTGCCACTATAGGACATCTTCTTGATGGCCACCACCTCATTGGTGCGGATATCATGGGCCTAATGGGAAAAGGGGGACAATAGATGATAAATTACTTCTCTTAAGGATTCTTTTAGAAACAGAGTTGACCCAGCTTTAATTTAACTGATTGATTTCAGTGGGATTAATCAGCCTCTTTTCATCAAACCCAAACAATTAATCATTTCCAAGCTTCCTTCCGTCTTTTCTTCTGTACTCTCTCGTCAACCCCTTCATCCATGTCTAGCTCCTTTCCACCCCTCATTAAACCTCAAGGCCTTTTCATCAACCACTCGCAAGTCTGTCCTTGACTTCCATCCTCCCATTACTTTTACCCTTTTTCCTTCTTTCCTACCACCTTTCATCTTCAGCTGATAAGATTTATCCACCTTGTTTATTGTTGACAGTATCATCACCACCTTCTTTCCTCTCATCTAACAGACACCATTTCCGACCCACAACATTACTCTTCCAACACCCTGTCAACTTTTTCTCCTTTATTGTGATTACCTTTTCATTCCATCAATCACCTGTGATTTCATTTCAGCAAAGGGCTGTTTTCTTTCCTGCACATAGGAAGATATAGCTTGAACTACATACTAAACTAAATTTAATATTGGCACAAAATTACAGTTTTCAAAGCAGTTTTCCATTTTCATTCCATTTGTGTTTTATTATTTCTTTGATGAATTGAGGTCAATTTAATCTAACAAGTTCATTTTTGTGTTGAATGTCTACGTCTACAGAATATCTGAAGAAGATTAATGATCTAACTCCACAATCCCAAAAGGAGTGCACAATATAACCAGAAATCAAATGTTTATATTAAGTGCTAAGGCCTAATCACAGTAGAATGTCTTTCCATGATTTTAAAGTAAACTGCATTCAAAAGCTTGGCAAAAGAAAAGAGCTAATGGCAAATAATGAAAAACCCACACATATGCAAGCAAAGCCAAACTTAGAGCACATTAACTCACGAAGTAGACCGCTCCGAAGCTCCCATGGCCGATCTCCCTCAGGTCTGTGAAGAGCTTCTCGGGATCCTCCCTGAAGAACAGCTCAGCCACCTCCGGGTCCTTCAGGCTCCCGGCCCGCACACTCGACGGCATGGCCAGCGCCTGGTGAGCATGGAAGAGACAGACTGGGTGAGCCTCTGTTGTTTGGAGATCAGCGACATTTGTGATGGAAACATGAGCCACCTCAGAAATATGATAATGATTTCTCTCAGCACCTTTCCTATGTAGCTTAGAGAATCAGCACGCACTTAGCCAACAGTAACAGCAAATATCAAGAGACACAGCTACAGTACAGCTGGCTCCATCTAGAAAAGTAAGCATATTATTTCCTTCTATTATATTTGCACTTCTGATTTCCTCATGCATGATCAGAGAGATGTTCTTTTGCAAAGAGATAATTACACATCTCTGTCGGCTCTCTTGTACTACATTAAACAGTTCTTTTGACGCTTTGTACCTTGAGCAGCACATCAGAGGTAGGTCTGTCCTGGGCAATCTTCTGCAAACAGGAGTCCACAAAATTGCGGAAATAATCCGACCTGTTAATGTTAAAAAGAAAAAAGAAAAAAAAGTTGTTACTAAAGCAGTAAATTTGAAAAACGATATGTGAAAGCAGCTTTTAAGAGCTCTAACTGCTAACACAGATTGATGAATTCAGTATGAATCCTTTTTCCCAGCCATGATTCAAAGTCAGAAATTTAATCAATCGATTAGAATGATTTCATAAAAGCAATATTTATAACATAATCTGAAGTAGCATAACTCAAACTATTGGTGCAACAAGTTTGGTATGCCTGAAAGGACATAGACTGGTTAGGACAGACTCTCACCAGTGATTAGACTGCAACACAGGGCTCTCATTCTGGGCGATGTGGTATAAGGCACTCATAGCATTCATGTTGAACAGAGGAGGCTTCCTTTCCGCTAGAAATTAGCAAAGGATGACACAGCGAGACAAACACAGAAAGTGGCAGATAAAGAGCAAGAACAAAAAGAGAAAAAAAGAGGAGAACGCAAAGGGTTGGATGCTTTCAACTTTGTGAACACATACTGTAAATGTAATGTAATTTTTTTTAATTTTAAGGCCATGTCTTACCCAGCTCTATGCAGGTAATGCCAAGTGACCACACATCCACCTTCCCGTCATACTGACCCTCGTCCATGGCCAGGATCACCTCAGGGGCCATCCTGCATGGAGGATACAACAAAGCATTTCAGCCATTTCCAGCTCATTTCCTTTGATCCTGGACCAGCAGAAAACACTGCCTCAGGGCTCACTGTCCCTTCCAGCGTCAACACCACATGAAAAGACACGAACACAACGAGGGTGAGGCCACTTGATGGTCAACAAAAGCGCTAAGCTGTAGTTGATGAATGTTGGAATCCAATGCCTTAGTGAGAAATGTGCAGGTAGTGCTGAGAGGATTAGTTGACTGAGAGTAAAACACTTAAATACAAATGCACATTTAAATTCTGTCAATGAGGCATCAAGGTTTGTGAGACACGTGAAGAGAGGGGAATCTGCATAAGCGGATGTTATTAAGAGGTAGTTTTCGTTTCACTTTGACTTATGATCATTAAATTTTAATCTATTAATTCCTATTTCCTCTGCATTATTTATGGCTGGCAAGTCATTTAAAGCATCAACATTCAGTAATTCCCTGTACAGACTTCACTGACAATTAAAACTGCTATATCTCAGGTGAACATACATACCAGTTATAAGTGTTAGCACTAGAAAATTCTCACCTGTAATCAATTGATTTCACACAGACATACACACACAAACACACACAGGATTCACAAAAAAACATTCCTGAATGAATTCCAGCATAATTTCATTTCATTGAAAATAGTTTTATTAATTGCTTTACTCTATTTACTCCAGATCATAGGCTGCAGCAATTTGTTACTGCTGCTTCACAATAAAAACTCAAACCCACTCGCAGGGGAGCGCAGACCTCTGCAAAAGCTGAACATTCTGTGGAATCATAGCAAAGCATAGTTTAAAAAAACTCCTGGATCCAAATGGTGATCCAGATCACCATCCAAATCTAATAATTTTTGTTGTCATTCTTTTTTTTTTTTTTGTCTATGGTGTCTTTTATGTAATATGAAAGACAAAACTGTACCCTATCCTAAAAATAATCATGAAAAAATCTAATCAATTTTGTTCCTTTGGGCATTTCCCTCTTCTCCTGAAAATGTCATCAAAAATCTGTATCTCCACGAGTTATCCGGTTGACAAATAAAATAAATAAACACCAACGTTTTTTGTCGCTGTGGTTTTCCGCTTGTTAAAAATCGCCCTACAACACCAGACAGTGTCTATTTCAAAGCTGCTGCTCAAGGAGAGTTTGAGGCCTTGGGAATTATGGGACCTGTATTATTTAACCACACTTGCTGCCAAGGTAACCGAGACTGTCTATACATCAAGCTGAGTGAAGACTGCAACTATAAAATTGTTTTTCAAGAACATCATAATATAAAGACACTTGATGGAAAATACCTCAGTTGGTCTACAATGATTGTTGGCGGGGGGTTAAAACAATCCCAACAGTTTGCCTGGATGACTTTTTTTTTTTCTTTAAGCAGGGCCTAAATTAGGGCATAAGCATTGCTGAAACATAATTTGTCATAAATCTTGTGACTTCACAAGCCATTATCCCTAAACGAGAATGGCACTGCACTAAGAAAAAGTCTGGCATCTTACCAGTAAGGTGTTCCCACAAAGGAGTTGGCTGGTGCAATGATGGAGGCTGAGCCAAAATCCCCCAGTTTGACCTGTCCTGGCTCCGTTAGCAAGATGTTTCCTGCCTTCACATCTCTGAGAGACAGAAATGACCCAACATGATAAAATGACTGGTCAGGAACATGGTGAGGACAAAAAACAAACAGATCTATAAAAGGGTACTGTTAGAGGCTGGGGAGCAGCACGATGCACCACAATGTGCTGCAGCACAGCATGTGAGTACATAAGCCATTGCATAAGTGTTTCTTAGGTAGCACATTTTGTGCTTTTTCCTGTGTTTGTTTAGTCTCTTGTCAAATGTGTGGGTGAGAAAAGTAGAATATATACAGTTAGTTTTAGAAAGGTTACCTGTGAATCATGTTGTGAGAGTGGAGATAGACCAATCCTTGCAAAGCACCATGGGTTATGGCAGCTATTTCTACTTCCTGGAGGGGCTTCTTGTGGACTGAGAGAAGATGGGAAGAAACAAGGGGATGATATAGGCTTTTTTGTTTTCACATTAAACGTATAGTTAATACATTAGTTTTTTGTAGCCTGCCTCAATTGTGTTCAAACTTACCTTCCAAGAGGTCAGAAGCTGAACCTAAGCAGTACTCCATCACCAGCTAGAAGAGGGATAGAGTGACTGTTAAACCACATTTTCTAGGCAGCTTCACCTAGAGGGCACTTGATGTTCAGGACTTTTTCCACACTTGACCTGAATAAAAAGGGTTCTTTAGACTGGAGGCACTTTTCCCTATGAGCTCGGTACAGTCCATGTCACTGTAAAAGTACAGCTAGTGTTTTCATGTCCAAATCGAAATGGAGATCCAAAGCCAACCTGTACAGGTGACTACATGTGCCACATTATGATTATATTTGCCGTAAAAACAAACCCTTTATTGTATGGCTCATTATAGGAAAAAAAACAAAAAAAAAACAATTTTGGAAGTAAAACCTGTATTTCAACAGATTACTGTTGCAACACTTTGGTGTTGAGAGAACGAATGGAAGAGGTGACAGTAAGTATGGCAGTAAATCAGAAATAAACAACTATGAAATAGCAGATCATTAACTGTGAAAACACCCAGTCCAGAGTTTTCCGTCTCCTTTTTGCATTCATTACATCCAGCTCAAACTTCAGTGTCATGCAGTAAACAAATACAAGGAACAACATGATCGCTTTGTTATTTATTGTTTCCATTTGGGTTTTTTCTTTGTGTACCAGTATAAATTGTCATGAATATGACTGATGACATACAGAACTGCCATAAATGCATTTTGCATGACCAGTTTATTGATAGAATCGGTACCACTTTGCACACGCACTCACCCATGCTGTGTGCTCTCTCAGATAGCAGCCACGGTACTCAACAGTGTTGGGGTGGCGCAGCTTCTGGAGGAACTTGACTTCCTTGACGATATCCTGCCATTTCTGGAGAATAACAAGACATCTGATGAGTACACCTGACTCAGGTTACGTCTACAGTGCAAATGAGGGCCTGGATCATCGCCAGGTATCTTACCTCATTGGACTGTTTGCCACTATAGGACATCTTCTTGATGGCCACCACCTCATTGGTGCGGATATCATGGGCCTAATGGGAAAAGGGGGACAATAGATGATAAATTACTTCTCTTAAGGATTCTTTTAGAAACAGAGTTGACCCAGCTTTAATTTAACTGATTGATTTCAGTGGGATTAATCAGCCTCTTTTCATCAAACCCAAACAATTAATCATTTCCAAGCTTCCTTCCGTCTTTTCTTCTGTACTCTCTCGTCAACCCCTTCATCCATGTCTAGCTCCTTTCCACCCCTCATTAAACCTCAAGGCCTTTTCATCAACCACTCGCAAGTCTGTCCTTGACTTCCATCCTCCCATTACTTTTACCCTTTTTCCTTCTTTCCTACCACCTTTCATCTTCAGCTGATAAGATTTATCCACCTTGTTTATTGTTGACAGTATCATCACCACCTTCTTTCCTCTCATCTAACAGACACCATTTCCGACCCACAACATTACTCTTCCAACACCCTGTCAACTTTTTCTCCTTTATTGTGATTACCTTTTCATTCCATCAATCACCTGTGATTTCATTTCAGCAAAGGGCTGTTTTCTTTCCTGCACATAGGAAGATATAGCTTGAACTACATACTAAACTAAATTTAATATTGGCACAAAATTACAGTTTTCAAAGCAGTTTTCCATTTTCATTCCATTTGTGTTTTATTATTTCTTTGATGAATTGAGGTCAATTTAATCTAACAAGTTCATTTTTGTGTTGAATGTCTACGTCTACAGAATATCTGAAGAAGATTAATGATCTAACTCCACAATCCCAAAAGGAGTGCACAATATAACCAGAAATCAAATGTTTATATTAAGTGCTAAGGCCTAATCACAGTAGAATGTCTTTCCATGATTTTAAAGTAAACTGCATTCAAAAGCTTGGCAAAAGAAAAGAGCTAATGGCAAATAATGAAAAACCCACACATATGCAAGCAAAGCCAAACTTAGAGCACATTAACTCACGAAGTAGACCGCTCCGAAGCTCCCATGGCCGATCTCCCTCAGGTCTGTGAAGAGCTTCTCGGGATCCTCCCTGAAGAACAGCTCAGCCACCTCCGGGTCCTTCAGGCTCCCGGCCCGCACACTCGACGGCATGGCCAGCGCCTGGTGAGCATGGAAGAGACAGACTGGGTGAGCCTCTGTTGTTTGGAGAGATCAGCGACATTTGTGATGGAAACATGAGCCACCTCAGAAATATGATAATGATTTCTCTCAGCACCTTTCCTATGTGCTTGCATCTATGTATATATCATGAGTTGATTTAAAAAAAAAAAAAAAAAAAAAAAAAAAAAAAAAAAAAAAAAAAAAAAAAAAAAATTCTCAAATGCACTATACAAAAAAACTGTTCTAGTGTTCTACATCCTAGTGTCTCCCACTTCACTTATATTTAAAAATGTTTATATCAACACTCAGTAATGCTCAGTAATGACAAAGGGCTGATAAGTCTGGTTACCCCACCAGTGTTCAGTATGCTACTATGAACAAACCCAAACACAGGAAACTAAATTTCATCAACCAAAGTTGATGAAATTACCAGCGCCCGTTGGCTTCTAAAACAAATTAATGAAAAAAAAAAAAAAAAGAAAAAAAAGATCTAACAGCCATTGTCATATGAGTCACCAATTGAGTCAGATTTTTGCATTAAGAGAAAGGGCCATTAAGAATGCTATTTTTATGGCTTGGAACATTCAGTGACAATATTCAAAGCTTGTACCGAGGGGAAGGGAATCGTTCTGGCTTGCTCTCACTTGTTTGCCTTTTTCTTCAAAGCATTCAGGTCAGCCCTACTGACAAAAATATAAAAACTGGGATCTATACCAAACATCTGAAGAATAGGATTTGTAGGCTGCAGCATTTCTGTAGCACAACTATGTTTCATTTGCAATGGTACATTGTAACATACTTTACCTTTATCAAAAAAAATTGCAGGTCCTGTGATTTGGTTTTTACACTTGGCCAAATTGCATTTTCAATAATACTTCAATTAAATACTCTGAACAAATATCCATCCACTCATTCATTCAGCCATCATCATCGTCATCCTCCTGCTTCTCTACCATAAATATAAAGCTGAAAAATACCAGCAGACCTTTAGTACTGTAAAAGGAGAAAGATAGTTGATTGTGCTTCATTGATTGCATTGTGACAATGGGAGATTTTTCTTTAGAATAGCTGCTGCTCCTCCACCACTGCTCTTTCATTCGTTTTCGTAATCAACACCGCAAAATTGAAAGACAATTTCACCAGATACACTATTTACAGCTTTTAGCATCTTAAGATCCAACTGTGGAAGAAATGAAAATCGGTTTTTGCACCACCACCTTTAACACCACTAAAGTTAAAGTAAGGTTCATAAACCCATATAGAAGTGCTTGAAAACACATTTTAATTCAATGGTCCATAACCACCTGCAAGCTTGATACCGTGGCTGCAGTCTGACAGTGTGTGTAATAGAGACAGTGACATTTTTTTTTAAATTCTTTTGGTCAAGAAACCAAAGCACTAAATGCTTTTACCGTACAAAATAAAGTCTGATGAATTTATGAATCTGATCCCCGTATTCAGGAATTTTGCAAATAAAATACTGATGTAATTCAACCAATATTAACATGTAAATTTGATTACAAAGTCACTAAAACACTGAGTAGGCCATTTTCCTGCCATGGCTTGGCTCTAGTACAAAAAAGCTGCGGCAAAAATCAAGCCAATGTTAGCAATAAAACAAAGCTTCTACTTTGTAGAAACAGTAAGACCACAACTTTTAACATTTATTTGGAAAGCATAAGAAACTAACCACTGCAGTGTGATTTCACTCTGGAAGAATTATCAGGAGTTTCTTGTTCAACTATAGACATAGAGTCAAAGAGGTGGTGCCAAAGGAGATGACGACATTCTGTAATAAAAGTGAGGCTATGTGGAAAAACCAGATTAGGATAACCAAAAAATTAAACTGATAACTGACTGGTCTTCAGTAATTCCTTTGTCAGCTAAATTGATTGTATCTCCTGTTTGCTCTTTATTCAAATTAGCTTATTCACAGAGTAATTTTTTGCATTAGAAATCACAATTTATCACATGATATAAATGATGTTCACCAAATACCGAACAATATTGGTAGTGGTGGGTCATTTCTTTTTTTAAATTGTACATTTAAAAAAATGTCATACTGGCCCTACGTTTGAGACACCAGTTCAGTCAGTCTCCAAAAGGAGGAAAATACTAAAAATCAAAATATACCTAACATACATTATACATGCTGTGCGTTTCTAAGTGTAGCAGTGGTTCAGACAGCAATTACCCATTTCTCCAAGTCTTATATAAAAATAGGATATCTAAATTTATTCAAACAGTTAATGTAGAAACGTGACACGCTTCATTAACTCATCAGTTAGGCCCATTTCAAAACACTCCAAAATGACCATACAACAGATGAAACATTTAAAAGGGAAGTGGAAGTATGTGGTTGCGCTAGAAATTAGAGGTTCTCCATGACTACAGAAACCTCACAATCTATTTTTAAAGAAGCCAGTTATTTTCTATTCAGACAAACACACTGAGATACAGGAGGAGGGAACATATGCTACAATTATGTGGTCTGGTCCATGATTATCTCTCTAACCTACATCTAATTTTAAAACCTTCAAGAATGATATTTTGGAAAAACAAAATTCATATTGTTCTTGGCTGGTGAGACAGAAGAGATTATCCAGGCATTTGCCATCAGTATTATGCACAGTGTATCTCAGTAGAGCAATTTAGATGGCTTTTGCACTTGGTTGGTCAATCAGGCTAGGCTATCTTTGCTCTTGCTCGCCAAAGAAATAAATAACATATATTCAACAGTAGACAACAACAACTCCAAGTGGCTTGGTGTTCAGGCTGCAGGCCAACAACAAGCCCGCATGTCAAAGTCAATGATTCCATGATGTGAAAATTTGGTAGATGGTGCTGCTTAACTGAGCCTTTTCCTGCAAACTGAGGGAGGGAGGCGCACTCGGCTGCTTTAGCGTGTTGAATGATTTATAACATGTCTTACCGTGGCTTTTGGGATCCACTGTAGCTAGCTCTGGGGCTAGCTAACTGGCCTCGCTGGAAAATACTGGCCTCACTCCCCTTTCCTCGTCCGTCACTGGTGTCTATTCAACACGAGTGAGCCACATTCTGTCTGTCGATGCTTTTACTCAAACGCCTCTCCATCCTGGTGCTCCCAGTCAGTTGGACAGCTAGCGGGGCTGCGCGCCTTGACATGGGCAATGTGGCAGTCACTTAAAGTGACAGCTAGCTGACTGACGCCTGCCCGCTAACTAAACGAGTCAGCCAGCTAGCAGCGGAGGAGTCTTCCAGAGAAAATCAGGTTAGCTCTAGCTGCCGTTAGCCACACCGCTAACTAAATAACGCAAAGCCAGAAGCCACCTGGGATGTTTTCAGTGGGAAACTAATTCATTGATTTCCACAGGTCCGCTCCGGGTTTCACGTTGTGCTGTCATTGCGTTAGTGTTGTCGGCGGATTTCATCTCTGGTTCGCGTTATCCCCATTTCGCTCGACTGTCATCCGTTTTTGTTCAGGAAGGACTTCATGATGGCGGAGCGGGGCGGGAGCCGAAAGGAAAACGGAAGTGTTCTTCTTCGACGCTTCCTAACGGGCGCGCCAGCCTCAACGCTGCTCGGCTGTGGCGTGAAAGTTCGCCAAGACACGGTGAGGTAAGATCAGGAGGCCAGCTCCATGAAACAACTGTCCAATATATTGTTATGCCTCAGCATATATTGTCCCAAGAAGTGATTTAACTTTTTGTGTTAAGAAGGAAAAGAAAATTGCAATAATACTCAGAATTGCAATTAAACAGAATCACAAAACAAAAGAATCAGGATGCAATTTTCATGATACAATCAAAACAAGACAAAAGCTTATTATAGCCCTGCTGTGTTTGCTAATTAAATCTACGAGAATGATAATGTAAAATTTGCATCTACGTTAAAAGTAGTAGGAAATATTTTGTGTTAAAAAGTAATATAAAAATAAAATATTAATACAAAATAGTAACAGTTATGCACTGTTCGTGCTCCCCAAAGTTGTGCTTAAACAGAGTCATTAACTTTAGATCTGCATCATTCTATTACGCCACAAGAGTGAATTCTAATGCACATCAACAAGGAAATTATTGTGAAAACTATAAAGAAAAATGTGTCTACATAATTTTTCATTTAATCCCGATTAAAAACAACATTTTACTCAGTTCACACAGCTGTTTTAAGATGTGTTATGGAGCAACAATTTTGATGATGCACTAATAACGATGAAGAATGGTCTGATAACCCTGTATACTGATTATTGATGGAAAATGAACTAATTCTTGTGTTTCTGAGTGTGTATATAATTTATATAGTCATATATTGTTAATACGCATCCAGATGTATTTAATTGAAAAGTAATTGAGAAACTCTAAATAAGCGAATTAAATCCAAAACAGGAATTCTTTCCTTTGCCCCGATCGGAAAACAAAATTGCTGACAAATCAAGATATTCTGTTGCATTGGTGCATAACTCATGCTCATAACTCATGATTTATAAAATTATTAATACCTTAATAAAAGGTATTATTAAGGTATTATCATGTTACAAGCAGTATGGCACACAAAAAAGAAACAGGTGCTGCTGATGGGCAATTAATGATAAATAATTTTCACAGTTGTCCACTTAATAACACTTAACTAGGGTAATAGTTTATGATGTCATTTTTGCGAAGAAATGAAGATGCCATAAACTTCTTTTAATTATTGTGGAATGCATCAGAGAATAAATAAAGATCTGGCTTGTCTTGTATACACTCATGATCTGCCTGCTTGGTAATATTTCAGTTTAAATTTTCCTGCTTAAAAACCGTGTACTCAAATTTACGCCTGACATGTTTACTTCATGCCACACACGTGAATGTTATTTGGATTTAAAAAATTATGGAGTATAATCCTTTTTTTGGTGTTTCAAGTCTCCTTTCGGACATTTTGCTTTGGTGGCAGACTTTCTCTCAACTCACCACCACTCTCGTGCATTAGGCTGGTTTGGCCCAGCCTTGCTCTCATAATCCACTCAGTGTAATCTCTGTGTTGTGCATTTGTAGTTGACACACAATAAAAACAAACATTTCCCTTCCAAATATTGTCAGTATTTTCTTTTTTCTTGTTTGTAGCATTTCATCAAACTTTCACCGTTAATCAGGTCAAAGATGATGAAAAGCTGATGCTTTGCAATTACGAACCCCATGTGTCCTTAACCGTCTACCGCCCAGCCCTGACTTCTCATCTTCTCAGTTTTCTTTCATAATTTCCCTCACCCACATCCCTCCTGCCCTCCATCAACAGACATCTTTTCACAGCCGTGGGCGTGGCCTTGCATAACCCCTCAGATGTCCCACTGGAACAGTGAGGAAAAGAAGATGATAAATTCATTAGTGGCTCCTGCTGTGTAGCTCGGCGGATTACGCCTCTTATGAGAACAGATTTCTGATGGATTTACATAACAAGAGAGCAGGCAGAGGGGAGAAGGTCAGAGCAGAGGACACAGGCACACACGCAC
>KV751339.1:5620853-5632577 GCA_001698575.1 Mola mola
GCAAGGCTTCCAGACCGGGTGTTCATCCATCCCGACTCACCTGCCACGGGCGCTCACTGGCAGAGCCGCACCATCTCTTTTCACTATGCCAAGCTCACCAACAACACCCTGGATACGCAGGGACACGTGAGTACTGCAGACGGACTCAACAAATACTGCAAAACATTCGGCGATGGGTTTTAACTTTGTGAGGCATTTTGAATTATGTTATTACCAGATAATCCTGCACTCACTCCACCGCTACCAGCCCAGAGTTCACGTAATTGAGGCCAGGGACGTGCTGAGGTGGGGAGGAGAGCAACACTCCTTTGTTTTCCCCGAGACCCAGTTTATCACTGTCACTGCCTACCAGAACAACAAGGTATAACATAACGTTTGTTAATGAACGAGCAAAAGATGCAGTGCGGAAAATCACCAAAGTAGAGAGAAAGTGAAACTTTTGTGTTGTGGTTTTTAGATCACAGAACTGAAGATCAACTCCAACCCCTTTGCCAAAGGCTTCAGAGAAGACGGCATGAACAGTAAAAAGTAATTCCTAACACTTAAACACACACAGTACATAAACTGTACATTCAATTAACAAGAGCATATATGAACTACTTATTTTTTTCTACGCAGACAGAGAGATGCCAGGCAGAAGCGCAAAATGTCGATGATGACAGAAACCTTGGACACGCCTGTTGGTGAGAGTGCAAATCATTAATTTTGACGTGGTTTTGTTCCTTCCTGTATTGCCTTGGATGGTCGTATCCTAAAACAATTCCGCTTACTCCAACTCTGTCAGTTAACTGTGATCCGTGCGGCTCCACTGAGCTCCTGACCGCCACTGCCGCCACCACCAGCACAGACCTGCAGACCCTCTCGCTGGCCTCTCTCCCCCCGCTGCCTGACCCCTCCTGTGGGTACAGACCACAAGAGGCTCCTTTTCAGGACACATTGGTCCCAGAGCAGCCCCTGGACCTCGACCAGGCATTCATGGCGTCCCAGATGACTGATATTGGCATCTCCATGGCCAGTGGGGTGCAGAACACACCAGGGTGTGAGGTGACAAATGGTGTGATGGAAAGGTAGGCATTCCTACTGAGATTTCTAAGTGAGTTTGTTAATCAAATTAGAGCAATTAGACATAGCATGAATATTTGAGGTGCTGGTACCAATACTTTGTTGCCCGTAGTTAGAGCCAGGCTAGCTGGTTCCAATGCCAAGCTAAGCTAAATGATCTGAGAGTGGCATTAATGCTAAAACTTATTTTCCCAATAATGTGCAGATTATTTGTCTGAACAATTAATTAATCATTTAAGTATAATGTATGTATTTCTCTTTCTCCTCCACAGATCAGACAGATCTTACACCACCACCTTCCCTGATGCT
Source organism: Mola mola (assembly GCA_001698575.1). NCBI lineage: Eukaryota > Metazoa > Chordata > Actinopteri > Tetraodontiformes > Molidae > Mola > Mola mola. Next base: position 5,622,225 of record KV751339.1, read on the forward strand.
CAGCCTAACAACTCTGCCTCCTTTCCCTCAGCTCCTCTCCCTCAGTCTTCTCCCTCTTTCTCCTCCCTTCCCATCCCCGACTCCTCAGACTCGTCCAACCCTCAGCCCTCCATCCCTCCCATCGACTACCCCCCTGTTCTCTCCTCCTCACCCACGCTCTCCTCTTCCTCCTCCACCACTCCCCTGCTGCAGCAGACCACCTTCACCTTCCCCACGCCGCCTCCATCCAACTCCACCACACCACAGCCACTCCTGTCCTCCTCCTCCTCCTCCTCGCCCTCTGTAAACACCTACCACAGTGCCACAGAGACAGTCAGCCCGCACACATCGACAGACGCCACTTTCCCCGCTCCACTTTCCTCGTGTCAGTCGGATCTTCAAACGTCAGCTCACTCTCTGCTCGCCCAGCCTGGTCAGCCGATGCAGGTCGAGTTAATAACAGCAGGAGCTACTGAGCCCAGCGACCACAGCACAACAGCGTTTTTCTATCCCAACATGCTTCCTGCAAATCCTGCTCCAGTCGCTGCTCAGCCTCTGCTCAACCAGAACCAAGCAGCTCCCAACCTGCCCTGCTCCCTGCCCCAACCTGCCGGCCCTGCGTCTTTTACCTTCCCCTCTGGCCCTCCTCCCGTGCAAAGTTTTTCCTTTCCAAATCTGCCTCCCAGCTCCACCCACCCTGCTCTGCACCTCCCAAATCTGACCCACCAGGCCCAAGCTCCCACCCTTGCTGCTGCTGCTTTCCCTCCCTCCTCTTTCGCTCACCCATCATCCTCCCTTCCCCACGCTCCGTTCCAGCCCTCCTCTTGCCTGGCTGTCTCCTCGTCTTTCCAGCAGCCTGCCGCCCCTCTGCCACCAACACAACATCCACAACACCTGCCAAATCCCTCCGCTTCCTCTTCCTCGTCATCATATTCTGCGTTTGATATAGGCGCCATCCCTCAGTTCAATCCTGCCGCCCCCTACCGCCCGGAGATGGTTCTGCACCACTCGTCCCTTCCCTCCAGTCTTCCCTCCTCCACCCCTCCGCCGGCGCTGTACACCACCTTTCCGTCGTACCCTCTGCGGCTTTGTCAGGAGCCCCACTCGTCCCTGTCCATCCCATTCAGGCATCTGTACAGACAGCACCAGCCCGGCCACGCCCACCCACAGGGGTCCTACCTGGATGTGAGCACAAGAGCTGTGCTTTGAAGCAAAAGCAGTGTCAATGTTGACAAAATATTTGAGGTTTACAGCGCTTTTAGAGGACCTATTCATGTTTAGCATTAGTTCAAGTCATTCTGTGTACTTTGAGTGTGCGGGAGTTTATGAGAATTTTTGCAGAAAACGTATGAAATTGAACCAAATTTGTAAATACCCCGAAATAGCCATTCCAGTGGCGAAACATTAAAACAGTTTTATGTTCCAAGCTTTTGCAATTTATTTCTTTTCGAATGAAACTCATCACATGTTGAAAGTCGTTGTGTAGAATGGAGACGAGGTTCTCTGTGTTTGCTAGTATCTACTACAAATATTACAACATTGTGGAAAAGTTCATTAAAAAAATAAAAGAATTAAACCGTAATGTATCTGATATTCACAGAATGTGGACTGACTGTTTTTGGCCCTTTTGGTCATAATTTTGATGGTCATGGCTCGTACAGTTTAAGTGAAATATTTTAATATTTTGAGGAGTTTTTATTTTTGAGCTGCGTGTCAAGATTTAAATAATAATTGGGCTTGTGTGTAATGAGTTTATTATATGAGTATATTATATGGCCACTTTCTTAAATAAATGATGAAAAACCACAATATTTTAATTTTGTGATGATGCACATGCATATTTAAGTTGACCATAACAAATCACTGCAATATTCGTATGCAAAAGGACCAATTTGATTTTTTTAAATGCACACAATAATTCATTTTGTTGCAGTTCTTGCATTTGCAGCTCACAGTTTGGTTAAAAATATCCATACCTCTTTAATGTATATAGGCAAACTAAAAAGCTAGTTCCAGGGGTTGTTAGCTTAGCTTTGCCTTTAAGACTGGAAATGGGTACACTTAGCTGTTTTTACATTTTTTTAGATTGTATAACCCACCCAAAATAGCTTGATTGCCACTGCAAATGGCAAAACCAATCCACTCACTGCAAATCAAATTAAATATTTTAAAAAAGAAGCAGCATCTGCCTGAATTATTCACTGATATGTTGCAGATAATGAAATGGATTTAATTTGGTCACACCTGGTTGAAACTGATTTGACCTGTGTTGTTGGGAATTCGCACGGACAAATAATGACGCACTGCGCTAATGAGAAGATTACAATGCCACTATCGGAAATGTCACAGGATTGGCCGAAAATGCAGATATTTGACAGGACAAGTACTGACTGATCGGACACCGTGTAAACTTCCCTAATTAGCTCCATTTGCCCTGTTTAACATACCAGAAATCCATTGTTCCTCACTGCCCCAAAAGCCAGGACAGGAAGTTTGTGATGAGCAGCGAAGAAGAACTGGAGAATTGTTTTAACATGAGTCGGATGAGTCATATAGTGAGTAGCATCCAAACAACCTGCTTTCATTAGAGTGTTTGGAAAAAAGTTAAAGCACAGCAAAACTTCCTGCTAAGATATGGAATCACTGCATACATGTAAAACAAAAATCATCGTTTCAATCAACACCCAAATGACCAGGAATGTGTATGGAATCAGTACGGAGAAGGAAAAAAAAATGTCATGGGGACATCTCTAATTTTTACATGTGCTAATAATCATTTTGGATGGATATTTGTGGATCACATTTAATTCAATAACATTTAATATTCATCTTAAAAATATACTGGAGGGGACATTTCAGGCATAATTTCTTATGGCTTTCTGGATTGATTTTTTTTTCCACAAGCAGTGATACAAGCACTGCAGGAAGCCATGAAAGAAAAGGTCAAGCCTGCTGTGTAATGAAACTCACAAAGGTAAGGTCACACACTGTCTATGTAGAGCACATCAACAGTTCCTCAGCAGATCAGTAAAACAACACACAGATAATCAGATTTCAACCATATATTAAAGGTACACATGTCACCTGCACCCCCACAGAGCAATCTTGTCTGTAGAAACATGCTGAATGTCTTCTACTTTTGTCAGTGTTTTACTTGACCTATATTTGCCAGCCCTGTCAAAACTGTCACATAAAGAGCACAAGATATACCAAATCCAATGTGCTTTCACGGCACAGATGATTGCTTCCATTATTGAGAATGGATTCTTCATTTTCTTTTTCATTTAAAATGTACTGTCAACAAAGGAGGAGTTCAGTCAGTGTTTGTCCTCTGTGTGTTTTGAATCATTAAATCTTATTATTTATTTATTATCTCATTTATTTATTTTTATCATTTCATAACTAATTTTACTTAAAGGTAATCTTCTTACACTCCCTAGCCTCAGCTCAGAACTACAGATACAGTATATATATATATACTGTATGTATATCAGCTAGTCAACCGGATATCATGGTGGTCGACAAGCAGGATAAGAAGTCGGTCTTGGCAGATGTCGCAATCCCAAGTGATAGCAACATCAGGGAGAAGGAACATGGGATGTTCGAGAAACACCAAGGGCTGAAAGAAGAGCTGGAAGGGATGTGGGGAGTAAAGGCATCAGTGGTACCAGTGGTGACAGGAGCACTCAGGCCTGTAACCCCCAGAGTGGCTCCAACAAATCCCTGGAATAACATCTGAGATCTCTGTCCAGAAGAGAGAAATCCTAGGAACAGCTAAGATCCTGCGCAGGACCCTCAGGCTCCCAGGCCTCTGGTAGAGGACCCGAGCTTGAAGGAGACACAAGACCGCCTACAGAGGGCGAGTGGGGAATTTTTTTTTTCACATATAAATAGTAATGTACAGGTACCTCAAAATTGTACCTCGATGTTGACAAGGGCAGCAGCCACATTGTTTTTTTCAGGCCTGGTTGGTCAACGGCGCCAAGCACAGATTTGAGCGACACATGTGTGGCCAGTGGCCAGAGGTCATTCAGTCTGTCAGGACAGAGAGGACAGGGATGGCAGCAGTTAATCATTTCCTCTCCTTGCTGCTTCACTTATAGTTGAAGAAACCCACCCCCAACACACACACACACACGCAGGGGGTCATCAGTAGGACATGGAAGCAACTCGTACAGGAATAAGACATCTCAGCCACGCACTGCCGAAGTACACAGAGTTGCATTAGACCTTAGACCTTTCATCAGTAAAGCCTAAACCTTGGTGTGTTATTCATGCAAAACACTCACGTATGCTTGTCAACATGAGTAAGCCCAGAGTGTTTACCATACAGTTCTAGATGCACCTGTTTTGTTTAATCAACTGTATTCATTCTGAGCTGAATGAACGGATCTAATCACCCAAATGTGAGTGTATTCTTCATTTGTTTTCCCTGGACAGATGTTAAGATTGCAGTCTACATTTACTGATGATCTCGGCAACTTTTGCTGAGATCATTTGTAATTAATCATTTAATTAATTAGGGTAATCATTTGTAATCCTAATTAATTTTTTTTTTCACTGGTTTAAAATCACACTATTTAGTGTCATCTGACGATACAGGTTTCAAAGTCTACAATAAGGGTCACAAAAGGCATTAATAAATGGTTAATTTAAGTTAGTAATAGGGTCAATTTAGGTTAATAAATGCTTTATTACAGTTAGGGTTACATGGACATCCGTGTCTCATTTTATTATTTAAGTGATAGTTAATGGGCATTACAGTGTTAACTAATGTTAATAGTATGGTTCAAAACTATTGAATAAGTAACTTATTTATCATGAGGACCGTTAGTAAGTGAGTATATGGCACATTAATTAACTGCGTATTACTACATTAACTGTTAACTAATGTACCCTTATTGTAAAGTGTTACAAAAAATGATTAAATAAAAAAGAGACACAGTAAAACGGGGGGATAGTAAAACTGAATTTTTTCATACGAAAGTGAAACTTTTGCTCTCTTTTATGCACAAACGGCAATATTACATTACACCGTTATGAATGAGTTCAACACTCAACCAGCAATTTTTTTGTCCATTGACCGTTTAAGTCAAACCAAGGGAGCTCCTGGCTATCAATGCCAAGGGTCGGTTTGGTGTTTGTTCGAAACTGTCACTTATTAACTAGTGAGTAAGTAAAAAGATGATGATTTTCACAAATCCTCACAATGCACCTGCTCAGCTTTTCGACATTCCCAGTGTCACTTTTTACAAGGAGGGTAAGCTGCTTCTATTGACCTATATCTTTTGCAGATTAAGTTTAGAATCTTTTATCGCGGTGGCCTAACAGACACCTCATTCAAATTCATCTCCTCTGCTAGTATTTCCATACTCGATGGATCACAGCGCCGTGCCGTAGCTTGATAAACACTGCTGTCCTTTCCAGGTTCTGAGTTGAGGGGACACCATGGCTTTCTGAAATTACCACTCTGGGCACCTCTCTCTGACTCTCTGGATCGTTGTACTCACATTGAACACGCATGTCATTGTCCTTGATACTCCCCTCAGAGTTACGACAAAGGGAATTTTATACAAACAGGCTGTGATCATACACACAGGCGCTCTTTCGGGGGGTTGATGATGGTGACAATGATGTGCTTCCGCCTGCGTCCTTCATTTCCTCATCTCCTGTCGCTGAGGCTGCTGGGTACGGCCGCCTCCAGGACGGTGGCGGTCAAGCCGCCGGACCATGACTCAGCGGCTCTGGCCTTTGAGGATCCCAGCGCCTTCAGGGTGAAGAGTTGGAGTGAGCTGCTCCGAGCTCTGGGGGTCTTCCACTTCTGCTCCTTCCCTTTGCTGGTTAACAACTGTGGGAAGGTAAGACTTGAGTTTGCCCTCACCTTTAATATTATCTTGTGAAGCATGGACAGAGGCATTCATTTTCTTGTCTTGGCCAATGTTTGACATGTGAAATGCTGAATAAGGCAGCATTTGAGGTGAGAAGACCATGTGACACACTGTGTCTTTCAGCTGATGTCCATTGCGCGCACCCTCCTGGGGAGGAGGGGGTTTTCCCTGCTGCTCCGGCCCACCGTGTATGCCCAGTTTGTGGCAGGGGAGAGCGAGAGTGAGATCTCTCAGTCCATGGAGAAGATGAGCCTGCTGCGACTGAGGCCCATGCTGGCCGTCCCCATCGAGGAGGATCTGGGAGAAAGCACCGGGTATGAGGCCGTTTTAAAGGAGCAGGCCACACAAAATGGAAACCCAATCACTATATCTGCACACCTCGGTGCTGATAGAGGAAGTCGGTGGAAGTTTCAAAGGGTTTATTGAATTTGCACAGCACCTGATGAAAAAGATTTTGAGCCTGTGTTTGTAAAGGAACAGATCACCCACAATGAAAGATTAGTCATTGTCTACTCGCCCCTGTGCCGATGCAAAGTCAGGAGAAGTGTCCTCATACACACAATACTCCTGGAGCTTAACAACAAAAACGCATTGCAGCATTCTCTGAAATATAACATGAAATAGAAACCCCAAGATCTAAAATTGATTTGGAAAGATGTTATTTACCCTTTTAAAGCAGAAATCTTCACAGCAGCTACTCAGCTGAAAGCACTTGTTACAGTTTTAATGATTTCTTGTCATTTACTGTAATGTTTTTCTGGCCATGAACTGCAACGTCCACAATAATAGAACAAACAGGAACTGAAATCAAGAAACATTAAAATGCTCTGACACGCAAACACGTGAATGCATCTGATTCTAATAAATGTCAGACAACTCAGAGAAAAAAAAAACTAAAACATTCGACTAGACAATGTGATTGGAAGGTGAAGATTGAGAAGGCTGATGAAAAAAAATATAACTTTTTGTCAGTTACCTTTTTGTCTTGTCTTTTTACACAGCTGTACCATGTGCTATTTGTTGTAGACACACCCTTGGTCATTGCCTGTTTGCTGTTGATACAAGAAATCATTGTAGAAATCAATTAATATTTCCAATAAAATGCAGATCAAGGAGGCTTCTCTCCCAAGAAGTTTGAGTAACAGACAATTTTAGGTGGAATTTATTCTGTTTTTGTTCTTTTTGTGAGGTACCCCGCGGCCTCACGCTGCTCTTTGTCACCGCCAGAGAGAAGCGATATGACGACAACATGGACGCCATGTTGGAATGTGTGCGGATCTCCCACAGTAACGCCTGGTGCAAAGACCCAATGATGCAGCTGAAGATCACCGCCCTGCTCAGCCCGGAGTTGTGTGTACGTACTACACCACACACAGAAATGAGTGCTTGGCCAGGCCTTTTGGGACCTTTGATTTCATTATGCAAAAACAAATCTCTCCTCCGATGTTGGTCATTGACTTTAAAATGCACATTTTAGTTCATCATTTGAGGAGGGTCCTGAGCTTAGGGGTCGCTGAGTTTGAACATGAGAGAAAGATAAGAGAACACATTTTAGTGTCTGGTGTTTCCATAGCTGAATTCACAAATGACCCCTTTCTCAATTTCTAGCAGTGTATGTCTATGTGTAAATATTATTTTATTCCTCTGAGTCTTTGCTGTTTGTTTCAAGGTGAAACTAACAACCGTTACTGCACAACAACTGTATGATCTGAGTCTCCTGGTCAGAGCTCTGGACGGAGAGGTAGCACACCAACACATCCCAGCTCGTCACACTTTCTTCCTGTTCCCACATTCACACGAACATTTACAGGGTCGATTATGCTCCAAGATTCTGGTCAATTCAATTTTGTTGAGTGACCTCTGACCTTTACCTAAAACTGCCTCTTTCAGCCAGTAAGCTTTCCTGGTTTAAACGAAAGTGAAGCTGCCCACTTTCTTTGTGCCCTGCGGAGACTCAACAAAATAGGAGAGGTACAGATGCAAAGCACCATGGGAAATCTATTCTACATGTAGAACAACATTAGCATATTTGGGCCATAAGACACTGGATTATTTTGACTATATTTAGGCTTTTTGTTTGTTTATAAGGCAAGTGCGAACAAAGTGCGAGTTCTGGTGGACGCGGAGTACACCTACATGAACCCCGCCCTTTCTCTTGTCACTATGGCAATGATGAAGAAGTTCAACAAAGATGGCGTCTGGATTTGGAACACATATCAGTGTTACTTGAAGGTAAATATTTTCATTTTTATATTTCCTCTGACGTTACAAAATACTGGGAATACAGAGAGTTCTTCAGAGAGTTCTGTCTGTGTCTGTTAGGAGTCCAGATCTCTCCTGCTGGAAGCTCTGCGTCTGTCCCAGGATGAGGGTTTCTGTCTGGGAGTCAAGCTGGTTCGAGGAGCCTATATGGACAAAGAGAGGAAGCTGGCAGAGAAAGAGGGCTGTCTGGACCCCATCCACCAGAGCTGGGAAGACACCAATGACAGGTGGATAGGAGGTGGTGGGCATCCATCACAACCAGGCAAATGCATCCTGGACAATGCCAAAACATGACGTACATGGTCTGGGTTCATGCCAAAAACATGAACATTTCTCTGAATTCAAATTAGCTGCATTTGTTTTGTGACGTGGTGAAATCTGCTGCATGTTGTAAACATCTTGAGTCAATGCGACTCCAACTTGCTTGTGTTTGTGCAGTTACAACGGCTCCCTGGATGTGATGCTAAGAGTCATTTCCCAGAGTCCTGAGCGCTACAGGATCATAGTCGCGTCCCATAACGAGGAGTCAGTGAGACTGGCAGCCCAACAGTGAGTTTTTTTTAAATTGGAAAAGTATGAAAATGCACTGACAAATAAAAGTGGATAACATATTGCCACTCCTACCCATTGTTCCAAAAAAGAAGCGAAAATATAACATACATAAGGGCTGCCATCGTGTATTGATGTCATTTGAAGCCAAAGTGTACACATTAGTGACAGAAGAGCTGTTAAATTCCTGTCCATACACCTGCCCAGTTGTCAATCATGACATTTCTTCCCATTTTTGTGGTATCAGATAAGTAACTAGAAAAAAAAGCCCTCAGTGAGCACCGACCTGTGTCAAGGCCAAACAATCCCCTCCCACATGTCAGTAAACCTGCTAAAATTTCAGTTTGACTTAGTTTTTGTTTTGGGCATTCCTAAATGTTTTATTATTTCTTGATTTTTTTTTTTAGGTCAAGGTCACTTTGTGTGAAACAGTGCATTTTGTTCTTGGCTACCTGGTATGTGGCATATGAACAGCAGAACCAGCTGCATCTGGCTATTTGATGGATTTGATGGACACCAGTATTAGCTAAAAAAAATGACACCATTTACATCTCTGTATGGCAATTACTTCTGGAGATGTGTTTGACCTTTCAGTGACTTTAACCTTTGACCGAAGAAAGACAAAGTAACATTGTAAACATAAAACTATAAAAACCCTTTGGTCACAAAATATACACCTTTGATGAAAATTTCATCAAACTCCATCCATAACTTTTTGAGTCTTCCTATTAACAAACAATCAAATAAATGAATGAATTAACATCGCCTGGAAAAATCATAACTTCCTTGGCAGAGGTAATTAAAATCAAAGTGATCAGAAACCATCTTTGGTAAGATTTTATTTGAGGCACACATTGAGTTTTTGGCCAAGTCCTACCTGAAACAATTAGGAGGGGGATGGGCTAATGACTTACACTGCATCCCACCACCAGAGGGCACTTGAGATGCTCTGGCTTTTGCAGAGCTCTCCTGTCATCTGTCTATCCTTAGTGCAGAGCAGAAATATGCATAATTAAACATCTTAAAATGCACAGAGTGAAAGAAACGATACTAAAAGAAACTCTGGTTGCTCTTCATCAAACTTTATATTTAACGCCAGATTTATCAGAGAGGATCAAGACCCCGGCATAAAAACAGCCACATGGCGGAATAAATGTGTTCAAATGTTCCATTTAGATACAATTTGCATGGCTGTCGAAAGGAAACCTCTGTGGTGCGTCCACTTCCAGGGTTTCCTGTGTGAAACACGACCCCTCAAATGTATCATGGGACCCTCATAGATTGGTACCATTGCGGTGACGCAGCTGTTGTGCGTATCATTTCCAGGATGGAGGAGTTGGGGATTGACAAAGATGGAGGCTCGGTGTGTTTTGGCCAGCTGCTGGGCATGTGTGACCACGTCTCCCTCACCCTCGGTGAGCTCCAACTAGAACTCGTATCATTTTATAAAATCTCTTCAGTGAAACTACCAGAAATCATAAATCAGAGCCATGATATAGGAATCCACTGCATTTCCTTGCTTTCATTTTCTCAGAACTAATTCTGGTGTTAAAGATGTCATGTGACAGATTTTCTACACCTGTCAGTGACAAAAGAAACGGTGGGCCTTAAATTACATGCTCTTTAGTCATTAAACAACATTGATTGTGCAGAAAGCTTGATAAGGAAATGATCC
>KV751339.1:5654265-5680369 GCA_001698575.1 Mola mola
CAGTTGATTTTTGGCAGTTTACCATTGTTTTGCCAAAGGAAAGAGAGGGGGCAGTCAGATGAGAATTATTTCCACACATTAGAGTCTCTGGAGATGAACATTTGTTGACAATATTTAAGTTTTTCAAAATTGGTGTAAGAGCAGACTGGAAACCAGAGAGCCGCGGTTTTGCCTTAACATTGCTGTTTGTTGGTGCTGGGGTTGAAAAGGTGCAAGTGTCAGGGAAAGGCTCATTTTCTCCACTTTGCTGAACAGATGAATATCCTACCACATCTCCTGTTTGGACCTTGAGCTTTGGAGTCCCAGTCACAGCAGCTACCCCAGGTGGAATGTTTTCCCGGCATTCATCACTCTCTCGATTTTCCTGAATAAATGAGGTTTTCTTACTGGCCATGCCAGATGATTTATCTCTTGCTTTTGCTGAAGGACAAAGGGTTTCTTTTTTAAGACAGGACATAGCACTCAGACTTCATGAAACATTGTTTGTAGATGATTTCTTGGAGTTGCTGACACCCTGTGGATTAAAAAAATGTAATTAATACAAACATTCTAGTTGATATTACAAGCTCATGTTAACCTGTATTGGAATATTTCTTAACGTCATACGCTACTGAACTGAGTCAGGAGAATTTCAAATACAAAATGACGCAATTTTAAATAATATCTTTATGTACGGACACAATCATTCTGAATTATAAAATGAAGTCAAGCCGTTGTCATTAACCTCTCTCTTATAACGAGAATTTGGAATTGACATTATACGATCATAGACCACACATAACGTTTAAGTTAGATACCGTAACTGCCGCTACAGGCTAGCAGAGAAGACCACGGACATAGCAAATAACATCAAGGAACGTTCAGGACAGGTCAGAACCAACGTTATTTTGTTTAATTTTATCTCTTATGGCTAAAGTAGTTATGTCTTTATAAATAAGTTAGCGGTGTTATAATCGATGCTAGAGACCTAACTGTTAGCTTGGGGACGTTAGTTGGAAAGATGTAAAGAACGTCGACTTACCGATCTTTACAAAGACTTGAGATGGATGTTAAAGTCTGTGGAAATATCTGAAATTGTTATCTGAAATTGGCCCCGTAAAATGAAATACTTCAGTTAATATCCTAACGTCTCTTGACTGTCACAACAACCAAAAACGCATAGCCGTTGGAGAGCTGCTCTGGTTCAAAAGACAGCTGTCTTTGCGCTGATTGGACAATTACAACCAATCAGAGCAAACCTTTCTTCCTCGTGCATTTTAGAACGGGAGAATTCATTACATGGTAGAATACTACCACCTACTGTGAAAACCTCAACATTGATTTATCATAATATTAGGGTATAGATATAATATACGGCCACTGATCATGCACTACAAAGAACGAAAATTGTGTCCAAACACAAGTTCTTGGGACTAAATCCCGTACTTTTTTGGACAACTTCACTAGCCCCCAACAAGAGCCATGGTAGACCCTCCTGCCAATGTGCTCTCAACTCAGAGCAATATGAACGCAGTAATGGTTTTAAGTGCAGATGAAATCATTTTGAGGGCTCCTTGACTCTGAGTATGATATGCTGAGGCTTTACCATGTGCCCCTCTAGAGTAAAATCATTTCATTACCTGTCCTTTATTTTTCTACTTTCTTAGTGTTAATGTGCTCTTAAAATTACTTCCTCTGGATCCAAGGTTCCTGTTCCATTAAGACTGAATATGGGGGGAGAGGCATATTAATAATTCTGATTTCATTTTTTGCATTTTGTTGCAGGCTCTGAGGTGGGACCTTCTCTTTAAGAAGGAGGGTATGACAGCATCTAGGCTTCCAGTTTGTCTTTTACTTGGCTTTGGGAGTTGCTGGTTTGATGAGATGGCGTGCAACTGCGCCTGATTGGTTTTGAGTCTATATAAGTATGTGTTTAAGTGTGTGATGGAGGCGGAATTCTCTCTCCCCTCCCTGGGTTGTTTGGTTGTGGTTGCTTTGGCTTTGTTTGTCATGCGCACATACACCACACGCATTACTGATACCTGACTGCACATCTGAATTTAATTTTCCTAAATAAATTTCTTATTACATTTTTAAAAAGTCATGCATGGTTTCCACATTTTTGTCCTTCCTCTGAGCCAGGTTGTGACAAAGAAAAATGGATTATTAAGTGAAATGTATAACAAATACAAATGCTTCCTTACTAGGAAAAGGGGTCACTTAATGGTTTTGAAAATGTAAAAATTATAGAGCCCAACTGGACATGTATGGATGATTGTGTGTATTTGTGATAATCAAGTACCAGAATAAACATTTTTGTATACAAAATATCTATACTTTATTTCTCAATTAAGGTTTATTACTAAAGATAAACAAACTAATGCAAATGACATTTCATTATTAAGTTTGATTAATCCACCACAAATAAAGCCATTTATTTATTATATTCACATATATAACACAAAACGTTACGATTAATCATCAACTTTTTTGGCTTTCTTCAGTTTGGTCTTCAGCTCACACAAAAGTGGATTTCCGAATCTGAAGAGAAATGAGCCAAGAATCAAAAAATGTTGGAACAGAATATGGCTATTTTGCAATGATAAGAATGCACTGAGACTTTACCCTGGATGTCTTGGCGGCATCCATTTAGGCTTGTGTTGTGCCTCATCTTGATTGGGAGTATCACTCTTCCCCTCTGGCTTAGTCTCGGGTTCCTGTTGATATTTAGATGTTTAAATGTCTCCTCAACATAACGATAAAGTTGTACTCAAAGATTTTCTTAACACCAGCAAGAAGCAATATTCTCACCTCCTGTTTAGTCTTTTTTAAAACAGGAAAACCTGCACCAATTCCTGAAAAATAAAAACATATGACATTATTATACATAGAATATCTGCATGTGAAAAACTAATAGTAGGGGCGTAATTGTCGCAATTGACCTACCAGGCAGTTTTATTCCAATGCCCAAGCCTCCCAAAGGCACACCTGCGGGAACTTTGACTGGCAGACGTGAAGAGGGAGTGGGATCCACTGAGGGCATATGGAGCAGGGCGCGAGGGTCTTTGGGTGGCCTTACTCGAGGGTTTTTAACAGCAATTCTTGACCTTTGCACAGAAAAGTCTAGGACAGAGGCATCCACCTGTAACCCAAACAGCTGAATTCACACCAGCTCTGCAGATAATGAATGCTGTCTGACTTAATATACTGTATGTTTTAACAAGACATATTAAGGGTTAATTATGTTAAATATGAAACAATACCTCCATCTCATCTTCAGACTCTGTCATCTCATTTTCTTCCACCTCAGTCTGGTTTAGCCCAGGTAATGAGCCCACATTATCTTCTGACCATCCGGGTTCTAGTTTATCCATTAAGGACAATTTCAGTAACTGCCCTGTTTCATTGAAGTTGTCGTCTTGTGATCCAGATTCTGTGTCCTCATCTAATGAGGCATCCGTGCCACTTCTTGATTGCCCTGATTCAGTGTCTTCCATTTCATCTGCAGAGGTGCACACAGTCATCTCAGGATTCTCATCTTCAACTTTTGTCTCCTCAACTTTGAAAATGCTGGCCACTTGTGCCTGGGACTGGGGGTTCCTTATATTTTCAGTTACTTTTCTTTCCTTTATCTTCAAAAGTTCTGTTAACCCAACATCAGCCTCTGTGTTTAAACCAGTCTCGTCTCTTTCATCCTGTGATACATCCAATTCTTGAGGTCTAGTCCGTGATGATGTAACACCCGTCTCTGTGAGTGATTCCTCCTCCTTCTGATATGATTGCTCTGTCTCAGCAGCTTCCTCCTCCATTGGTTGTTGACTGGACAATTCAGAGACATCTGTTGGTTCTGACATATCTACCAACAGGTCAAATACATCCTGAAATGACCCAGTGCCAGTTGATGTCATCGGAATTTCACTGCTCTGTTTAAGCATTACTGCGTTGCTCGTGGATTCAGATCTCCCGGAATTTGACTCCACAGGCTGCTCTTCACTCTCTGTCAGCACAGATGAGATTTCTTCTTGTTCCTCATTCAATGACTCCGTCTTTATGTCCATTTGTTGCTGAGGCTCAGGCCTGTCTTGCAGTTTGATGCCATCAGTATCGTCTGACAGTGCTGTTTCTATCCACAACTCAGGTGTTTCTTCATCAATCACATCCTGAAGTCCACCGTTTTGGATGACTGTTTCTTTAGTGTTAATCCCCTCTGATTCTATCAAATACTCTGCCACTTCCCCTGCTGATATCTCACCTTCGTCTTCGCATTCGGCTTCATTCATCACATTGTTTATCTCATCTGATAGTTGATTACGTCTCACCAGTGCCTCAGATTCTGCAGTTAAAGTCTTTGCTTTGGTTAACTCAACCGCAATTCCGAAGTTCAAAATTTCTCTCAAATTTTCGCTTTGCAATTCATCATTTGCTGCTTCCTCCTTATCTTTATAAGCTGCTTTCTCCATATTTATCCCCGCATATTGCATTTCTACGATGCTATCTCCGAATAATTTAGGTTCAGTCTCAACTGGCTGTCTCCAGAATCCAAATTCACTAAAGTCTTCTGGTAAACTAGAAGTCCCGCAGCTGTTCGTCTCCATGTTCATGGCATCTGAGTCCACAAAGATGCTCTTCATCTTTTGCACTTCTGCCTCAAGGAATTTTAAAGTTTCATCAGTGAATCCTGCCACTTCCTGTGCTGCTGCAGCCTCTGTTGTCTCATGGTCATCTCCGGCAGCATTGACTTCTTTGTCACATATCTCCTCATTCGTCTCAAATTCAGCCAGGAGCTCTTCAGTGCCATCCTGCAGCTCTTTGGTTGTATTTTCAGTGTAACGTGTCGAGCCAATGTGCATCTCAAATTCCTTTTCTGAGTGTTCAATCCCAGTCCTCATTGAGTCAACCAATAATTCTTGAATTTCTGATTCAACAAGGGGCATCTCTCTTTCTTGTCGTGATCCAGGATCAGTGAGGCACAGTATTCCAAGGGGATCCTCCACAACCAAATCAAAGCTATTCTTATTACCATCAGTGACTTTTTGCTCCTCTTCCACGTTCTCCTTCGCCAGTGAATAGTCAGCCTCAGTGCTGCTGCTTTGAAGGATCTCTGGCTCCTTGATCTCCACCTCTTCTGGAAACTGTATGGTCTGGATTTCCTTGGAGTCTCGTATTTCCAGGAACCATTGTGTTGTATTTGTATCTTGCCCTGGGTCATTGTTGTGTTCGGGAACTCCCCCTTGTGCTTCCTCAGATGGTGCAGAATTTAGCTCCTGAGACACAACAGTCTTGCCTTCACATATCCCCAGAGGCATATTTGTAAACTCCCTGCTAACTTCCTGTCCAGTATCGCCTTCAGGTTTTACTGTAAGTGAGGTGGTTGGCCATGCTTTGTCACCTATTTCACTGAAGAGCCTTTCTTCTTCTTTATCTACATCAAAGAATCTCTCATCTCTGGAAAACTCTATTGTTGCAACGTCATATTTCCCATCGATCACTTGGCCACTGCCTTCTGTTTCAACATCATCTCCCGCTTTGGTTTGCACTTCGGGGTAGTTATTCACATCCTCGTCTTCTCCATCTGTGGATTCGACTGTGTGCAGCTCCGTTTCAGCATTTTGCCACAGTTCTTCACTGCTTGTAACGTGTCTGGTTGAAATGTCTCTTGGAACTGATTTGGCGTCATTTTTCTGCCTATTCATGTTTTCTACCTCGGTGACGGCATCCTGCTCCCCCTCATCCTCTTTTTCTTCAGCATCCTCAGGATTGTTAGTTTCACATTTATTCCCTGTCACACGTTTTTGTTCATCCTCAGACAAATTCCCACTTTGGTCGAAGGCCGTTTGTGATTCAGCATGCAAAGATGTAAAGCTCATAGATCCCTTGAAATCTCTGTCATCATCTGCTAATTCTTTGAAAACCAAGAGCTGATTTTGTTCTTGTCGTGCTGCCATTTTTGTGCACAGTTCTACTTTGCTCTCTTCTGCCCTCAAATCTGGTTTGTCTTCGTGCTGCATCGTATCATCTTCCTCCATGACTGTTATCTTTGTCATTTCATCCTTTCCTTGACCATCATCCAGTGTCACTGTCCTCTCCGACTCCTGCTCAGCAACAGCTTTTCCACCACTTTTACTCATTGCATCACTAAGTGACTCGGGTTTTTCATACTCATTGCTCATCTTAATCTCATTTTGTTCGCAAGTGCACAATATCTGATCTATGTTTTCCTCTTGTCCGTCTTCTTTTGCGGCTGTCAGCGCCACATCCTCATTACCGCCTTGGGTGAGCTGTTCCTCTCTCGGGTCCTCACTGTTCTCAGATGTTTTGCTCTCGCTGCCCCTGCTTAGCGGGGTTTTTTCCTCCACAGGCTCTTCAACAGACCCTACGCTGACGTCTGTAGCGCTCATTTTCCAGGCGACGACTGACCGAGTTGGGCTAAGCAATGATTGTGTGGCAAGCCACTGTTCTTCTTTGACTTCCCTTGCGCTGGCATCACCCTCTGTGTGGCCACAGTCCACAGGCCCACTGTCCACAGCCGATTCCTGGAAGGAGCTCAGGTCATTTGTAACGATGTTATTGGGCTCGGCCCTGAAGAATCTGCTGACAGCTCCCGATATGTAATACTGAAATCACATGGAGAAAGAGAAAGTTACACTGACTTTTATCATTATATCATATGCATTTGTTGTCTTTGCTTACAAATGACAACTATTATACTTAAACCTTCATATATTTTAGGTCTGAAGCTGTTTTTGATGCTTGGGGATAGGTCCCTCATCTCAGTAAAGGAAAATTTTGCAGCAAGGCCATTTACACAATACACAAAGAGCTGGGGGAAGGTCTTTTCCTGTCACAACTTCACAATGCCCACATACGCAATATGCCATAAATGGTTTTCTGACTTTGGTGTCGAAGACCATGATTGGCTTTAACAGAGCTGCTCTCCTCCAGGCTCCTCTATATCTGACTCTCTTTTGTAACTTGATGAATGCTACCTAGTTTGTTGCTGTTCCACACTGGGCGCCAGTGTAAAACCAGCGTGGTTTCAAACCTCAGAATCTGTATGAAATGAAATAACCCAAAACACTAAAGTAGAAGCGATTAAAAGAAAAATCTGAGAGACACTAAGGTGGGTAGCCACCATCATGTTTCACATATTGTCAAATGAGCGATTGTGAATATAAAAAAATTGATAAGTGCAGCTTTAGGCAGACCATGTCAGGGTCCGCTAGTGTCAAGTGTCTGTCGTTTAGGGTCAGTCAGTGTTTCCCCTCTGGTTTTGAAATCCCTATGTGTCTATTCCCCATTTCCTGTCTAGTTTTGTCCCTCAGGTGTGTTTGATTACTCCCTCTCCCTAATGTGTCCCACCTGTTACCAATTGTCTCCCTCTACCTCGTGTATTTAACCCCCGTGTTCCCTTCCTCCTGTGTCAGATTGTCTTGTCTTCTTAGCAAGCAGCGTATAGTCCATGCAAGTTTCCTTGCGTTCGATCATTATTCCGTGTTCCGATTGCTGAGTTGTCCTAATCCTTGTCTGTACCTTGCCTAGTTTTGAATTCCTGGTTTGACCTTGTTTATTAAAACAGCTATTGATTTAGAAAGCCCTCCCGTGTGACTCTGTACTATTGGATCCTCGGTTTCCCGAACCTGATAGACCAGTAGAAAGCCTGCAGTAATACCAAATCCTCAAAATGTAATGTAATCTGAGAGTAAAAAACTAAAAAACATGTTATTTATATGATAAATGTACAATATTAAATTGCTGAATCACAAAATTAATCAATTTCAAACTTTTATCACCCAAACTATACACGTTAGTGTACAGGAGGTCAGAAAATGTAAAAATGTGCAATTTGTCCACAGGCAAGTTTGCAATTTAAAAAAAAATTTAAAAAAATACATACATGGAATATGTTTAAAACACATTCCATTGGAAATCATCAGTAAATATTTGTATGTAGTTGCAAACCTTTGTACTTCACTTTTTTACTTACAACGTTCATTCGAGGACAGGTTTGTGAAAGGAAATGCCAAAGTTGCAGCGTGCGTGTGTGTGTGTGTGTGGGTGAGGAGTGACATATCACTGCCTCTAACATAACTGTAACGTTAAGCTCTAACATAAAGCTGAGCTCTTATCACTCGCCCAGAACAGAGACTCACCCAAACGTTCCAGAAACTCCTCTCCATCCTGGAAGTGGGACTGTCATTGTCCATGGTGAAGCCTTCTCCTCTTCCCTCACTTCCTTCTCCCGGACTCCCACACACCAACCTGCCTACCTGCCTGCGTTTATGCGCCTCCAAATCAGAAAAGAGCCCCAAACACGACCAGTTCTGTTAACATCCCCGCTGGCACCCTCGGTTCAGTTCCTCATACCTACAAATGACCGGCGCATCATTATGAGGAAGAGTGAGAATCATGCCGGATGTACGCAGATCGCCGGACCGCAGAAGTGAATATGATGTGATGCTCACTGAGTCAATGTGTGTGACTCGTGTGTTTTAAAATAAAAGCGCTTACACTCAGCGTATTCATATATGTTGGGGGAAAAAAACCCCCAGAAACAGCAGGCCCGTCTGTCTATGAGAACGTGTCTAAAAACAAACACATATGTTTCTTGAAGTATGTAATGGCCTCTTATGAATTTTAGCAGTATTGATGTAGCTGGGGGATGACGACACGGCAGTTAAATCAAGACTGAGATTTCAATGGCAGAAATGATCGTCTTATACATTAGAATTCAGCATAAAATAGAATATAAAGTTGTTTCAGTTCGGAACACAGGGGTTTTTGGCCGCAACTTTACCAGCACAGGTTTTATATGACCGTAAAGCTCACCGTGGCAAATTAGCTTATGCTAGCAAAGTGGCAAAACCACAGTTTTGGCATATTTGTCACTTTGATGATTCGTTCATATTTTTTTTCCCCCTCTTCTTCTTTATTTTTACACCTCACTGTCTGAAAAAAAAGTTATTTTATATTCACTGAGCAGGTCTGTGTGTTTGGAGAAAGTTTATCCAGTACAAAGTCCAATGAATTGATTAATTAATTAATTACTCTAAGTGTTTTAGTTTATTCAGTTTAGTTTTATAAGCCAAAAGGCTAGTTTCAGCTGTGAAGAAGTGATGTTGGTTGAGTCTTAACTTTAAAAATAGAATAAAAATAAATAATAAATAAAAACTGAGGGGTTGTGAGCTAGACTGTTGTATCCTGCCCTTCTTTTTGTAGCAGCTAAAGGCTACATTAGCTGTTGCTATTAGCTTAGCCAATTAACATTTATTAGGGCAGCCATATTGACATGACATTCCGCATACACACGGGTGTACATACTACATTTAAGTAAGGTTCTGTTCCATTAAACGTAGAGCAATACTTTGAGACTTTTTAACTGGAATGGACTAGAACCTTCATTGGCATCATTCCTACGCTTATGTTTACTCAACTGTTTCTTTCCACTGTGTAAATGGTCTGTAACAAACCTGAAATCCTGTTTGGTTTTTTTGGCAGCGGTAACACCTGTCAGTTGCATTGAGGATAAAGTTGGCATACATTGTTTCACAGAACAATAAATCAAAGGTCAAGGTATTTGACATCATAAACCAAAACACATTATTCAACACTGTACAACAAGAACAAATGGGGAAATTATGTGTATTTCACATTTGGCCATTGAAACTGGCCTGACTACATATTCTATCCACGTTGTTTATTTTGCAGTGGATTGTGATTGCATAATATGATGAACTTCCTTTTAGTTGCTACATACTGTATATAGATGTAAAATGTAAGTTGATTGGTGTGCTGAAATATTAAACTACAGGCTGTAATTGTAGCCATTTATTTAGTTTTTATTCACACATCCACTACTGCTGAGTTTTATATTTACTATAATTTGTTTTAGATCATACCAGAACCTCATTTTAAAATATTCTAGTATATAGTGTATATACTAGAATATTTATTTATTGGTCATGTTTCCTGCAATTTAAAATTTGTAAGCATTGCATTTTGCCACTTAAAATACACAAAACGTATGTATTATGTAATAATAACTTTATTTTACAACATGTTCTAGGTTTACATTGCACTCTCATCTTATGCACCAGCTGTAAAGTTTTTGATGAGGAAGTTTTACACCAAACGCTCAGTTCAGTCACGGAGCATCTCTTGTGTGCTGCACAGAGAAGTAACATCCCTGTGGTCAGAGTGCAAAAAAGAGAGAAAAAAACAGAAGTATGTGTTGAAATGAGAACTAATTTCATTGGTTAACCAACACCAGATATGAGAACATCGAAGACGTTTGCCAGTTGACAACCACATACAAAAGTCCTCTATTTTTCAATGCAGCTTGTGAACAGAATCAGAACTCAGAACTGGAGTGTTATCGTGAAACTGTTTGTAAGAATATAAGACATTTTAAAAAATTATACAGTTGGACAAATTGAATGAATGTAAAGAAGCAGAACCACACTTGTTGATCACATCAAAGACAGTTAGATATCTGAAAAAAAAAAATGACTATGACTTTAGATATACAATATCTCAGATATATTATAGGGGATATTCTTCGAAATGGAGTTGCACTCTTGGACGCAACAGGACTTTCATGCAGAAGATGACATTTCCTCATTGGGCTCTGAAAAAGAGGCCACAAGAAAACGTGAACAAACGTCCTGCTGAGTGTCAGATGCAACAAAAGACAGTTTCGCTCATGTGTTACCTTTAGCTCCACCAATAAGGTTTAATAGCCAGTTTTTTAAGTTGAGTTTGTAAAAATTACATCATGGGCATAATGCTTCCTCTCTTTCTTTACATAAACAAAGATATTAAAGGGGTTTTTCCTACAAACCAAATTGCTCAAGAGTGTGTTTGCAAGCAGCAGCTGCCAAATCCTGCATGATATACTGTCCCTTTAATTACAGAAACAAAAACAACAGGAGGAGTCTGCAGTGCCGTACCTGTCCACGTTCGATAAACAGGAAGCTTGAGTTCGGGGTGTGTGATCTCCACGCAGACTCTCAGTCGTGCTCTCTCATTTTCCCTGGTGCCACTCCTCAAGTTGACCCTGTTGATGTGGAGCGCGCCATCGTCTTCAGCACTGTCTTTGTCACTGTCCTCATCCACCTCTGACTTTGTTTCCTCATCCCTGTCAATGTTGCTGTTCTCTCCGTCCTCTCTTTCATCGATGTATTCTATTCCCTCGGCGTCTGGGTCTGTGACTGCAGTTTTTGTTTCTGAATAGAAACACGAGTTAAAATGGAGACTGTAATAGTACAATACTACAAGTGTTAAAAAATCTAAAACTTTATGATCTGTGACAGAGAAAATAGCAATAGCAGGTCAGCTTTGTTTACTTATCGTCCTCTCTATGGCAAGCTGTCATCGGATATATTATAGCATATATATTGGTAGCAGAGCAACATAATGAATCAAGTGGATATTTTATTAAAAGTTACATTTAGCACCTTGCCAAGGCAAATATGAGAGATTAATCATTATAGGACCACATTACCAAGATGATTTTATCATCATTCGGGCTGGAAAGGACAAAAACTGCACTTTCAAATCAGAACGGTTGAAGAGAAAAATGTGGCTAACTGTAAGTGTGGTCAAAAACACTACTCTTTTGCATTCCTTTCCTGCTCTTTTTTGGGGGAAAGACCTGGACAGTCTAGGTAGTGTTCAACAATTCAGTACTGACAAAGGTTAAGACATTTATGTGCAGCATCATGGGACAGCAGACATTAAATGAACCTGCTAAGGTAGCCATAGAAAATGAATTCATTCATGAATTCATTGCCATGTAGATTCATTGTGCTCCACCGGTCTGTCTGTGCCACAGATGCTGCTGTGTGGGTTAAAATGGCTCAATTAATCTGTAGGATTTTTATTTATTTTAGAAGTCTTCTGAGCCAATTGATTATCATGTGCGACCTTAAAACATGGGGTACATTAATTGACATCAGTTATTGGAGCAATAACAATTTACTAACAGTTAAGTAACGTGCCAACTAATCACTTCTTAACGATCTTCTTGTTAACTAAGATACAAATTCAGACATTATTCAGTAGTTTAAAACCATACTGTTAAGTGTAAGGGATTCAGTTAAGGTCACAATAAGCATTAATACACATTTAAGCACAATTAAGCATTAATAAATGGTTAATTCAGGTTGGTAAATGCACTATAAGGGTTGGGGTTAGATGTTCTTTTTGGTTCAAATGCTTCTCATTGTATTAATGTGCATTAGTGTGTTAAATAATGTTGTAATGTTTGGTTAGAAACTAAAAGGTGTCAGAATACATGAAACATTAATTAACTGTTAGTAGTTGCTTATTGCTGCATTAACTGATGTTAATTAATAAAGCCTTCTTGTAAAGCATCACCACTTATTATTCTTGTATCTAAAACAACACATATATTAAAATATCAAGTACTTATTGCATGTCCATTCTTCTGTCTCTCTGGAGGTTTGCTTGTCTGACTTGACGTGGTTGTGGAGGTCTCCAGAGCGCACACACTTTTCAGCTCCCTCTGTCCGTCGTCTCCTATCTCCTCTGTCTCATTGGACACCAGTGGCAAGAGGGTGGGCCCTCCTGCTGCCCAGACTAATTTGGCCTTAGGGTGACCTCCCTTTAACAAGAGGGAGAACACGCCTACCCCTTCACTGCTCCAACACACTGAGATCAATGGAGGGATGGAGGGAGCAGCTAAGAGTACAAAGAGTAGTGAATGAATACAAAAGATATTGGCGGTTAAGACATGGTAGGGTGGGTATTCTGTATTGTAAAGATTACATCCAAAAGATCAAGTTGTTGGGATTAAAACTGATTCATACCAATGTCAACACTTTTCCAGTGTTTCTCAATAGGATCGAGTAGTGAACTGTGCTCCACTCTGCAAATAATCCCCCCTCCTCGCTCCTTTTTCTCCTGAAATGTTGCCCTCCTCTTCAGTGCGGCAGTCGCCCTGTAGCGTCTGGGCTGAGTCTGTATGGGGCCCCACACCTCTCCCCCTTCTATCACTTCCTCCTCTCTGTCATCTTGCTCTCCCTCTCTGAGCTTCAGCCAGGTGACCGATATTTTCGGAGGGTAGAAGTCTGTGATCTCACATCCCAGGGTCAACGTTTGATCATGTGAAGACGTGGAACTGATGATTTCGGACACACGTGGCCGTTTGATGAAGCCTATTTGGAAAGAATAAACACTTGAGCACTCACTTTTCAATGTGTGCCTTTAAACTTGATGCATTTTCTTCACCTCTGGTCTCACGGGTGACTGGTTGCTTCAGGGCAATGTGGTGAACACTGACCCACACTTTTGTGCTTCCCTTCTCCAGCTCGCTCTGGGGCAGCTTGCATTGGCTGTAGGCTGAAAAGAAGCCCTCGGAATTGGGTCTTGGGGAGGATGATGCCTGCGAGGCCACGGGGCTGAGCTCACCACCCTCACAGAACCAGCGGAAGGTAATGACATCAGGATGAAAATATGATGCCTTCACAGTCATGCTGATGACATCTGGAAGGCATACACATGATTTTAGAGACGTCACTTCATACAAACAGTAATGTTTTCCTGGTGCGAACAACAACAAAAGCACAATCTCTTACCTGAGTTGTTTTGTGTCTCTGAAAGCTGAATTTCTGACACTTCTGGAGCAGCTAGAACACAACATTTGCAAAATGTTTCTTGAATAAATTGTGAAAATCTGAAAAAAGTAAAAGCAATGAGAGCAACAGAAAATCTTTTTCTTACACAGGATGGTGAACTTCTCTGACACTCTCTCCACCACAATCTTATCTTTGCCCATGTAGGACACATGGCATTTAAAGACTGCACCCTTGTGGATGGAAATCTGCGGGATGAAGGTCAGTGAGGAGATCAGCTGTTGAGAAGCACTTCCAGATGAGTACAGCGGCCCCTGAGTGTGCAGCTTGTAGTAGCCCATCTCACTTCTTGAGGACAGAAGAGGACCTTTCTCTGACACTGGGGAGGTGAGAGTTAGACCATATGGCAGATGGATGGTGGTTAGGGGGTTAGAGAGGCAGTTAAAGTTAGCTTTGGAAGTCCCTATGTTTGTAGGGATTTAAGTTGTTAGCAGAATTTAATGTAAAAGAAGAATAAAAGTATTTTTAGGTATAGCAGCAATACAAATATAAAATATATTTATTTCACTTGAATGTATTAGTATGACATCAAACCCACAAACATTTAATTATCTACTTCTTTTGATCTATTGCTTTTAATGTTTAAGTACATTAATGGACACATTTTAAGAAATAGGCTTATGCAGATCGGATGTCGTGCATCTGAAATATCACAGCAATGACGTCTTTTCACAAAACAACGTGTAAAACATGCTTTTCTGGTGCCTCAACAATGGCATGAAGACTTTGAAGGACATGTCTGAGTTCATTAAATCTTTGCACTGAAACTATATAAAGATATTTTCTGACTCATCTAATAGTGTGTTTCTTGGTCGCCACAGCAATTCAGAATGATATCCTTTGAATTTGAACAGGGTGTGGCAGCACAGGACACAATGGAGGTTACTGCACAGGTTTAGGAATCATTTTAGCAGTAACTGTTGGTGATGTGGATGCACGTAAGGGATCCTACCAGTGAGTGAAGTGTCAGAGATAGGGGTGTCATTGAGGAACCATGCAGTCTGGACTCGGTCCACCCTCCTGCCCTCAATGCTCATCGTCACCCTGCCCTTTTGACCCACAGTGACACGGGGTGGGAGGATGATCCCAGAAACATTTAGGGACTTCTGTTTCTCTGAAGGAGGAAATAATGGAGATAAAGAGTCAATGAGAAAAGGGGGGCGGGTTAGAGAAAATGACTGGCAAAGATCAACAATCATTTTGTAAGATTGTTTTCATTAAAACCTGTTGAAGTAGTAGTTCCTGTAAGACAGATGTTTCGGGAAATCCAATCATCATCATAAATCTGTAGTGTAGTTTAATGGCCTGTTCATAAGGTGATGCTTAACATCTAGTAATCTGCACAGCAAATGTTTGTATTTCTGGAACTCTTATTGTGAAGGGTCCACAAAAAACCAGGAGAGAATGTGTGTGATTTGCTGCAGATGCTGTTGCCAGAGTAAAATAAAACCAGTTTTGAGTTCTACTGTTGAGCAGTTCAGAGAATAGAGCCCTGTGTTATTATTTTGTGTTTTGGGCATTTTGTGTTGGGATACTGCATGACTCAGTGCTACAGATGTAACCCATCAGGTAGAACTCATTTCTGGTGCAACGAGGTCAGTATTTGCTCTTCGTCATCCTCCAAAGCAACAAATCTTTCCACCTGGCCAAACTGTCAGCTGCATCACAAACACTCATGAGGACTTCACACCATCTAACAGCTAGGTGGCTTGGTGTAAGATTTAAGTTCTAACTCAGGCCTGTGTAGGAACTATCTCACAGGTGCAACCCTAAACACATTAGTTGTGCATAAACTTAATCTAAATAGCATGTTACGTTCAGATTATGCTTATGCATTAGTTGGTGCAACCCACTGCTGCTCCCTTCAGAGTAAGTTTACTCATACAGGTTTTAAATATATGTGAATCTTCTGGCATATAAGATAAGATAAGATAGCACTTTTGTTTGTCTCACAGCGGGGGAACATGAATGTCACAGCAGCAGAGTGTATAGAAATAGCAAGAGCATTTAAAGTATCACACAGTAATAATAAATATAAAAGAATATGTAATAAGAAATAAGAATATGTGATCAACACATACAAATTATACACAAGAGTTATCAACATATGCAGATATATACTGAATATTATAATTGTGTATGTGTTTGTGTAGTTTTTACTGCAAGTAGTGCTGGTTGTACAGTCTAACTGCTGCAGGAAGAAATGAGCTGCGATACCTCTCTCTCACACAATTTGGATGGATCAGTCTTTCACTGAATGTGCTCTGCAACTCAGTGTGCGTGTTCTGCAGAGGGTGGGAGTCATTGGCCACCATGGACAACAGTTAAGCTGTCATCCATCTCCCTCCCACAACTTCCATAGGTTCAAGAGGGCATCCCAGGACAGAATTGGCCTTCCTGATCAGGTTCTCCAGCCTCTTCCTGTCCGCTGCTGTCATGCTGCTTCCCCAGCAGACCACCGACTGAAAAATGGCTGATGCCATACCAGTGCCAACATACTAACCAACAGGAAGATCAGGGACCCCGCATTGAATCCAAATTCAATCTGACGGGTCACAAAACAAATAAAAGGCTAAGGAACTGATTATTTTTCCTCTTTGGCCCTCCAAAAATTAGAAAAATTGAGCAGTCTTAAAATGGAAAAGTTGATGGGGTATATTAATGCAGAAGAGGCTCTGACTCACCATCCCTCCTTCTCCAAGAAAAGCCGAAGCAGAGCAGAAAGACAAGCACCAGAGAAATACACATCATGGCAACAGACGCTTTGGCTGATTTTGTCAACAACGGAGGCTCATCTGTAAACAATGAAAGTAAACAAAGAGTGGTAAAACACCGCAATCAGAAAATTATAAACATCAAGATGAACAGGTTGTATCTTATTTTCCTCTTTTTAAAAAAATCAACAGGAGTGTTGATTATTGTGGCTAAATTCAAATCTTACCTGTGGGAACCAATTCCTCCAGGTACGTGGAGCTACTGACTGGGTGCTTCAGCCCCGGTTGACGCACCGCACACTCCACCTTCCCACCTTGTTCTCTCTGACGGGGGCTCAAAGTATAATAACGTCTGGTGCTGTAGGTGCCACCTGGGCTCTGCTCGGTAACAGGGGGCTCGGGAAGGACTGTGCTATTTTGAAGCCAGGACACTGACAGGTCCTCTGGGTAAAAACTGTCCACGTCACAGCAAAGAGTGAGAGGGATGCTGTTGGAGTGCGAGGGTAGGACCGAAAGTCTAACAGAAGGGACATCTGAGAAGATAGATTTAGAATTTTTTTAGCTTTATCATGGTTTGAAAGATTAAAACAAATTCTCTGTACTGTGGCTGATAATGTTTACAGAAGTAGATTCTAGTTCTACATGAAAGAGTATTTAGTTGCGCAGTAATTTCTCTTTGTGTCACTCACACGTGATATTGAGTGGGAAATCTCGCTCTTGATTGCTGCCATTGTGTGACACTTTGCAGCCAAAGGTCACATTCTGGTCCTCACTAGAAGGGTAGAAGGTCATGTTGCCAACAGCTGTATAGTATCCATCTGGAGTCTGTTCACCGTCAGTCTGGATGGGAGCTTGAATTTCCCTCCCAGCTCTGGTCCAGGAAAAAGAGACAGGAGGCGGGTAGAAACCGTCTGCACGGCATTCGAGCCGGCTCTCGGTTTCCAACACCACCCATTGCTGAGGCACTGAGACAGTAGGGGATGCTAAGAAAAAGACATTTTGGAAAATTCAGATTTGTTTCTGCTTTTAGGCTCTAATGGACATAAATGGAATCATAGACTTACCCAGGATACTAAATGTGACATTGCTGGGGTGCAGCATTGTGGAGTTGTAGCTGACTATGCACTCGTAGACCCCCTGCAGGTTGAGACTGGCTCCGAGGATGGTCAGTGAAAAGTCGCCCTTGACAAACTCTCCGGTGTCCCATGTGAAGCTTTCGTTTATTTTCGACGCTGCTTTACTGAATGAGGCGACGACAGAGCCATTGGTTATCCAGCTGACTTTGATGAGGGACTCGTCTATTTCTCCCCCCGTTACAGAAGCAGGGAACGTCACATTACATGGGAGGGTCACATTTGCATTGGGGCTGGAGTGTATTTCACTCAGAGACACTGTAAACAGAGAATGTCCAGATGGAGAGAAACTGAAGAGTCTGCACCCATTCATACTCATTACAGCAGAAGACTGTATTAGTTAACTGTTGGTGAACTTTGGGTGAAATGCACCTTTAACACTTCGCTAATGATCTTCTGATCTTCAGTTGAGATTTAATATAAAATACATTTTTGTCAAGCAGTGGTGGTCATATTTGAGTTTGACATAATTTTGTAATAAACTGAAGAAATTTGATTATCAGTGTCAACCTAACATTGAAGGCTAGCTTACACTGGGTTACCTTCTTTTTATTTCCTCTTTCAAAGCAACAAAATTACGCCGTCTTCCTCCTAAATTTATTAAAATTCTATCCCACTTTGTTTCAGTTAAACGTACACTTTTGCTCCTACAGCCGAACTTGATCTGGTACGACCGTAACAGTGGCTGATTTTAGCTCATTTTAACAAGCTTTGATATGGCTATAGGCTTAGCGGCATTACTGAATATGATGAATTTTTGACTATTTACCCACTTTGAGACACAGTGTTTAAACAGATCAACTTTAAATTGGTTTCATCACTTTGGTTTTCTAGCCATAAGTCCATCTCTCTTCATGTCAGTCTCTTAAATTCCACTAAAGCAACTGAAGAGCACAGTAGAGTGCAATAATCATGTGCCTCTGTCTGGGTGAGTCAAATTTGTTTGTTCTTTTAAACTGCCAAATGTCCTGAAAAACCTGTTAAGGTATTTTGTGCCAGAGGTTTGAGTTTCATTACGTTTTCCACTTCACATTCTTTCCTTTCACCCCTTGAATCAATAATCCCACTTTGAACCAGTGTAAATAGAAAGCGTGTCATCCAGGTCTGTCAAACCATTGAGATTAATAAGTAACTGGCACAATAAATACGCTCAAACACTTGTCCACATGCTTTATGTGAGCTGTTTACGTTACAGCTCTTGTTAAGTGTGACGGATTTGCCAGCCATAACCGACTGACAGGAAGGAAAAGAAAAGAGTTTCAAAGGACTTGACTAATGCTCCAATTTTAGTTGTAAAAAATAGTCTAAAGTAACAGCAAACATGATACTGACCCACCAATGACGCAACATTAAAGTGAAAACTGATTTTATTCTTTAAATAAGTCCTCTAGTGCAGCTCTGAAGAACATTTTTTTATTATTCTAAGAGCAATTGAATATTATCACTGTGCTAAAATGATTTTTTGTAAATGAAATCAAGAGATATTGGGTAGTAAACACACATATGTCCATCAGAATCAAATACCTGACAAATCACAGCAATTCACTGCATTAAAGCAAAAGACATGTGAATCCAGTATTTCCACAAAGCAGTCCTATGCATTTATTTGACCAAAATGTCCAGATACAGTTACAGTATGTACTTGTCCTTACAAAAACTTTTTACATTTTAACACAAATCAACACAAATCATTGTAAAATATTGCAAGTGGTCAGATTCCAGTCCGTGTGTTTTCTTTAGACTCAATCTTTCCGCTAAAAGTTTCGCAACCATGCTCATTAGGTGAGGAAACAATCCAGCCTGTGTGTACAAAGGCACAATACTCACCATGCTTTATGAGCGCCAGAAGGACAACACAGACGAGGACTTTACACCTCATGGCCAGGCTTGTCTTCTTGATACCTAATTCTTATCATCGGACCCTTTTGCCGCCTTATATAGAGTAGTAAGGTGACAGTGGGCGGATCTGTCCAGCCGGAATGAGAATAAGAAATATTGTCCCATGGCTTCAGGCGAATGAAAGGAGACCCTTGATATGTGTCTGTCCTCTTAAATATGCAATCCTCGAGGCTTGACAGAGGGAGAAGGGGAAGGAGGAGGATTTGCAGGGACACACTAGTGGGCTAACTTAAAATTCAGACGGGCCTCCGGCCAACGTTTTGGACCTACTTTACATTGGTGCCATGTTGCCATGAACAAATGGAGAGGGTGATCACACTGAGCTTATGTGGGCAAACACTCATGCAAGACTACCACTCTCTCTCTATCCAGGGAGAAGTTAGTGTGCTGTTGAATGTGTAGAAAAAGAGAATACAAACAGGAGAAGGCTTCTTTTTTCCATGGCTGTATGGGCCCTCTGTCTTTCTATCAAGCTCCCGCTATGATCACTCTCTTTGATCCGGGTTAATTTTTAGTTAAATCCAGTGCTTGATGTTTTCATTTGCTTTTCTTTTCTGCTATTTCATATTTCCACTATACTGGATTTTGGAGGCTAATGTACTCGATAAATTTGCAGGTTGCGTGCCGCGTAAGGGGCCAAAGTAGGGCGATCAGCCATCAGATTAGACTTATTCTGAGAGAATAAACGTAGAAAAATGCTGAATATCACATCTGATAACAGTAGTATGTACAATATACATGCTTGTTAACAGTTTTATACACCAAATTTATACAAAATCATGAATATCGAATCTAACAATAGTAGTATAAACTCAAAAGTGTAAATACTTTATGATACTTTACTATATAGAGTACATATAGTGCCAGAAAATTGCTGTGGATACTTTGGTTTCTTTAATATCATTAAGACCTTTACTCGTGTACTATTTAAATGAGTGACACATTTGAAAAATATTTTAATATAATGACTTTTTGCTTTATGCTAGTTTTGTGTACTTTTTTTCTTTCTTGTGTAATTCCACTCTGAATATTCATTAAGTTGATGATTAAGTATTTGCCTTGGCATTAGATTGAATTGTTCTCTCTTGTTCCTCTCTATGTTTGCTTTAAGCGAGGCCTAAGGTGTTTAAAAGGAGGTGATTGATTTGTGTGGCATTTTGTTTACTCATCTTTGTTACTGTGACACTCTTATTCCTTTCATCATGTTGAAAGATTGATTTTGCACATTTGAAGGTCACGGCGGCTTTGATAAAGCGCACCAGCTGCTCATGCCATTTCCTTGTTTGCCATGCTTCAATTTTTTTTATGTGTAATTGTGACAACAGCATCACAAAACAATGTGACGCAAAAATGTGACAAAAATCTGACTAGACTGCTGTGAGATAAGTTCTGTACATTTTGCAGTGTGAAAGTTTCAGTCTTGCTTTGCAGAAGGGCATTAATTCAGACATGTGTGACCTCCGATGAGTCATGCAGCAGGACTTTGCTCCGTCTGCTGTTTCAGGTTGAAACGGTGAACGAAGGTGTAGTGTAATGTCCCACGTTTTTCAGTGAGATGTCCAGTGGGTAGGATTACGCAGCACCTTGCGACAAAGCTGTAAATTGCAACCAACAGAATTGCCCTCGTCACACTTTCCCATGCAAAGTGGGTAAGGGGGAGCTCTCTGGAGCGTTTTAATATAGAATACTTTTTGGATGATATTGATTTATGGGGTTAATATGTTAACCTCAGTACCTTGGTTGTAGGTTAGCTGAATGGTTTTAGCATTTACCATTATTCCTACTACGAAGTTGGCTGTGAGGTTTTCTAACATTTCTGTCAAGCATGCAGCTCCTAAAAATAACTTTCACATTGACAATTGAAACATGCAGTTATTCCCCTGTAGAAAATATTTCCCATATCAGAGAATCTTGGACCTTTGGACAGCCTTCACACAGTTGATTTATGCCACAAATAATCTGGTTAGTCATTTTTCCTCCATTTTTTGCATCTGTCTTGGCACCTCACCTCATTTTTTTTTTTACTTTAATTTTTGTTCCTACCTAACAGAAAGTAAAGCTGACAGAGAAACGGAGACGGTAAAATTAAGAGCGACTGAACACAACAACACTTTTTTGTTTAAGGCCCAATCTAAATCCCAAACTCAAATCTTTGCATCACCTCCACTTAACCTGCAGGTTCACATTCTTAAAGACCTTTAAATTCTGATAAGTATTTGTTAAATCTTTTTTGACACTGTGGACTTCCATTTTTGGGGCGTGGAAGTTAAAGCATAACTGAGTGAGTTATCATGAGAAATGAGTTTGAAGGGTGTGTACACTATACAAAGGAATAACTAGGCAGAAAAGATCATTCAGAAACAGTTGGGCTCAGTGCATCAGGTGACAACATGGCAGCCCGGACTCTATGGACGCTCCTGATATGTACAGCCTTCGCTGGGCGGGGTGAGTTTTTGGGTCATTTTTGAGGCTATAACTCGTACTTTATTGTATTACTCTTTTTATTTTGTTTACATTGAGTAAAAATGATCAAAGCTACCTCTAATTTTTAGATTTATGATTTTTTTTTTTTATCACTAATTATCAATAATGAAATTCCAGAACCATGGCAAGATGGATTGTCAAGTGGTTACTAACTAGTGCTTGTAGGTGTTGGGTTTATGGCTTGCCTCTTGTCTCATGATTCAAAATGTTGATTTCCTCATGGAGTTTATAGGGTCAATATTTAAATACCCTGATCAATAACGGGAGTTATTGTGTGCATGTACACGTGGGTGTGTCCTAGTGCTTCGGCTCTCGATAAACGTGGAGTCGTGACAGTGTTTCTTTTGACTGTTCAACCATCTCCATTGCAGGTGAAATGTTCATGGACGAGGTAATGTTTTTTTAATCAAATGTCAGCCTTGGTTGATACAGTAAAGGTCTGACGAATTATCCTCATCAAGTCCAACTTGTTTTACATCAGTTTTGATCTGTTCACGGATGTGAAGTGAATTTAACACAATGTTTCTGCACTGACTGCTCACAGTGCCTCAGAAGGAGATAAAGGAAGCAACTGGACCTCTAGTGCCACCCTGTGTTTGTAGTTACACATATCTAGTGCAGTTCCCTCAGTTCCACTATACTTTACTAATGATTAATTAAACACACACAGTGAGGCATACAGATGTAATTAACGTTTCCCTCTCTCTTTCCTGCAGGGTCAGTGGCTCAGGGTAAGCACAGTGACATTTCATATATTGCATAAATGGCCTTGTTAATGTAAATGCTCTGTAACAGCAAAGAACATGAACAATTTGAATAAAGACCAATGAACACAAAGGGTCAGCTTAACTCTACACTATAACGACACACACTTATGTTTGCTCTGTCAGACTGTGGAGTGGCACCTCTGAACACAGTGGATGGGACGTCCAGGATTGTCGGTGGTAGCAACGCTACAGATGGGGCCTGGCCCTGGCAGGCTAGCGTGCACTTTTCAGTCAATTCTCAGAGTTTTCACATCTGTGGAGGGACACTCATCAGTGACCAGTGGGTACTCAGCGCAGCTCACTGTATCTTATCGTAAGTGTGCTTACGTTTCCTCTTAATCAATTGGAATATTTGTACCCAACAAAGCCTTTTACATCGACTACTCTTCGTGAACCAGAGATGGAAAAATAAAACATGAAAGGAACCTGAGTAGACTGACAGTAGTTGAGAGGTGAACCAGTCGGTAGAATGGACCAGAGGCAAGAAATGCCATATAAACAGAGTGCATACAGTATAAGGCAACGAGTCCTGTCAATCATGATGGAAAACGAAACTGAGCTAACCTTTCAATTCTCTAAAAATAGCAGAAACTCTATCAGAACAGGGAAGCGGTGGCTCAGTTAATAGAACTGTTTCCAGTGATTGGAAGGTTTCTGGTTCAATCCCAGACCCTGCAAAGTGTCCTTGAGCATGTGTGTGAGTGGTTAACTCTCCTCGTGAACAAATGGCACCCTGTGAGGTAGTCACTGCCACCAGTGTGTGAATGTGTGAATGCAACACTTGTACTTTACAAGTGCTTTGAGTGGTCAAAATGACTAGAAAAATGCTAAATGAATACAGACATTTACCATTTGCTTGACATTCTGGCCAGTCATTTGTTTTATTATGACTATACTGCCTTCACTACCCATGTAGAGGCACATTTATGCTGCAAGCTCAACACACTTCCAATTAATGATGACTGATGAAGCAATTATGAAACTGTGGAAATAGCATTGAACAGCAAATATAATATCAGGAATTACAAACCCTAAACTGAGAGTCCACTAACAATAAACCCTGGTTTCATAAATGAATAAG
This sequence comes from Mola mola, assembly GCA_001698575.1. NCBI lineage: Eukaryota > Metazoa > Chordata > Actinopteri > Tetraodontiformes > Molidae > Mola > Mola mola. Next base: position 5,677,975 of record KV751339.1, read on the forward strand.
CACAGTAACACAGAAATTGAATGGCTGTACAAATGCAGAAATCATTTAATTGGAAAAAGAATTTAGTTGTCATTATGAGTTTCTAATCTAAACGTCCTGACTGATTTAGTTAGACATAATTTATTCCTCATCCAGAAACCAAACGAGCCGGTGGACCATCTACCTTGGAAGACACACGCAGAGTGGGCCTAATAATGACGAGGTGTCTCGCTCTGTGACCCAGATCATCATCCATCCCGACTACAACAGCACGACCTTTAACAATGACATCACCCTAATGAAGCTCAGCAGCCCCATCAATTTCACCGACAAAATCAAACCAATCTGCCTGGCAAGTAGTACCAGTCAGTTCCACAAATCCACCTCCTGCTGGGCCACTGGCTGGGGCAACATTAATAAGAATGGTGAGTATCCTTCATGTGGTGCTGTTATCACTCCAAAACTCTTTACCTAATTCCTCAGATTAATACCTGCCAAATAGTGCCTTGACCCTCAGGCTTTATGTTTTATGTCTTTATTGCTTACTGGAAAATACCGCCGTGTTGACCTAGAATGACAGTAATAATAAACTTTATTTATGCTGCACTTTTCAAAACAAAATTGTAAAGTGCCAACAGTGTACAACATTACACAAATCAGAGCTAAAATCAAGCAATTAAAGTATAAATGTAGCGCAGAGATCCTTAAAAACAAGAAATAATAAAACCACTGATCTCCAATAGTAAGAAAATATCAACAGAAAATGAATAAATATCAATGACAGTAAGACATTAAAAACATAAAAAGCTTGTAGATCAACACAATTTATTGACATTGAGCAACCCCAATATATATTTACATATATTTTTTGTTTGAAATATTATTTGAGACACTGAGAGTTTACACCTATTGGTAATTTTTATTTTGAGTACAATTAAGATGAATAATACCACAATACATTTCACATAAAGAAAAATACAATAGACTAAATAAAAGAAAAAGGTACAGATATGGTTTGCTTTTAGCTAACCTTTAACCTCTGATGTGAATGATTTTATATATTGATATTAAACTTGTGAGGTTTCAGAGTTGTTAGCGCTTTATGGGGAAAGCTGAATATCCAAATCTGTCCAGGTTTCCTTACATACGGTCTTTTACAGTTTCCATTTACCATGTTGTTCATTATTCTTTTACTGTCTAGTTTTTGTATGAATCTGGAAAGAGGCTCCGGTTCTAAACCAAGTTTACTGAGGCTACTAAAGCTAAATAGGTCGGACAGCCTCTTTGGCCATTATTTTGTATGTGTACAGATGAAACCATTAGTTGATTCTCTCTCTGAGTACATGTCTGTTGTTTGGTTTTTTTTGTTTGTTTGTGTTGTACCTCTAAGGAGTTAATGTTTTAGGTTTGATTTGTTTGTGTGTCTGTTACCAGCCTACTGTCCACAATTTTGAGTGGACTGTCTTGATTTTTTTTCTGCCAGTTCCTATTGGCAGTGGCCTCAACTGATTAAATTTTGGGCTTCACCTTTAAGTGAATGTTGGTGCTTAATAGCATTTTAGCCAGGTGTCCCAGACAAAAGAGGGATTGTTGAGCCTGGGTGGAGGTATACACTCTCTGAGTACTTTTTATTTGTGCTCATTCTTCTCTCGTAACTGAACGGGCTGCCTTTGTCCTGCTCAGCCGCTGATTGTATGTAGAGATGAACATAAAAGCTCACCGAAATGCCTCAGTTTCGGTGGTCAGGTGTAAGCAAGACTGCAGCTCCACCACCCGATCGCCACCGCACACATTACGGCTCCAAATGATATTACCAGTTCAAGATTACAGTGCTCATATCCTTGATATTTTGTCTTTTTGTTTTTGTACAATGGGAGCAAGTGGAGATATCGTCCATCAGTTTACGTTAAAGTCAGTCAGCCGCTAAAACAATTATATGTGAGCAAAAGACGGACATTGCTTGTTTTATAGTCAGATCTTAGCACCCTGACATTAGTATTTAGCTTTCCTCTGACTAGCATAAAAACTCATCACACACAACAAGTTGCAGCATTATATTAACAAATTAGAACCTTTAGACCTATATATGGCAGCCAACCATAACCACAATTTACAAATTTCCAATGTGTTTGTGTAACTCCTTCTGTTTTAAGTAGCAGTAGTACTATAAAGATAAAGTACACACTTAGCCGGACAGCGTCTGTACTTGTATCTGGTTTTGTCCTCATAATGCTCTATATGCATACAGAGCAGAAAATTGGCTTCTTTTCCATGTTTGCAGTGGCGTTTTTCTCCATTCATTTTGATCGCCCGCCATCCATCCACTCATTCACATCATTCACCTTAAAACTGAGCAGAACAAGGGCCAATAACGAGCACACGTTCTGATTTTACTCTCCTCTCTCTTCCACAGATT
>KV751339.1:5680425-5719923 GCA_001698575.1 Mola mola
TCGCTGGAAATAACCAGTGTAAATGCACTTACAGGCCGGTGACAAATGCAAATATCACTGACAAAATGATATGTGCCGGGCAAGAAAACAAAGGAGCATGCCAGGTTTGAATAACACACCCAGATATAACACACTCTGTCATTTGACATCCACCTTTACCTCTTTCAGCACCATAAATCAAACTTTATATTTGCTATTAAAATAGTATTGTCATTGAAATGTGCATGGATGGATGTTGCATTCTATACCTGTTGACAGTACCTTCACTTAGCTGTTTGTGTTTTGTCTCCCCTTACGTAGGGTGACTCTGGTGGACCTTTGCAGTTCAAACAAGGCTCAAAATGGCTCCAGGGTGGCATTACCAGCTTTGGAGTTCCTTGTGCCCTGGAGTTTCCTGAGGTCTATGCCCGAGTGCCTATGTTCGAGCAGTGGATCAAGGATCAAGTAGGAGGGGCGACAGTTACTTTTGTGACATTCAACTCCAGCGGCACCGACCCGGACAGCAGCTTCGTGTGCACTGATTCGTCATCAACAAAAAATGAGCTGCTGTTTATGCTCATCCCAGTGACAGTGTTCCTGCAGCACATTTTGGTAGTATAACCAGTATAACATGTCTGAAATATCTCTTGACACGGCACCACACATTCTTATGTGGTGATTAAATGCTGGCTTTTCTGTCATTCAACCTATTAAATTGTCAGGTCATGATGATTGACCTGAGGGAGGACATTGTGTTTTGTTAGGGTTAGGCCTACATCATTTTATCTTTATTTTATTTTTTTTAAACCCAGATGTGTTTATTTTGATCAAAGAAAATGTATCAAAATTGTAGACAAACAGACCATCTTGTATCAACAACATTCTTCTCCAAGGATGTTGGCGAGTGTCAGATACTGATGAGTTTAGATATAGTGTCTGATTAGGAACCATCCCACCTGCTCACCACCTTCTCTAGTATGGTAGGGCCCTGTTCCTGTATTCTGAATCAAGATCCTTCATATTTCATGTGTGTATTTTCCTCTCAAAGAACAAATTTATTTTCTTGGGCAGCCCAAAGAATAAACTGGAATGTATCAGCCAGCTTCATTTTTATTTATCGCCCTGGGTGTGTAGCTATGTACAATGCATAGAAGGTCATGTTGATTCATCCTACTAATAGTCAACAGTTAATGTTTATTTCAAGGTATATTTTTATTTAATGCGGGTAAACTGCTCAATCGTAAAAGGCAAACATTTATGATGTCAACAGCTGTGGGCATGAGAAATGCTACTGCGCCTCTTAGTATCGCTTGATTGATTAATCTTTTATTTTTGTTGGCTTTAATCAAGTTAATTGATTTTTTTTAGAGGATTTGAACAGAAAAATACCATATGAAAAGGAACATTACGTGTGTAAGCCTCAAGTTTACAAGATGAGTTTGCCCTTGTTGGCAGTGACAGTAAAGTGACAATTACAATGATAATAACATGTTTTGGCCAGCTGACTACAAAAATTTAAAAGCTAATGTTAAAATAAAAAGTTTCACGGGGGACATAAACCCCAGTGTTGTGGTTAATACACTCACCGTTCACAGCCAACTAAATGGCCTTTAATATTTGTCATATGACTTCCCAAAGACTTAAATCGTATTGTCAAAACCTGCACGGCATTCTACCACATATGAAAGCAGTAATTAAGAGTAATATTGCGTGTTTGTCAAAAAGTCATAAAAGTAGGGCTGCTGGCTCACCTTATTATCGTTTCATAAAACAAAAAAAATATACCTTGATATTGAGTGAAGTTATGTTTTACATTTAACACGTTCATTATAAAAACACTCTTATGACTTGACTTATTTAGTTTTTACTGGTTTACTGGTTTCTTTTGCTTTTTATATTGCCAGTACTTCTGTCACAGAAAATATCAGGCTAGAGTGGCTGAAGATTCAAAGACTCAAAAAGGAAGCACAGTAACATGTTGGGGTAAATACTTTATTCCATGGTATAAGTCGGATACTGCTCTTGGTGGAATAACACCAAGGAAAAATAGTACAATTTTTTGTAAAAACAGTGAGGGAATCTTCTCCTGAGAAAAGGTGTTTAAAAACAAAAGGTAAGGGAATGGAGGCAGAACATGTTGGTGGCAGAGGATCTCCCAGCTGTAGCAACAGGACTTCCTCTTCTTTCTACTCTGAGTGTGCTGTTAAATGGTGGTTAAGGGGACATGACCTTTTCCTGGGTAATTAATTAAGGTGAGCACGGCGGTGGAAAGGCATTTGGCGCGTGTCCATGCTTAATAAACGTGGTCAGCGACGAACAGTGACTCTCCGCCAGCAGTGCTGCTTCCAGAGGAAATATATTTACCCTGGCAGGCCTGGTTGTTAGCCTGTAGGAGGCAAATAAAAATAAATATTCAATGCAAAACACTGAACCATCACTTTGTCAACATGTTTCTGCATATGCACACATACCAGAGCTCTCTTGACAAACTCCTCCTGGCATGCCTTTCCATTCTCCTTCTTGCCCCCCCAGGCTTTGAGCGCAGAGGCCTGCAGGGCACGGCCGTATGAGAAGGTCAGGGCCCAGGGCCTGTGCAGAGGGCACTGGTTCATGGCATTCAGATTAATGGAGGCCTCCTCCTCACTCTGGCCACCAGACAGGAAGGTAATGCCTTTACAAGAAGAAGAGCACAATAGCTCAGCAATGTAATGATATTTGAGTGAAGTACATTTGTCAAGTTTTTATAGAGGTTTGTACTGCAAAGTTTTCTGGGCATGGGTCTCACCGGGGACTGCAGGAGGCACAGTGCGGCGCAGGGCAGTGACAGTTGCCATCGCGATCTCCTGGTTACTGTACTTGTGAGAGCAGGAGTGTCCGGCGGTGACCATGTTGGGCTTGAGCAGGGTGCCCTCCAGGTAAACGTGATGGTCGGACAGGGCCTTGTAGACGGCAGCCAGGACCTTCTCAGTAATGTACTGGCAGCGCTTCAGGTCGTGGTCGCCGTCAGGGAGAATCTCGGGCTCAACGATGGGGACGATGCCATGCTGAGGAAGGCACGGACAAAATGAATGAATGTGATTACATGACAAGCAGATAAAAATGGTAATAATGATGAACCACAGTAGGCACATTCTATGTATGTTATTTACATTCTATTTAAAATTAATAATTCATTATTCTGAAAAATAGGACTAATGGAATGCAAAAGTGGCTCGATGTTAATATCTCCTAAATACTGAAATAGCTATGCCAACATTTCATAGAGAAATCATGTCCACCACATCCAGCTGTAATGAAAACATGCATTATCACTTCTACCCAAAAACTCACAGAGGAAGTAAGTGACATGACAAAATTAAATGTATGACAAATAAAACAAAAATACCACTGATGCATTTTTTTTCTTTTTATGACGAATAGATTTTGGGACTGTTTAACTATTTGATATGATTTAGTCTGTGCCTAATTTATTTGCACTTGACAATTCTGTATTTACATATAACCTCTTACCATCTGGCAAATGCTGGCATAGCGGGCCAGGACATTGGCGTTCTCCATGATAGCCAGTTTTGAGGGGGTGGTGGGGGTGATCTTTAGCACGCAGCGCCACTTGGCAAAGTCTGCACCATCCTTCTTATACTGGGCACATCGCTCATACAGTCCATCCAGCCCTGTGAAACAAGGAGAAGACGCATGTACGGTAGCTGTGAAAAGACATTGACACATTCCTCTTTCTAGGGCCAAAAATCTGTTCTCTGCTAACCCTGGGTAGTTGTCTCGCCGTTGGTTCCGGCCAGTGGGACAATGCCTTTGTCGACCTTGATGCCCACCACCATGCCTCTCTCTTTGAGATACTGGGGGAAGGGCTTGCCATTGTCTGTCTTCTGGTACATGGTCTCATGGAAGAGGATCACGCCACCAATGCATGGGACGATGCGGTCGTCAGCGGTGAAGAGGAGCTGGCGGTACAGCCTCCTGTTCTCCTCAGTGTTCTCAGCGTTGATGCTCTGGAAGCGCTTGGCCACGCTGCCTAGAAGTTGTGAGGATATAAAGTAAAGGAAACCTGAATTTGTGGTCTGTAGTTGTGTATTCATGGGGGCACTTTCACTGAAGAAAATTAAGTTTAGGTCGCTTCCACAGGATTAGGGATTATGGTCATTGACTGTACATTAAGATGGACAACATGAGAGCTCCCCAAAAGTGAAGTTTAAGCATCTCGATTGCCCCCTGGTGGTGGCTCGCAGCAGAGGACATAAACCTCTTTGCCATTATTTCAGGTAAGACTTGAGCAAAACTAAAAACTCAATGTACATCTCAAATGAACGTGTTAAGTTTCCACACCAGTTTGGTTTCACGTGATGTGACCAGAGCAAGATGGTAACGCTCATTTTGGTATGTTGTCAATCTTTATTTATGTCAATGGTTGTGTATCATAAATAACTAACGGTTTCTTGGAATTCTTTACCGGTGGATTCATCTGCAGCAAGGATTCCCTTGCCGGTAGCGACGATCCTATGAGCGATGTCGCTGAGCTCCTTCTTCTGCTCAGGAGTGAGGAAGGGGTATGCGTGAGGCATCCTGACTCTAGTGAGGAGCAGGAAGACAGAGGATGAGAAAATACGGAAATATCTGGCAGGCTAACAAAGAAGGCAGGTCTGTAAGTATGCAGAGGCGTGAGTCGAAAAAAGGCAACATATCTCAAAGATGCAAAGCTTCACATTAAATTTTCAGTCCTTCAGTCCTTCCTTCACCCAGACAACCAGTGGTTGTCTGGGTGAAGGAAGTGGTGAAACAAATCTTACTTGTCTCTCCTTTTAGAAGAGCTGAAAACTCGAAAGTACGATTGCTTTTTGTTGCTATAATTGCGCCACCACCCCCGGTCCGCCCTCATCCGCCCCACCCTTCCTGATCTGTGTAAAACATGACAAGCATGTGAATGACCTATCACAGTTTCTAAGCTCTTATCCTTGACCTTTCCCTCCCCCTTAGTTGTCCCCTTCACTCGCCACTCCTCACTCCCCCTCCTGAGCTTCCTCTATCAACAGGCTGAACTAAATATAAACAGTGTGCTGTTGCCAAGCAATGAGGCCACTAAGGCTCAGCAAGAAGACATTACATAAAAAAGCTCAGCTTTATACCCCCCATCCTCTGGTGTGAACTCTATAGGAAGATGAACAATAAGACTTGATCATTTTGGACAGTCATAGCCTGCTTCTGACAAACATTTCAGGGGAAATTTTGCAATGGAACAGATGAACTAAGTTGCACTTTAATGGTAAGAACGCAATACATGCAATAATGTGTTTTGGAGCGAATGATGAAGATATACTGTATTTCTGTGGGTTAAAATGGACACTGTCATTAGCTATTGGAGTAACCACAAATACGTCTCAATAAAAACAATAAGAAAAATACGCAACATCTCTCAAGTGTGAAAGGTGCCGAGCCTCATGCTGAACAAAATATTCAACGTGTAGCACAGGAAGACAACAAACATTAAGCAAAGCAAACTATCCGTTCTCTTTTACCTTGGAGGTTAGGAGGAGAGCTGAGAGAAGAGAGAGGGAGGGAGAAGATCTGGCCTTCGTCTGCGACAACCGTTTGGCCCGCACTCTCTTGTATTTATCCTCCCATTGTGACCCCTCACATTTCAGCTGCCCGGCTATAAAAAGAACAGGATGCAACCAGAGATGGCTCGTGACATTCAGAGAGGCAGAGGCCAGAGTAACATGGTGGTGAGCGGCTAGGAAAAGGGCAAAGAGTGTTTCGATGGATGGCAGTGAAAGCGACACAGTATGTAATATGGTATAATCATGAACTAGGAGTAGGAAGGTAGAGGGTTTGAAAATGTTAACAACAAACATTTGGTAAATAACAAAATGGGAGAATAAGCTTCACTCAACAAAACTAAGCATCTTCCAAGCACATCTCTGCTCCCTGTACATCCCAGTATTTTATGACTACTTATGCATTAAAATGACTTTAAAAAAATTCTGTCTCAGCTGAGAAGAGCATCGCAGCACCCAGAGGTGATTTGAAGGGATACGCGGAGGAAGGTAAGATCTGTAGGCAGCATAACATTAACGCACACACTATCACGCAGAGGCCTGGAGAGCACGTGACAACGTTGCTAACCTGCCCTCAGAAATCTAATCGGGACACAGCCACACAGTTGACATTTACATGATCTTTCTTGATCGCCTTCGCTTCGCAGGAAAGGCTCAAATGTTGAACTCGGCAAAGGTTATCCATGCAACAAGTTGCAAATTAGGGTATACACGTGTGTTTTTAATTTTCTCACTTGGACAGGTTGCCAAAAAGAGCACCAATCACATGTTTGAAAGAGAGTGACATTTTGCAGTAGATATGCAGTGGTTAAAACTGTTGCTGACCCAGAGATCTGCTAGGTTGTGGGTTTCCTCTGTTACATCCCCAGCTCTAAATTTTCTGTACGTATGCATGTATACTTGTTTTTCTCCTGCACCTGTGTGTTTGTAAGAATATGGCGGTATCAAATGTGTTCTACATGTAAAAAGTGTTTTTGAGGATCAACAATATTACTCAAGCATATCGATATTTCAGATGTTGCCCAACATCAGCTTGACCCCAGTAACAAAGCATGAGAAGACTTTTAAAAACTGGACTCATAAATGGATGCATGAAATTTTGCAGCAGGTAGGTTAAAGTGTCAGGGGCAGAAGCAAAAAAACTGGTTTGTTTGTTTGAGATGAGTCTCTCTGAATCAGGCAGAGTTGTAACAAAGACACAGAACAAGCAGCTTCACTTGATAGGTATCAGGCAGGCTAAAAAAAGTGCTCAAAAAAGTGTATCTCGCACCATGAGAAAGCTTTTGATAAGGCACGCTGCTCTTTCTGTTCATGGAGTAATAATACAAAAAGCACAGCCACACAGAATTTCTTCTATGTGCAGTGACATTATGATTACTTCATCAAACAAATATTTAAGTACACAGAAGTTGCCTCCCCTGACAATCTACAATCATTTTTCAAAATAACATAATGTTTAAAGATTATTGGCAGTTCCTTTTTTCCATGGCTGTTTTGAACAGAGCATTGATAAGTCTGTTTAAATTCAGAAAAATTAAGTTCCTCTCTCCTGGTTTAAGCTGAAAGGGCACAAACAGAAGTGTTGGGAAAAGGAACTAATAAAACTGATAACAAATGACTCATGGTAGGCAGTTTTTACTTTATTTCTTAATGTCCAGGCACTAGGCACTTTTAAATTGTCAAATCCTTAACTTGATTTTACTGTGCGTGCCGCTGTCTTGACCAGGACTGTCTTGGTAAAGATATTAAAGATATTAAATGGAAATATTCCTGCATGCAAAATAAAGGTTAAGAAACAAGTTTTTTGAAAATATACTGCTTAATACCGCATAGGCCGTCCAGACAAAACCAGCATTCAACAACAAGAGAGCTGTGGTAGAACTTTGAAATGAATTCTTTATTAGAAGTATCTGGTGATAAAAATACAAGGGCTTGAGCGATCGGCGCAAACTCTAGAAAAGAAAAATGAAACCATTGTTGTGGCTATTTAAAACAAAGTGTACTAATTTGAAACCCCACCTACATAAGAGTTCCTCTAACTGGCTCTGCTTTCAGCCCCTGAAATATTTCAGCATCATCGTTTTGACATATCCCTCTGGACACTTTCAGTTAAGAGTTTGTTTGAAAGCTTTCGGACTGACTTGTTGCAGAGAATGTATGACACTTAAAATCTTCCAAAGGAGCAGCATAATGGACTTCATAGTTACTACAATATTCTTTTCAGGTGAGATGTGTTTATAAGATTATTTATACCTCTTTCTTTGTCTAAGTCAACTTAATGACATTTTAATACATTTAAAACACGACACTTCAATGACTGTAAGCGAGTTACTGTAGCCTGCAGCAAGCACAGCTGTACATTATTAGGAATTGTTATGTGTGTTATTTGTTAAAAAAAAAACCCAACCAAAACCGCACGGTAAAGTTTGGAAAAATCAAATGCATTTTTCATTTCCTCTTTTTATCAAACTACAGGCAACTATATGTGACCAGCAATATCAAAAGCGGGCAACAACTTTACAAACTGCTTACTTTTGCCAAAACTTTCTCACTTTTTTAATTTGATTTAGATTTTGTATGATGCTGTTGGCAAGGATTAAAAGTAGTAATCTTGGTGAGTGTCTTTGAGTTGAAGGTCTCAGTGAAAAGTGTTTAATAAAAAGCACAAACACGAATTTATATAATAATGGATATCCCCTACCCCCTCACTTAGAGACAAATTAGGAAATAGCAGAATTTTTCTCACTCAGCAGTCAGTTAAGAGTTAAAGATTTCTTGATGCCTCATTGATTACCTCATTTTTGACATGGTGGTTTAGTTTGCCTCCGTAGGTTATATATATTCATTGATTTACTGTCATGAGTAGCAGAGATAGATGTCATAAAGGAAATTATGTAAGGGTAACTCTATAGGTACAGGTTCATCACTATAATCTACAAAATGCATTTCCTTTTCCTGTTACAGTCCTTTTGAAAGCTACACAAGTGTCAAGAAAAGACAGGAAGTTATGGTGTGTAATCCGAATTTTTCTGTAATTCATTTTTCTGGAGAAACCACGATTGTGAAGAAAAGGGATGGCATCCCAAAATGATCAGAGGAGTCAGACCAGATGTGATCCGGTAGAGGAAGCTTATGGTCCCTAAAAATATCCTGTTTCCAAATCTCCTTATTAAAAAAAAAAAAAATCAATCAATTAATCAATATTTATTCATATAGCACTTTACAGCAGCCAGCAGTTCTCCACAGAGTTTTACAACAATAAAAACAAGAAATAAGACACAATACACAGCAAGAATTGATAAGATACAGTACATAAAACATAGATGAAAAGTTTTGCAGCGCTACTGTCTATTAAAAGCCATTCTTCATAAATGTGTCTTTATGAAGTTTGGATTTAGATAGAGTTGGGTCTGTGGTGATGGGAATATCAAGTCTCAGGGCAGTGACTGAAAAGGAACGATCATCCCACTGTTTGTACCCTAACCTAAAGACTTCTAAAACATGCTGATTGGATGAAAGTAATGACCTGTTACTTTCATGAACGGCCTGCTAAGATGAGGCCGGGCCATTGATCACCATAGAAACAAACTTTAAAATCTTAAAATCGATCCTGAATCGAACCAGTGCTAGTGTAGCGAGTAAAGAAGGGGAAATTATGTAATTATGCATGGGCACAGTTGTTAAAAAAAATAGGCAGCAGCATTTTGCAAAATTGGAATTTGCATGATCGAAGACTGTGGCTAGAAGTCCACCATAAAGCGTGTTACAACAGTCCTGTCTTGAGCTAATGAAGGCATTAATTTGCCTTCTCCAGATTACACTTGTTAAGAAAGGGCTTGAGTTTAACCAGAAGGGAAAGCTGGAAAAAGCTCATCTTTACAACATTTTTAATAGTCTTATCAAACCTAATGCTATTGTCAGAAATTAATCGCAGATCTCTTACAGCCAGATGGACAATTGAAGCCAGAGTATCACAGCTCGAGAGATTGACGTCTGAGACACGATTTGAACGAAAGATAATGCAGCCAGTTCTATCCGCATTTAAGTGAAGGGTATTGTGTCACAGCTTGACAGCATCAGTGCAACCACACATATAGTTTAGTGCAACAGTGTCATTTTGGTTCAAAGGCAAATAAACTTGTAAATCATCTGCATAGCAATGGAATGACACATTGTGCTTGGCTATAATTCTCCCTAATTGCCAAGAATGGAACCCTGCGGGATCCCATTGAAGGGAGGAGCATGTGATGAATGCCATATTGGCCATATAGGATCTAAACTATTTAAGTGCCTCAGATACCTGCACAGTGGTCAAGGCGAGATAGGACTACATGGTCCGTTGTGTCAAACGCCACATTGATATCCATAAGCACAAGCACAGCAGGTTTTCTGCAATCTACAGATAAGGCAATATCATTGTGGAGTGCCAACTCAGTGCTGTGATGTGATCTGAAGCCAGATTAAAATTTTTAAAGGACAGAGTTCTCTTGTACAAAGAGAAAAAAAAAGGAATCATGTGCCTGCTGAATTTCACTCTCTGTCAAGAAACACCCCATGAATGCAAATACAGAAAACACACCTCGTACATGTTGCTCTTTAAAGCATTTGAGTCATTCTCAGGTTTGTTTTAGAATAACTAGTTTAGGTTTATAGCAACACTTCTGATGGTGGCATTGTATACTTAAAAGCAATGCTGCAGCACATATATAATAAGTGTTTAAAATTGTTATTATGACACTGACATACTTGTTCTCTATTCCTCAGTGCTAAAAGCTGCACTTTGTTTCAATATCGATCCTGTGGCTTGGGAAACCCTGAGTAACAGTGCTGCTGGTTTTGGATATCAGGTGGTACAGAGACAGACAACCAGAGTGACAGAGTAAGTCATCATATTTCTTTACAACCAACATTTGTGTCCCGTGTGTGCATATATCAGAGAAATTATCAAAAGAAGTGTGTAACATTTTCACTTACGTACAGCAGGCATGCGATTCGTTTAGCTACGCAGTGACTTGGCTCTGTCACATTCTCACTTTTGTTTCTTCAGCTTGCTGGTTAGTGCTCCTTTTGCACAATATTCCACAAGAGGGAGGGGGCAAATATTCAGTTGCTCCACCACTTCCTGCAGGCAACTGTCAGTTGCATGTAAGCAGCTTGTCTTTTCCACTTCACATAAACCACTGAAGAACAAGGTTTTTTTTCTGTTGTTTAAAACCCCTAAGCCCCCTGGACCCAGATAAGGGTCCAAAATGGTAAGGAAATCTTAAAAGATTGTCTTATTACACATTAATGATTTTCAGCTCCAGAAATTCCAATGGGTTATTTTTGTGGGTTATTTTAGTCTTTATTTTCCAGTAATAGGTTTGGGATTAAAGGGTTAAAATGGCAAACGCTAGCAGTCAGTGGGTAATTCTGAGGATTGTTTCAACAGATGTGGGAAAGATTTAATGAGATATCAGGATATTCCTTGGAGTGATAACTTCCTTTAAAAGAAATGTTAGATGAGATTTACCCTTCAAGATGTGAACTTGCTGACTGACAAACAAAGGAAAAATGTTTTGAAAAAGATTTATTTCGTCAATAAGTACATTATTTTGGAGATAAAATGATTTGTTTGAATGGAAATGTAGCATTTAATGCTAGTTACAAAGACAATTGTTGTCAATAGTAATTGTCTTGGAGTGTGTTGGATAAATAATCTCGTCAAAAGTCAGTAAAGGGCAATTTAGTGTGAGAAAAACTAGCAAATTTGAATCTTTACGTGTGCCCATTAGCTTCCACAAGATAGCAGAAGCTGCTAATAGTTGCAAAGTGAGATATCAGATTACATGGGAAAGTGTTTTATTACTGTTTAGTTGTTTTCTCTTACATTGTATCCCAATTGGCTGTTTTGCAAACCAGTGCCGGACTTTGCAGTCAACGCGTCGCTTGGTTTGACGATGACAGTCGATCCCAACACACAAAACACTCTGGTGAGCCGGAGCTATTCTTCTTTCCTGTCTCCCTACCAGTGAAGAGGTCTTCTATCTCCTTTCCTATTAATTGGGTCTGTCCGTGTCTCTGTAGGCATGCGCTCCGACCATCCCAAAGGACTGCGTGAGTATCACCATGTACAGCGGAGTGTGTGTTCAGATAGATACGGCTAATCGTTTGGGAAATCCTGTGCCTTCTTCTCCTGACGGTAAAAATGTTTTACTTCCATTATCTAAAGGCAGAGTTAAAACCTAACAATAAAGGAAGTGATGTATTTGTGCTCCTTGCCATGAGGAGAGATTTGTCTGGAGTGATAATTTTCAAACAGTGATCGACTCTTCTCTTCCAACAGAGTGTCACATGAAGGCAGACATTGCATTTCTGTTGGATGGCTCAGGCAGCGTAAATACTAAGGATTTTTCTACAATGAAAACTTTTGTAAAAAATCTGATCGGCTCTCTTAAGGGGGAAGGGACAAAGGTACGATCCGTTATTTATTTTTTTCCTAAACAATATCAATGTAATTGTTTTATAATTGAATGAGTCATCCATCTGAAGCATAACTAGTATGTCCTTGACCTTACAAAGACTGCACCCTTCCCCTTTCAAAATAATTGCTCAATACAGCTTGTTTGACAATACAAGACAAAGTGTAATGAATATAGGCTGATGGTTAACAAGCTGTCTTTACAAAAGTCACCAATGGGCCCATTACATTTAATGATTTCCTAATTGACTCCCAAAACCTACCAAATCTCTGGTTACTGCCCCCACAGCCTATATTGTTTAATCATTGTGTTGAATGTAATATTTATTTCAAAATAAATGAATGTATGTTTTATGTGTTTTTCTTGCATTTTTGCAGTTTTCCATTTCTCAGTTCTCCAGTATATTCACCTCACACTTTTTATTTGATGAATTTGATTCTGAAAACTGGAAACTTCAAGTAGAATCTATTAATCAGTTAAGGGGAGGGACTAGAACAGCTTTTGCCATCCAACAAGTTGTGTAAGTAAGTCGTGTGGTTTTTCATGTTAATGTTATGAATGCAAAACGATGTAATAAGGAATGCTGACAGATTTTTCAAACATTGACAACTGCTTTGGATGCTTCTGATAATAGGAATAACAAATAACATTACTCAATCAATTTGATTGTAACACAACATACTGTATACAGAGAAGTGTTCTAAAATAAGGTGGTCACATCTTTCAGAAAAAACTACGCCTTCAAGTAAACAACATACCAGTAATTAAAGGTGAACATCTCAAAGTGCTATTACAGTTGGCTTTGTTGTTACAAAAAGACAACTGCATTACTCCCTGTTTCCCTCGGAACAATAACTACTAAAAGCAGAGGACAGGGACACAAGTTTAGTGATTCTCTCAGTCTGAAATGGAGACATGAAAGCAGACTGTAGTAACATGAGGCTGCATTACAAATCAGCCTTTAGTTTCTGAGGAGATTCTTTGCTTCGTCAAAACGAAAAGAAAGTGAGGTTTATAGGGAACCAGTGTTGATAGTGTTGTTATTCTTTGAACATTACACTCTACAACGTACTTCTTAATGATAGGATTAAACAACAAAACTCATTGCTAGTTTACACTTTACCTTACACCACTAACACTTGTGTCTACACTGGAGGAGCCATAAGACAATTTAATGTTACAGGCAGAAGTATTTATCCATGCAGAGGTTCTCGGTTTTATGGAAGAAAGAAATGAGTTTGTTTGTTTGTTTGCAGGATTACATAAACACTACTTACGCGATTTCAGTAAAATTTTCATCAAACGTATGTCTTGGCCCAACCTACACCCAATTAGATTTTAGATTTACCCCCAAAATTGTTATTTTCGTTATTGTAGACTTTATTCAAAAATCCCTTTACAAATTATCCCATTCCCTTTGATTTACTTTAGTAACTGTATAAGGTGTTTCCTTTTCTATAGCAAATCAAACTGTTTCACAGGAACACGCATTCAAAGCAGATCTTTCTTTTGACAGCAATGAAGTGTTCTTGCCAGGTCGAGGCTCCAGGCAAAATGTGAAGAAGGTTCTGATAGTCATTACAGATGGACAATCTACTGACGGATCAGGCCTGCCTAATGCAGCACAGGCAGCTCAAGCTAAAGGGATCATTAGATTTGCTGTCGGGGTAAGTTTTAGAATATCTGTATATGATGGAAGAACCAATTCAAAAGTTTGAAGAACTTTTGCAAAAACTTCCAAAGAGCTGGGCAACTGAAAGAGCTCCTTTCTTCTTCTACGTAGTCAATGTAAGGTTTGAGTGAAATCATGTTTTACAAGGAGAATTGAAAATATATAAACTTAGCACAAAAAGCAAGGAAATTTGTGTTTTGTTGTTTATTTCACTGGTGTAACAATGCTTCTTGGCAATAAATCCTATACCGTTGGAAAGCCTGTTTATTTATTTTTTGTGCCTATGAAAAACTTGTCAAATCTTCTGTGCCAAACAGCTTATGTTGCTATTGACTCTTGTTTGGTGTTGTTATTCGGATTGGATGATTGAAGTCTGAAGACACAAGACATATGTCTTGTGTCAATAGCAAAATAAACTGTTTTGCAGTGGCAGAGAAGATTTGGTTCTTCAGTTTTTCATGGGCGCAACCCACATCCTCAACTCCGCTGCTCATCCCAAAAATGCATTTTCCTTACAAATGTTGCATCATTTAAAAGGGTAATAAACAGGCTTCAACCAAACAAATTTCCTTACTTTTTGTGCTAAGTATATTAAGAATTTTTATAAGTAATCCTTTTGGAACCAAAAAGTGTTTTCATAGTGAATTATATTGTTTTTATTTAGAATAGCCATAACTGGTGTTAAGTAGAAAAACATCAACGTAAAAGTTTATTTCAAAGTTTTAAACTTAAAGTAACTTATCTTGAAACACAAAAAATGATTCTGTGGCAAAAATTTTTAACAATTCTCACTATTCCTAGGTGGGGAATGCATTTCATGATTTAGCTGCAATAAAGGAACTGAGAATCATTGCATCTTCCCCTCCAGCAAACCATGTGTTTCAAGTGAAGAACTTTGATACACTTGAAATAATAAAAAGAAGTTTGCAGGAGAAAATATTCTCTATTGAAGGTATGGTTCTAGTACTAGAAATTAGGCATCTTAAGTTGAAATTTAGATTTAAATTGACATGCTGGCAAGTCACAGTTGTTTACTGAATATGTTGCAGTATTATTCTCTGTATGAGGATACTGTATATGTGGATTTTAACTAACACATGCTGCATAAAGAAACTCTTGTGCCTATTTATGTTGCTGTTGAAGGATCTCAAACAAGTGGGGAGTCACTAGAAATGGAAATGTCTCAAATGGGATTCAGCGCTGCCTATGCTCCTGGGGTAAATAAAATCAGTGTATCAGTAGTAGACGGACACTCACTTGCAGCGATAGAATCCAGATTTTCAGTCTATGAGGGGCTTAGTGTTTAGTTGGATTGACGTTTCTGACAATTTTCTTTAAATTTCTGTTTGAACTTCAGGGAATTCAGATGGGTATTGTTGGTGCCAACCAGTGGAAGGGAGGTTTTAAGAAATTTACAAGTACAGGCAAGGAGAGAATCTCTTATGAACCAACAACCAACATTATGGAGCCAGATAGTTATTTGGGTACGAACATGACAATAATAATTTATCCATAGTTGACCAAACCTATGGATACTTCAATGTATGTATTTCTTGAATTCAAGGTTACTCAATGGTAGTAGCTTCAACACGGCAAGGTCCATTGACAATTGTTGGTGCTCCCAGATATCAACACCGAGGAGTGGTGATGGCAGTTCAACTAAACGGTGACCACAAGAAGATCCATCCCTACCCAGAGCAGGTGTGTGTTTAAAATTAAGATGGATGAACTAAAAGAGTGTGAAGCATATTAAAGATGTATTTATTTATTTATTGAGGCAAACTGTTGTATCATTCTTAAATGCATTTCTTTTTATTGATTGCTGATCCAGATCGGTCAATATTTTGGGGCAGAGCTTTGCGCCATCGATGTGGATCGTGACAAATTTACTGACCTTATCCTCATATCTGCCCCCATGTACGTGGACAGTGATAGAGAGGGACGAGTTTACATTTGCAGTATATCTGTTTTGGTAAGTGATGTTTTAAATTAGTTTTGTTAAATGAGTCTATTGTTTTTTAAACATTATACAAACATTGAGTCTTGTCGTTGTGCTTTCACAAGAACGTCGATTGCGGATTAGAGAATCCATTAATGCTGAGAGGGACTATGTCTGAACAAGGAAGGTTTGGATCTTCTCTTGCTGTACTGCCTGATCTTAACAGAGATGGTTTCAATGATTTGGCCATCGGAGCCCCGTTGGAGAATAACGGTCAAGGCAGTATCTACATATTTCACGGCGAAAGCAGACGCAGAATCAGTCCTACTTACTCACAGGTGGGGGCGATCAATTGAACAACCCTATTCCTGACAGATTTCCCGTCAGGTGAATTAAATATTTCAATTTTCACAGAGAATTGCTGGCTCTGAAGTCATGTCAGGACTGAGGTTCTTCGGCATATCTATCAGTCATACATCTTTTGACCTTAGTCGGGACAATCTGCCTGACTTAGCTGTGGGTTCAAAGGGCAGGGTTGTCTTACTCAGGTAAGCCTAGGATGGTCTTGTTCGACTAGCAGACCAATGCCAGTCCCTCTCTGTTTGCACATGTTAAGGAAACAGCTGTTAAATCATTGACTGTATCAGGTAGATATGATAATTTACTTGTTTGTAATTTCCTGCTCTGGCCCCATTTTTAGATCAAAACCAATAGTGATGGTTGAAGCTACGGTGTCATACAGCCAAAATGTAATTTCTACTCAAACCTCCAGCTGCTCAGAGTCACTGAAGAACACAGCACAAGTCTGCTTCACCATGACCAAACACTCCAATGTCGACAAAGGTGCCCAATCTCACCCTGCCCATTCTTTGAAGTTCTTGTATAAAATTGAACTCAAATGAAACTCTTATTTATTCTAGCTCGAGCAAGGATTAACTTTAATTTAACGCTGGATTCAACACGCAAGGTTCCTAGCAACAGAGCTTTCATCAGTGGGAAAAAACAAAATCTGGAAACCAGATCAACTGAGCTTGACTTGCAAAAGCAGAAGTGTGTCGATATAAACTTCTTGGTTGAGGTGAATGTTGTCTTAAAAAGTCTGACCTTCTCAACCTTGATAATTAGTAAATTAGTGAATTAGTAATTTCACAGGAGTGCCCCCTCTTTTTGTAGGCATGTCCAGAAGATGCTCTCAATCCAATCTTAAATGAACTCAAATTCACCTTTGACGGTTTTCCTTCTGACAAAAATCTCAGCCCAAGTCTCGCTCTACAGGCACAGTTGACATCCATTCATCCTGTAAGTAATTTCTGGTCTCTGTTTAATAATATTCCTTACATTAAAAACAAAGACAATGATTCAGTTTTACCTCAAATTTTGGGGATTTCTAACCATATAATTACCATCTTACTCACTGTATAGTGCTCTGGAGTGCCTTGAAATGCAAATGCATTAACATTCACTTGTGATACTGGAATGCAAGAATACAAGAATGCAAACACTTTTAACTCTTATGTCTTTATTGACCACGGTTTCTCTTCATATTCTTGTCCACAGTTAAGGTTTGAAATCAACTGTGGCAATGACGACAAATGTGTAGATAACCTGAAAGTGGATTTCAATTTTACAAGGTGGGTTACAAAATTAAGGCCTGATCTGGTTACACATATTCTTTTTTTTTTCAGCATGGTCAATGAGTCTGAACACTCCAGTTGATCAGTAGGGGTCCTGTGGAGTGGGGGTGGAGCCTTTGTTCCATTCTATCCAAAAATATTCTTGATTGAATTGGATCTGAGAGATAGGGGGCAAAATAAAAGCCTTAGGCTCCTTGTCATATTCTGCAAACCAGGTTTGGGTGGGATGGGGGAGCAGTAGATGCACTTGGTCTGCAATAATGTTAATAATGTCACTTTCTTTCTAACTTCTACTAGTATCAACAGCTCAAAGGTTTCCTTTGTAATATCTGAACAAGTACAACAAACTTTGGCACAAAATGTTCTATGTGCATTCATGGTTCCTTGAGGATGTATCTAAGACTTCAGATATAACCTTAATCATTCAGGTTATATTTTAGGTTATAGTTTGGGGTTTTATTTAAAATACATCAATGATTATGACTATATCTTATTGTTGTTGTTGTGGATGACACTTAGTACTCACATGAATTTTCCCTTCAGAATTAATTTTAAAACCTTAAAAGAGGAGTCACCCGAAAATCAAAAATAATATTACAAGAGGGAAAAATATTTTTCCTGTTGCTTTTGACAAAAAGCACATTTAAAAAAAGAACATTTTTGGTAACTAGTACTTATTACCATACTAAAACTCTCAACTTATGTGGTAAAGGTCACCATGTAGCTTATTCTATTGATAGATAACCCTTACAGAGCAACTAGTTTGGCTGTAAACTTGGACTCTTGTTTTCTTCTGTCTAACCTCAATCTACTATTTCCATTAATCTTTCAGATCCTCCAAGGTTAATGTAGGCATTGATGAGCTGTTGAATGTCACTGTCTCCGTGGAGAACAGCGAGGAAAACTCCTACAACAGCTATGTCATTCTCACATATCCAGTCGGACTCTCTTATCGCAAGGTGACGATTCTGCAGGTAAGGAGTCAGAATCAAGTTTCAAGTCTCAGGTCTCAGGTCCTATGGCAATTCTGATGTGTGCTTTGTTTATTGCTTTAATAAGGGACGAATTCAGTGTTCCTCCTTGGACAGTGAAGATGGATTAATGCGAGGAAAGACAACGTGCATTATTGACAATCCAATTTTCAAGAGCAATACAAAGGTTGGATCTATTTACAGAAATACCTCCCACTGCTGTTAAGGCAATACTGGAAGATCTCACTTATTTTTCACATTTTAGGTTTTCTTTATCATCTCCTATGGGATCGCAACCGATATTCAACTTGATAGGAGGATTTTTATCACAGCCAATGCTACCAGGTACTGTTTAGGTACATTAGCATAGCAATAGAAAAGTGTGTGTAAGTACAAAAGTAATTTCATCATTTGTACAAAATGTTTCATTTCTCTATCAGTGGGAATCAGGAGCATTCCAGCCTAAGCAAACCCTACAACATAAAATGGATTGACGTGAAGTACAGCATTTTTGTTTCTATTGAAAGGTTTGTGTTGAAAGTAGACATGATTTAAAAAGTAATATGAATGAATTTTTATTTGGCAGTCTGTTCTTTAATCCTTCAAATTTCTGTTTAGCTCCCACAGCTACAATAATTTCACTTTCGGAAAGGATAATTTGCAGAAACCAGTCCAACAGTCAATTGTGGTAAAATATCTGTAATAATATCAATAACAACTGATTAAGTTGAGTCAGCCTTCACTTTACAAGTCAGTTATTTATTTAATACTTGCCACTCTGTTCTTTTCCTCCTTTTGGTAAGGTTACTAATGATATCAGAGCACTGAATTTCACTCTGGTGATTAAGGTGCCAGTGAAGCTTGGGGACAAAAGTATCTGGGCGGATTCGAGCAATTTGCAGGTAACAAGCAAGAATGGATGTGGTGATAAGAGGGTCGCATCCTAAACTGTTTGTCTGTTGAACTGACATGAATCCGCTCCTTCAGTTTCCAGACTGCCAACAAGACAACGATGAGGAACCTACTGTCGCGGATTTTGTTGCTCAGATACAGAAAAATAACAGAGTGGTATGTATGTTTCCATAATCTATGACTATGCAGCCGATTTACATACCTAGAAATGTACATTGCAGTAAATAATATTTCAAAAAAAATAAATGAAAACTATATCACTCTTAAGATTTATAATGTATCCAAAGAATCATTTTTTCAGATATCTTTTTAAATACTGGCCATTGTTCTGTGAGTTCTGACGTGGTCGTATCAGTGCTTTAGGACATGTGCGTACATACACCTAACTGAATTAAAAACGTGAATATAGACCTTCCATTCACTTCATTTCTTTTTTCTTTTTTTTTTTTAAGGCAAAAACAAAATACTAGCTCCCATTGGCAAAGATGTGTGTAAGGTTGGCCCTTCAAATTGACTATATACCATATGCTGTGTTGACTTAATCAGTGCAATTTTTACAATTTTGGCTGCTCTGCCCTTTATCCCGGGGGCATTAACTCCCTGTCTGCCAGCCTTTCCATAAGGCACATGGAAGGACAGGGAGGTGTACTGTCCATGTTTTAGACTTCCAGAGAGAAATCCCCAAATATAGCAAGTATAACGAATCGGAATAGTTTCTTTGACTACGGCTTTTCAGATTGAACTGCAGTTACAACCAGCTAACTCCTATTTGTAAAAAAATACAATAAGGGTACATTAATTCATATCAGTTAATGCGGTCATAAACATTTATTAACAGTTAATTAATGGTACTCATGTTAACTACAATAACTAAATCAACTAATTCATATATAATTCAATAGTTTATAACCATACTATTAAGTGTCATTTAAGTGATACGTTTTCAACTTTGCATTAAATGTCACAAAGAGCATTAATAAATGCTTAATTCAGGCCATCTGTGTCCAAATGCCTCCCATTGTATTATTTAACTGTTAGTTAAAGGACACTGCTGTGTAACTAATGTTTCATTACTTAAGTTATCATGAAGACTCTTACTAAATGGTTAATTGACACGTTAATAAACTGTTAGTAAATGTTTAATAATGCATAAGCTAGTGTTTATTAATGTACCTTGATTGTATGGTGTTATTTTTCATTCCACTGGCGTCTGCAGGACTAACCACAGCATTTCCTTTAATTTCTTTAATCGCCAACAGGACTGCTCTGTTGCTAAGTGCAGAGTGTTCAAATGCCGTAGATTGATGGGAAGACAAGAGAGTAAGACGTACAGCATCTCTTCCAACCTTACCTCTGGATGGATACAGCAGGTTTTTCGTATTTGCATACTGTACAACAATCAACAAATCAAATGAATTCACATTTTATTGATTTAATTACAACTGGTCATCCCGCTCCCCATTTTCTCTTAAACAGATTGGTCTTAAATCAGCAAAATTCCTCTTGACCAGCACAGCCAGTCTGGAGTACGACATGGACCAGTACATCTTTATTTCAACAGGGTCGAGTAATAATCCTCCCATTCACAAGGTGATTAAACATATTTTTGCTGTTTGGTATTTAAAGAATTTAGAATTTAGAGTTTAAATTAAATCATTGCCCTGTTACCCTTCAGATCGCAGCAGAGGTAGAAGTGTATCCTGAGCCAAACTTCACTAAAGAGATTATCGGAGGATCCCTGGGAGGGCTCGCGCTTCTATCTTTAATTACTGTGGTCCTGTATAAGGTGAGACACTGTACAAGCAGCTATATGTTATGTATATATATTATATGTAAGCAGCTATATGTTGACATTATGCAATTATTGAACAGTTATTCTCTAATTTAGTTTTGGTCTTTTATTTACTTGTTGAGCATGTTCCTGGTTTTGTACTCTCAGGCCGGATTTTTCAAGAGTAAATACAAGGAGATGATTAACGATGGAGGAACAGAAGATCCAGGGGTTGTTGAAGCTGAACCCACCCCAGCACAGTAAAATGTACACACACTTAAGGTGCCACCAACACCAGCAGTTGCCTGTACATTCTGCAGTAGAGCTGTAATCTCTCAATATACATCCACATCGTTATCTGTTTGTACTGTATTTAGAATCTGAAAGGTATTTCCTTGCCATTTTAGGGGAACACCGTACGTGATAGATAGAATATCCATGTCTCAATGTTTGGAAAGCTATGATGATAAAGCAGAAACTTTTAAAATGATTAATAGCCAGAGGAGAGCAGATTAACTCTGATGCAGCCTGTGAGAAACATGACGAATGAAGGATGGGAACAATTCATTTTATAGCGAGCTGTAAATGAATAGCAGTAAATAATATAGAAACAGTGGGCAATATATGAAGATATCAATGTCGCTTAATGTTACTTTTCAACTGAACATTGTTGGTTTGATTTTTTTCTTCGAATATCTGTATTTCTGCAAACTACATATGTAAATTTGTAAGGTTAAAATAAAAAGGGATCAGCTGTATTCTGATTTTTGTCACATACTGTAAAACTGGTGAAATACAGTATTATATATATATATATCGTATGCTTAAGAGCTCCTCTGTGGTTATAAACAATTACCTGATACATACATCTATTATTGACAATCCCTTTGTCTAGAAATAACTTATAAAATGTACGCTATTGATCAAGGTAAGAAAAAAGGCATTTATTTCATGCTTCATTAATATTTATTTTATATATGTGATTTAATTAATGAAGTAGTTGTAATCATTCAATCATTCAAAACTCATCATCACATTTCTATGGATTCATTGAAAAAATATACAAAAGACATTTCCCTGCACAATTAATTTCTTATAAGAATTCATTATACTCCAGCAAAATATATTTTGTTGTTATAAAAATATAAACTTTGTTGGATGTGATACTGTGAGTGTGACCTAAGTATCTTAAGTGCATTGACATGATACAAATGAAGGCTCATGAAGTAAAAGTAAAGTTACTGAGCTTGATGTATAAGTGCAATAATGACCTTCTTCAGTCAACATTGTGACAAAAGACCTAGCTTCATGACAACAGATATACTGAAGAACTGGGTATAATGAATAATAGGAATAAGGAAACTGTGAAATTTGGTGCATTTCCTGCGGTAGCTGCTGCAGGAGCCAGTATGTCGCCAACAGTCTCCTTTAAGAAGGACCCATATCTTGAAGTTTTCGAAAAGACCTGGACATCAGCACGCACTGACTTACTTCCGCTCACTGTCACAATGGCCACTTGGAACCAAGATGAATCTGACTTGCAGAGCAGAGGGCTGCCTTGATGCCCCTGCAAATGCAAAAAACAGGTTTAAGCCTTAGTGAGGTCCTGACGCTCCCCGTCTGTAAATATATGCCCTAATGACTAGGCGGACAAATTTTAGAAATGCTGCGGTAAAGGAGAACTTATTTAAACATATTACCGATTGAAGGTTCATGATGGAGGTGCAAATGTTCTCAGAATCAGAATTGTTACCACAACTTGCAACTTGAGTCTCAAGGTCTTGAAGACTTGAGCCAACTCTATCACCACCTAGGAAAGTCACATGTCCTCACATTTCTATACTTTGTGAACAATCAATCGATTCAAGACATGCAGAAAACACATTTAAGACAAACAGAATAAAAAATGACCTGTGCCATCGATGTCCTTGTCCCAGCCTGCCACCCAGCATCGAGTTCCAACAGGGAAGGATCTCTCATTGTTAGTGTCCATACACACAGGCTGGATATAATCTTCGTAGTTGACTTTTTTAGCCAGCTTCAGCATTGCAATATTGACACCTGGCATTTGGCTCACTATGATCCTCACGACACCAACAGACGTCTCAAACACTTCGGAGCTGTTTACAGTTTGCGGGCCTACAAACACACTCCACTCACGGACATCTGGACTGATGCTACCAGGAAAATAAACACCATATTTATTTACCTGATTTAATGTGTATTTAAAGAAAAATCAAATGTATTTAGACTTACCTGGAGAAGCATTGTGCGGATGTGAGGACAAACTTGTAAGCAATGAGGGTTCCGCTACAAGTATATATTCCATTTTTATGAAGACGAACCATCCAGGGCCAGGTTCCTTCTGGCAATAAACCCCTTTTTCCTTCAACACGACTGCCCATTGGAGCTTTGCCACACACAGGCCCTAAATGATCACATTGGATATATTACGAAAAAACAAAGAATTTATAGACAGAGGTGAGAAAATTACATAAATTCAAGGTGAAACCTATGGAAAAAGTAATCAAAAGGCCTTAATCTGGCTACTCACTGGGAGGACTGGTAATAGGTTGAGTAGTAGTACTGGGTGTTGTTGTTAAAGTGGTTTGGGGAGCTGGTAGAGCAGGACAGGTGTAGCTGCTGTCAGAATCCAGCCCACTGGAGGTAAACTGAACAAAGCCGGGCTGATCAGAGCTGATGTGGGAGTTGATCCAGGACTGGTAACGGGACACTCTGGAGTAGACTCCCGGCAGATTGGGTCGAGCACAGCCAAATCCAAAACTAACAATTCCGGACTGGATCCACACGTTGCCCCGTTTGCTGACCATTGGACCTCCTGAGTCACCCTGAGGGGAAGAAGAGGAGGTGTCTGAGGATGTCAAGACACCCAAAACACATATTTAGCATCAACTGACAAATGAAATCAAGCAGCCTACCTGACACGAGTCTTTGCCTCCTGCCAGAACACCAGCACAGATCATGTTGTCTGTGATTGTACGGACTCCATTGAGACAGCTACACTGTCTGTTTCCTACAACTGGAACCTCCACTTCCTGCAGAGTTTCAGGGAATGGTAATGACACTGAGGGAGAAACATGAACACAGATGACTCAGACATCCAACTACTGTTTATAGTTCCGATCAACAGTGAACAAACAACAAACAAAAGATTTGCCGGCAACCAGCCAACTCACCTCCCTCGTTGACTGTGCCCCAGCCAGTGACCCAGCTATCTGCACCGTTGTTGAACACACTGTCGCTGGCTGCAAGACACACAGGTCTGATGTAGTCTGTGAATGTGACTGATGAGGAAAGTCTGAGCAGAGCAATGTCGTTGTCGTTGTTTCTTCTATCATAGTTTGGATGCAAAATGATTCTGGACACTCTTCTGGACACTTCGTTTGGGTTACTGCCCTGCAGGTTCTCACGACCAAGAAAAATCCGCCATCTCCTCGTGCTTGTACTGAAGTGAAATTCACACAATGTATTGGTGTCAGGAGGAACATGAACTTAGAATAAAACCATTTGGTGAGAGAAAAGAAAGTACGTCCTCAAGAATGTCGCAGTTGCCCACCTGGAGAAGCAGTGAGCAGCAGACATCACCCACTCTCTGTTGATGAGGGACCCACCACAAACATGGCCGCCAAATCTCTGCAGACTAACCTGCCAGGGCCAACTTCCAGCTGGAGCATCTTCACCTCCAACTATCCTGGTGTTCAGAGGAGTGATGCCACACACTGCAGACAAATTGTTGCAATAAATGGATATGATGTTAACCATGCTGACAAATGCACAAATAAACACAATGTATTAATACGTGTTGTGTCACTCAGAGGTGCCTGTGACTGAGGTTTGGGTCTTGTGTAATACAAAACGTCAACAACTCTGTTCTTAAAGATAAATGTGCCTTGTTTTCTGTGGTTGACAAGTTAACATCAAATTGGATGTCAGTAGCTTCTCAAAATTAATCTACAAGAGAGTGCCATGAATTTGCATGTCTTCATTAAACGCATGGCCTCAGATCTTCTACACATCATCAACACATGTCTCAGGTTTGTTCCCACAGGGCATACAGACTGCCATGATCAAACTACTCTTACAGAATATTCACAACAAGCTAATGAAGAATTACAAGCCCATGTCAAATGTTGCGTTTTTGAGTACATTTTGGAAAAAGCTGTTTTTCACCAGCTGAACGCCATCTCAGAAATAAAAAAAACGGTCTTAAGTTCTTCAGCCAGGAATTAAACCACACAACACTACTGGGCTTGCCCTTGTTAAGGTCGTAACTTGCATCTACTTCTACAGACACAATGGCAGAATTTTAGTGGCAGTGGATCTCAGTTCAGTATTCAACATGGATGACCACAATATATTGCTAGACAGACAGGAAAACTGGGTGGGCGCAGTACCTAAACTGATTTGAATCACACTTGAAGGAGAGGGACTGCTCTGTGTCTGTAGTCATATCTGGGAGAACAAAATGACATGTGGAGATCCCCAAGGCTCCATTCTGGGGCCTCTTCTGATCTACATCCACATGCTATAACAAACTCAGATCTTGAAAATATGGAGTGTAAATAAGTTTCCCAATCTGATGCTATGTTATGAACCATCCCGACCCCTCAAGTAATCTAGGAAAGGTGTTTTTACTGTCCAGCCTTTCTGTCCACCTAAACATGGAGAGGCAGAGTTCAGGTTCTACGCTATACTTGTCTGGAACAAATATTCACATTAAAGATTTAACATAGACATATATAAAGCATGCTTCCTTGTTTATGATTTGTTTGAACTGCAGTTAAATTTACACCAAGTTTCAAATTACTGTTGTAGTCAGGTTACTTACATTCAGCGCTTGAAATAGTGGAGGGTAAAACTGTGGTCGTGATATCTGGTCCTGCAGTGCCGGCAGGAGTATTAGATGTAATAGTTGTTGTTGTTGTAGTAGTGGTAGCAGCAGTATCAGGATCTGGCAGACCAGGACAGGTGTAGCTGCTATCAGCATCCAGCCCACTGGACGTAAACTGAACAAAGCCTGGCTGATCAGAGCTGATGTGGGAGTTGATCCAGGACTGGTAACGGGACACTCTGGAGTAGACTCCCGGCAGATTGGGTCGAGCACAGCCAAATCCAAAACTAACAATTCCGGACTGGATCCACACGTTGCCCCGTTTGCTGACCATTGGACCTCCTGAGTCACCCTGAGGGGAAGAAGAGGAGGTGTCTGAGGATGTCAAGACACCCAAAACACATATTTAGCATCAACTGACAAATGAAATCAAGCAGCCTACCTGACACGAGTCTTTGCCTCCTGCCAGAACACCAGCACAGATCATGTTGTCTGTGATTGTACGGACTCCATTGAGACAGCTACACTGTCTGTTTCCTACAACTGGAACCTCCACTTCCTGCAGAGTTTCAGGGAATGGTAATGACACTGAGGGAGAAACATGAACACAGATGACTCAGACATCCAACTACTGTTTATAGTTCCGATCAACAGTGAACAAACAACAAACAAAAGATTTGCCGGCAACCAGCCAACTCACCTCCCTCGTTGACTGTGCCCCAGCCAGTGACCCAGCTATCTGCACCGTTGTTGAACACACTGTCGCTGGCTGCAAGACACACAGGTCTGATGTAGTCTGTGAATGTGACTGATGAGGAAAGTCTGAGCAGAGCAATGTCGTTGTCGTTGTTTCTTCTATCATAGTTTGGATGCAAAATGATTCTGGACACTCTTCTGGACACTTCGTTTGGGTTACTGCCCTGCAGGTTCTCACGACCAAGAAAAATCCGCCATCTCCTCGTGCTTGTACTGAAGTGAAATTCACACAGTGTATTGGTGTCAGGAGGAACATGAACTTAGAATAAAACCATTTGGTGAGAGAAAAGAAAGTACGTCCTCAAGAATGTCGCAGTTGCCCACCTGGAGAAGCAGTGAGCAGCAGACATCACCCACTCTCTGTTGATGAGGGACCCACCACAAACATGGCTTCCAAATCTCTGCAGACTAACCTGCCAGGGCCAACTTCCAGCTGGAGCATCTTCACCTCCAACTATCCTGGTGTTCAGAGGAGTGATGCCACACACTGGTACAGAAGCAAGTAATGCAAGATTTCAGAAGCAACAATAATTTACATCATTTAAAATGTCTGTGCCTCCGTCCTTCACTTGCTTTTTGGAAGTTTATAATGCAGACTGAGTTTTCAATGTGAACTCACCATCAAGCTGACCATATGTTTCTGGGAAAAAACACAACAGCATCGTATTAGTCCTATGACTTTTCATACTGTGTTATAACATTTTGCAATAACAATTTTCTTTCTCATTGATGACTCTTACAATAAAACATATCTACAGCTTTTATAAAGTAATTGATATTTTTAATAATTAGTGAATCCATTAATTACAAAAACAATAAAGACTGCAATAATGACTGTTTTATTGGAAAGTGTTCTTTCAGTGCTAAAATTGTTTGTACTATAAAGCTTACACAAACCTGTTGTAGAGTCATTAATCAATTCATCTGCTAAATTTTAAAAAATTGCAGCATACGTGATGGAATTCTCACTGCCTGACCTTGAACTCATTTATACACATTTTAATCAATTAATCATTCTTTAATCATTCTACAGCATTCACATTATCAGTATCACCACTATGGATGTTTCCTGTTTTTAAATAAAACACATCCATCTTTGAATTAAAGTAACCATGAGGTTGAAACTTTATTGCAATTAGGCTTGAAAAAGGTGACCGAAAAATACATTCAACAACATCAACATTGTAAATTCATTTCAAGCTACTTTAATTCAACATTTAAATACACAATAAATTGCCACAAACAATATTACTAATTACTGTCTATTTTTCTAACACTGTTTTCCAAAATAAAAATGTACTACATGAATATCAAAAGGCTTTTTGACATTGATATGTACGTACATACGTACATTTGAATAAAATTGTTTATATTTATATTATTTTGTTGTATTCATCCAGCTATTTGTAATGAGCTCAAATACTTTTATAAAAGCACTAAAACTAATACATGTAGCAATAAATCTCAACATGAAAGCAAAAGCAACAACACTTCTGACACTTTTAGAAATCTAATTCAAAACGTATTTATTGTAAAATCAAATTTTCAATTGTTAAAAAAAAGAAAAAAAATTATGTGAGGATTAATCCAAATTTTCACTCTTACAAATGACTGTAGTTTTCTCAGTCAAGCCAAAAAATCAGAACGCATCAGACATCACTTTAGGTGACAAATTTCCTACCAAGCTTCCCTCGTATATCAAATGATTGTTCCAGCATCTGCAGCTCAGCAGAGATGCGGCCCGACCCCGTGGGACTCACCAGTGGATAAAAGGCTCACCAGAGTCAAGGTGCAGATCCATCTCCTCAAAGCCATTTTTTGAATGCACATTTCTTGACTGAGCTCCTTTATATATCTGGTCTGACAACTTACCTGTTATTGGATGGGCCTCACCCCATGAGGCATGCAGAACATTACGTAAGTTCATTAGTTTCCTCGTTACGTTTTTTTTTTATATCTGGCCTTAAAGCTTTGCTCCAGGAATCTAGCAATGTTACGTCTGAAAGCTCAAGCTCATTACTGTAATTGTAGCATAGAAGCATAAATTATACTTCATCTGTTTCCCCATCAAAGGCACCGACCTGTCACCAATGAGAACTTGTCCTATCTGATATGAGAGGTGGCAAATGTCAAACATGTGCGGGAGTTGAGGAACAGCCAGCAGTGGAAGATTTTTAAAAGTTATGACTGTCTGCTGTCATTGTCTGTAGGACAATTATGTGTTTCAGCAGCTTCACTCACTACATCCACGCTCGAGCATTTTCTCAGACAGAACGGTTACGTCACTGCTGTTTTGTAGATTAGCTGTTAACAACCTAAAGAGGCTTGATTTATTATTCCGGTTGCTCCTGACACTGACCTGTCACTCGTTTTCTGAAACATACACATGTTACAAATCAGATCACATAGCATGTATATGGAATGTTAGTTGATTTAATGAGTAGGGCATCCTGATTTCCTTTTGGTTCCCAAGTCGCTAATGCAAAGACGTCTTCTAAAATCAACATAAAAAACTGAAAACAATTATCAGAAAGGTTTTTGGGGTTTGTTGGGTTATAAAATGTGTCTGTACCAGATTACTAACACATCTATGCAAGAGCTCAGCTGAAGAACAAACGAAAGAAAAGCATGTGGGTCTGACATGGAATTTCACCTGAACAATGGCTCACGCTGACATGTAGCTGACTTAATAGATCACAATAATGCAGACGTATGTTTGTGTTGTGGCTGCAACCTACCTTATCCATCATTCTTAAAGAGCCAAAAATGCATTTTGACAGTGAGAAGACTTTTTCAAAAGTAGTTATGTAACATTTGAGAACAACGCAGTACGATGTGAGCTTGCTTCAGAGTTTGATATCCTTTTCACAGCAAATCCTGGATTAAACTCGACATAAAACGTTATATGGGTATTTATATGTTTGCTACACATGTTTGCTTTGCTTGTCGTTTGAGAGACACATAAAGGAGTTCATAAAAGACTATAAATATTGTCCCTAGAGAAATTCTGCTTTTGCTACTGAAATAAACATGATTTACATGCTTGATTGGTCACATATGCTTTTTGTGTGAACAGTGAGTAAAAACAGCCACCAGCTCAAGGTTGAAAGGTTTTCTGCTAAAAGCACATTATTTTTTTCTTTTCCTCAACAGAGAATTGACCTCCAAAACCAAATGTGAGTGCTAGTGTGTCATATATTTTATTTCTTTATACAAATGTCATGGACAACTGATCCCGATTCATCCGTTTACTGAAATCACAGACTAAGGTTGTTAAACAACGCCCGGAACCTCGCACAGCAGAAAGAATTAAATTAAACTTAAAGGTGACTTCGTCAACGCATAATTTCTCTCCACTTTATTTGAAGTCCTGCAAATACACCAATGTCTCTAAATCATGCAAAAAGGTCCAACTTCTGTTTCCTTGGTGATTCATGTCTGTGGTTATATAGAAAAGAAGTAGCCCTGTGACCTCTAGACGTCTCTGCTTATTAAAGATCTACTTGGTTTGTGGAAAACTATTTCATGAGGAAGTTGACGGTGTGAGGAGGATTGGAAAAAGTTAAAGACCATGTGAGGGATTGAGATCGTGACAAAAGAAGCTGAAATTTGACATTGATTCTCTTGTGACAAAGACTCACTATTTACGTCACTTTTCTGCGTGCCATCTGTCCACATTGCAAGTAAACCACTTTGAGAGACGGTGACAAAAGCTTTCGAAATTTTTTGGGCGACGTGTGAGACATCTGCTGTTGACAAGAAATCTTTCGAAACCCTTCCTAAAAATGTTCGACAGGCCTGTGTGCCAACTAGACATGATCACTTCTCTTTTTTTTTTTTAATTTCAGAGCTGTGCAACAGAATTATTTTTTTTTCACTATTTTCAATAGTTTTTTGTTTTGTTTGTTTTACATTTTCAGCTTTTTAAAAGTGATTGAGGCATATACTTTAGTTTCAGTGTCATGTGCCGTGTTTATTTTTAATAAACACAGCACATTATTTTGCATATAAAGAGTCCTATTTTCCAGAACTCAATTTTTAATGTGTTGTTTCCCTGAAGGTTGAACCTTTACTTTTCTATTTAACAAGGTGGTGTATAAGCTGCATATTTGATCATGGTTGAACTATGTACTTGGACTATGCACTCTGTTCCTTTAGATAAATCTACAGTGTGGGCAATGGCCAAGTATTGTTTGTCTGACGTCCGCAACTATTGATGTAAACAGAAAGTTGGTTTTGGGTGACCTGGCATCCCGAGGTTCAGATTTGTAGATGACCAGGTACTGAGGGCCATGGCAGAGGTTACTGGGACTTCCACCGGCAGGCAGCACCAACCAGTAAAGCATACCATCACTTTACTCTGAGCTGGTGAGAAGGCACAACAACGCCCCAGTCAGGCAGGGAGGCTCCTTGCACCAAAGGGTTGACCTAGGGAGACAACTCAAATTCAATTCAAACATTTCTGCAGAAAAAGCAACTCAATGGCTGTGGATCAGGAGGGGCAATTTGTGGACAACACAAGCTACTTAGGCACAAGCTGGGGGTTGATCGTCCCCGGCCGGGTCACCAGGGCAAGGGTGACTGAATTTGAAAGACATGAAACACCAGATTACATCACTGATGATGTGCCTAAGATGCATCGAAAATTGTGTGTTCAAACTGAATAGTTGTTTAACTTAACCAATACGAGAATCAATAATGAATACAGCAATTGGATGTGTGGTAGATTTAATACATACATTCAGTAGCTTTGATGGCAGCTGTGATCTGCATACTGGATGTCTGAGTGTAGGTGAACTGTTCCATGTAGTGTTTGCAGAACACGTAATATCTCCTCTCGCGCTTCGATTTAAACACGTTTTTTTTTTTTTTTTCTTGCCACAGTTGTACGGCAAACTGATGCTAAAGGAGGCCAAAATGGCAAATTCAGGATACAATAAAATCTATTATCTCACATTGTGTGATTATTGGGTGTACAGTACACAAAGTTCAAAGCTCAATAGTTGACCAGGCCCAGAACTGCAGTTTTAGTTTTCCCTGTGCAAACTACTCCACCTATAGGTCGGGGGTGGCGTAGCAGGCGGGTTGGATCGTTCACTTATCTCTCATGCTAAGAATCATTTAAATGAGTTACTATAGCAGTACCAACACATGTTTACTTAAAGTGATACTGACATCTGTAAAGTACTTGATTTGTTTTAAGGTCAATGTATAAAGTAGAGAATGGTCAATGTCTTTAAGTTATTGAGTATTCATGCCAGCTATACCTCATGTCCTTAACCCGTGGAGGTCTGAGGTGACCAGGTGATTGAGTCATGCTCTGATATTTTTTTGTAATTTTCAGCAACATAAAACACAGTGTTCTAAAGTTTTTCATATTTCTTTATTACCAGCACACACTCAGCTACAACAATATGAAAGCAGTATGTACATATGTCATGTTTGTATTTTTTCCTTAAATCAACTGAAAACGTAGACATTGTGATGAATTTTTCTGGTCACTCAAAGTGGTTGCACCTGGCCTTTGCTATGTAAAGAGGACCAATTGAACCGTTCAGCTTTTTGAAAATGACAAGTTAGTAACTATAACTTTGTTCATGACAGTATTTGTTTGTCTTGAACCTAACTAACAAAGGTTTGTCTCTGTTGAATATGCATGACTGTTCAGGCCTGACCCCTCTCCACTACCTGGGCTGAAGCACCTCCAACCCCTGTGCGGAATTCACAACAATACCAGAGCATGACACAATTTTTTTTCTTATTTTCTATTTTACTTATATTTTATTTGCTTTCTATATACTGTTAGGTCTAATTCTGTTTCACAGGCACTCACGTTCTTGCTTGTCCTCTGATCAGAGCACAGTTGCTGCATTTATGTGATGTGTGGGATGTGTTGCTCGCGGCATCATCTCTATCACAGTCTGTGCTGCAATGTGTCCCCCAAAATCAGCTCACGGGTAAAAAAAAAACCCCCAAAAAGCTCCAAATGCCATTAACACGATCATGTCGGCATGACCTATGACCTCCATTCATTAATTTATCAATCTGTTGCACATTGCCTGGACAACAGGCTTCAAACAGCTACATATCCCAGATGAAACAACATTTCAAGTGACAGCAACTTCCATATCTTGATGCATATTTGTCACAAGGAGAAGAACTTGCGCATGACATTGAGAATAGTCTGATCAGGAAAGTGAGAAGTGTGTCAAACACACATAACAGACATTTCTATTTAACTAACAAAAAAACCTTACTGTTGAGTCAAGAGTTTAGATAGAAGAAAAATAGAAAAACAAATTTAAGTGCACAGTATGACAGGGGATTTACTGTGCGATTTAATTATAATGGTATTTTTAATTTTTTAGTTTTTATTGTGTCTTCTGCAAACTCACAGTGAAGCTGTATTGAAGTTAATTGGTCAAATAATAAATGAATGGTGTGGTAAAACAGTGTGAAAGAGTTTGTAACTCATCTCAAGTTAGATGTGTATTCAAAGGCCTGACTATCACTTCAAGGCATTTTACTTCGTTGTGTTTTCCATGTTATTATTACTCATACATGTTTTACAGATGTGTGGAGTATTCTTGATATATTTAACTTGTTGTGTCCACTTATGCACCATGCAATGAGTATTTAGTGCCATCTACTGGTTAGACTCAGTAATTGTATGGGGCTGTATCGTTTAACAGTCTTCAATTGTACAGTTGTGTTCACCCCCGTCAGGATATTTGTTAACTTCCCAAGCTTGGCTTGAATCACAGGAGACAAGAGGTAGTAATCAAAAGTGTGTAATCAACATCACAAATACGCACTAATGTACTAAAAAAATGACTGCTTATTTACCAAGATTCTGTATTAAAAATTGACTTCAGAGATGCATTTCCAGTCCCATTTCTCAGAAAAGTCTCAACATGTGTACACAGAGCAGAAATACTGTCGAGGAAGCTTTCATTTTCAGATCCAGCGTGGATTTTCAATTGTGCAGAATGGCTGTTGGTGTTGAATTTCACAAGTGACACTTTCTATCCGGCCTTTTCCTTCAGTCCTTTGATTGCTCTCCTGCGTCTCAGGTTGGTGAAGAGCAGTGCAAAGTTGATAATATATGTGGACACACAGACCATGCAGAAGTCCCCCAGAACAAAGGCAAGAATTGATGCGAGATAGAGGGAGCCGGCCACCGACACCCAGGAGGAAAAGACCAGAAACAGTGCAGCTTTTTTGGACAGAGACAGTCCTGCAAAACAGAACGAGCAGCCCAGTCCATCATTTAAATGTAATACAAATAAAAAATGTTATATCTATTTGTGCTGTATCTGAGAGAAAATGTAACATTGAATTTAGCCTCGCCGACACTCAGCACTGCTCTGTAATTTGCAAGACAATGTCAGACTTACCAAGGCCCATCTGCAGAGTGTAAAATATGATGCCAAGCACGCTGTTGGGCTGGTTCAGAGGGCTATCTTTGGCAACGAAAAACTGGACCAAACCAAAACCACGGCCCCATCTGCCAAAGACAAGAAGAAATGCACATTAGAGTGATGAAACAAGAAAAGACATTTTAAAGAAATTTTACTCTTATGAAAACAGGCATGCAGATTTTTATTGAAAAAAAATTGTACATTAAACATAAAGAGACACATCTGCTTGTATGTGAAGCAGTTGTGGAGTGTTTATTGATTTTTTTTTTAAACACGTGGCAGAGAGGAGATGCACTCTGCACCGACATATCCACATTTTACAAGGCCAAAGTTTTAACCTGACATGATCCAGGGGGCGCTTGAAGGCTGCAAGCCCGAGTCTTGAGATTTTGCACACAAACACAGGTTTAAGAGCTGACCGAGGAGCAGTACACATACCTGGAGGCAAAGACCTTTGAGCAGCTCACAGACTCCCCCAGGTCGCACATCGCCCTGTACTCGGGATCTCTCTCTCGGGACAGCTCGACGTGCAGCGCATAAATGGACAAAAACAAACCGAGAACGCACAGAAAAATGCGCGCTTTTCTCTCCCACGTCGGTAATGAAGCCATGACTGCTTGCGAGAGCACCTCGGACTTAGATTGAACTGTTCCGGTGGGCATGAAGGTGACAGTCACCGCAGGCTCCGTGTCAGTCTTATGAAAGTTGCCAGAACCTCACCTTTGTTCGAGGCTACGTGTTAAAAGAAAGAATCTCGCTTTTGATTGGTCTGATGGATTTTGGTCCCTGCCTCCGATTGGACAGGCCGACCCAGATGCTGGACACGTAAAATCTGTGGACTTCAGTCTGTTGTGCCTCTGTTCATGCACTGCAGCATGTTAATGTATCATGTTCACGTCTGAAAAGCTTATGCCTAATGCATAAAAAAATGCTGGAAGATAAACCGAGCTCTTAATGATCTCCTCTAAAGCTAAAAACGATTACAAAACACGTGAAAATATACCCACAAATATTCACTAAGCAGAGTGGCCCAGTTCAGAACCACATTAGCCTACATGACTGGATCATGGGCAATCACTTCAACGTCGCAGGTGGTGAAGGCAGAGCTAATACCACACTTAAATTAACAAAATAAAAATAAATACAAATAAGTGCGAAACAGTTGACCCGGAGCTCTATTTCTTGTTTTCATCCAAGACAATAAAGGCCTTTCGGATATTTATATTTATATATTCCATAAGAATTTACGAATGATAGAAAGTACTAAATTTTTTGGCTAAAATAAATCATATGCACGGGGATCTAGTGCAGGCAATACTGGCCCCTCTTGAAATAATTAAGTTCCTGAAAACGGCGTCACCACCACCCAAAAGATGGGGGAACAAACACAGAGACCCCTCTGTCTACCCTGATGTCCCGCCTCTCCACCAGCCGGCAGCTCCCATTGGACAGTTTTTGGGACATGGGCTCACCTCATTGGTTCGTCGCCTGTCAGTCGAGTCCGACAAGGACGTACATGAGGAAGCGAGAGACAAAACAAGCGATGGCCGTATTGCCATGACGTTAAAAGCGTAGTTATGTGTGTTGCGGTGGACTCGTCCGTTAGTTCTGTTAGTCCTGTTAGTTAGAAACGCACATCCGTTCCGTCTCGCTTGCGCACGTAACCCGGCAGAGGCATGGTTTAACGTTTTACGGTCCTAGAAGGTCTGAGATTCAGGTATCTGGCCTACGCCCCTGCGTCAAAAGAGGTAAGGCTGCTTATTTATCATTTAACAGCTTTAGGGCGAGCAAAGAGGGCAGTCGAAGACAGATCCTCGTGGATTTGGTCTGTGTCTTATCTATTTTTTTAAACATACTCCACAGGTGCTACAGGGCCGTTTTTAGGCTGAGATCTACAGGTTTGGGCCATTTGACTTACAGGCCCCTCTGTTGATCTTTTCTGTCCCGTGAACTTCCTTTTGTTTTCAAAATCAACGTATCAGCATTTAAACGTTGGCTACACCTGTTTAAGTCAGCATCTGACTTCACAAAAGCCCAGCCATCATCTTGATCCTGTAGAGCTGTTTGTGTACCTGCTAAAGCTGTGCTGTACTACCATTGATATGGGAGAAGGAAATACTTTTTGTCTGGATTTGAAGTTCAACAGATCAAAATAACCAGAAATATCAATATCACTTTATACCAGTGACTCCTAGCTCTGGCCTTGATTGTTTTTAACTGGATTAGTGGTCAAATCAAGGATTGGTTATTGTAAAGACACACAAGTAAATGTTAACAAGAAGTCATCATTAGACTAGTATGTTTTTGGCATCACTTATTTTTACACTATCATCACATGATATTCAGTTTCATGTTAAAGCCACAATTATTCAAATTTTATATTACTCTGCCTATTATCTCCGTGAATAATTGATTAATCATGTTGATCATTTAGTGCCAAAAAATACCAAAAGAGAGCCAAAGAAATAAGATTAAATTTAAGATTAAGTTTACTGTCATAGAAAATTAATATTTGACAATCTAAAGCAGTTACTCCATTAGCAGATAAGTTGCTGATTAATTTTCTTTTGGTCAACTAGTCTTGCAATTGACTGTTGAATTGTACTATATTGTTATATTGTCTCAAGTTGTGATTAAGAATGAATGAAATGTGTATTTGAAGTTTTAGTTGTGCACCCAGTTTTATCTGATGCACTACACATTAGTGTTGCTGGTTTGAACGTCACATTATTCTTTCCATACTTTTTCTACTAGTTCCAATTAGTAATACTGATTGATTCATCTAAAATTGTGCTAATTATTCAACCATAACACAGCAGTCTACTTCTATGAAATACATAGCATATGCTCTTTTGGACAAAATATTAAGAGTAAAAATAACATTTGACAACACATTGTTGTAGGCATAAAATATGCTTATAGAAAACAAGCAGCACAGTAATATAATTCCTAATATTGCCATTTGGTACCTGTACTATGCTACCAATGAATACCTCTTACTTTGTTATTCTTGCTGCTTTCCAGAAAAATGTCAACGAAGGAGGGTGAAGAAGGTAAAAATGGCCAACCTGTGGCCATGTCACCTGACAGGGGGGCTACTGACAAAGGCAGCGATAACCAGAGCCAGCGTGGCGTTCAGGAAACAGAAGACACCACGGACACCAGCACAACAGCCAAAAACTTGGCTCTGCTTAAAGCACACTCCCTGGATGTCAAGTTCGATGTTGGAGAGGAGTATGATGTTATAGAAACCATCGGAACAGGGGCCTATGGTGTTGTTTCATCAGCAAGGAGACGGGACAACGGTAAGGCTGACACATAACTTATTCTGTGTGCAGCATAATGCTCAACCTTAAACAGGTTATTGGATTATCGGTCATTGCACTAATTCAAACTCCATTGTACACCACTGTCTAAATGTCTCCCATGCTTGTGTCTCCGTAGGCCAGCAGGTGGCGATAAAGAAGATCTCCAATGCTTTTGAAGTGGTGACAAATGCCAAACGCACGCTGCGAGAATTGAAAATCCTCAAGCACTTCAAACATGACAACATTATCGCCATCAAAGACATCCTTCAGCCTAACCTTCCTCACTCTGCCTTCAAGTCTGTGTATGTACCTTTAATTCCCACTGTAACTTTGGTGGCAAATAAAAGCAGTGGTTTCCCCTCAAGAGAGGAACTCGGTAGAACTCTATGAGATTATCAATATCAGGAAACTTTCTTACACAAAAAGTAGACATCTCGTTTCTCTCAAGCCATTTAAAAACAAACTTTCCATCAAGGCATATACTCGGATTTCACAAGACTAATTACTAATAACAATTTGACCAGGGATATTTTCATACATAAACAAGTAACCTCTTTTGAATTGTTATATTTAAGATATGCTTTATGGCTCCTTATCAGGCTGGATGACATAATGTACCTATGCCAGAGATACAATCTTAGTATTTATCCTACAATTTTTAATGCTTTAATCTAGTATATATCTTGTTTTGTCTTCTCATTTTTATGGTGACTGAGCTTATTATTTTCATACATTACACACCACAGGCCTCAGCATCCAGTTGAGTGTGTTCATAAGACTGAGAAAAATTGTGTTCGGATGAGTTTTTGAACCCATATAGAAAAGCTTGTTGTTACACACATTTAAGAACAATTCACCATTGCATTAGTACCTGACATTTTCTTGACATGGCCACAGTTGACTTTTGTTGGTCAGTAAATCAGGATGACCCAGTTCTATTTGAGAAATAAGCAGACTGTCCGGCTGTTGAGAGCTTATCTCACTTTTCCAACACTTCCCATGTATGCAGGTACGTTGTGCTAGACCTCATGGAGAGCGACTTGCACCAGATCATACACTCTGCCCAGACTCTCACCCCAGAGCACACCCGCTACTTCCTGTACCAGCTCCTCCGTGGCCTTAAGTACGTGCACTCCGCCAATGTCATCCACCGTGACCTCAAACCCTCCAACCTGTTGGTGAACGAGAACTGTGAGCTGAAAATTGGTGACTTTGGCATGGCGAGGGGTCTGAGCTCACACCCCGAGGAGTCTCATTCGTTCATGACAGAATATGTGGCAACTCGATGGTACCGGGCTCCTGAACTCCTGCTGTCTTTGAATCATTACACCTTAGCCATTGACTTGTGGTCTGTGGGTTGCATCTTTGCAGAAATGTTGGGGCGTAAGCAGCTTTTTCGCGGGAAGCACTATGTCCACCAGCTCCAGCTGATTTTGTCTGTGCTCGGCACGCCTCCGGACGTGCTGATTGGTGCTATTAGGGCTGACAGAGTACGCTCCTATGTTCAGAGTCTCCCATCACGGTCTGCTGTGCCTTTGGCCAAACTGTACCCACAGACCGAACCAGAGGCTTTGGACCTGCTGGCGGCCATGTTGCGCTTTGACCCCCGTGAGAGAATCAGCGTTACTCAAGCGCTGGAGCATCCTTATCTGGCCAAGTACCACGACCCAGATGATGAGCCAACTTGTGTGCCAGCTTTTGACTTTGAATTTGACAAGCTTCCAATGAGCAAGGAACAAATTAAAGAGGCGATTCTGATGGAGATCCAGGACTTTCATCAAAACAAACAGATCTGCCGTCAAAGACTACAGTTCAGGCCCTTGGCGAGGGAAAATGG
Organism: Mola mola; assembly: GCA_001698575.1. NCBI lineage: Eukaryota > Metazoa > Chordata > Actinopteri > Tetraodontiformes > Molidae > Mola > Mola mola. Next base: position 5,719,506 of record KV751339.1, read on the forward strand.
CAGAGCTGCAGCACGCAACATTAACCAGTGCACTGCTCAGTCCTCAGGTGTTAGGGTGAATAAATCAACACTGGTTCCAATGGTACAACACGCACAAGTAGCACAAGTGAAATCTCAGCAACAGCAAGCCCATACACCAGCAGAAGTGAATCACACATTTACAAATCAGATGCAAGGGTTTAATAAGCTTACATCCCTTTTAGAGGGTGTACCCCCTCATGTGACCCATAATTTGCCTCTACTCTCCAAAAGCGAGACTGGCCCAGTTGATGTGGACATGCCCAGTGCCAACTCAGACAGCGGCCAGCCAGAGACCATAGATTTAACAACACCAGTGTCTAGTCACGACACTCCTTCAGAGGCAATGAGAGACAGCGAGGTGCAGGAGCAGCTAACCAGCAGTCAGACGCCTCTGCCA
>KV751339.1:5729823-5749450 GCA_001698575.1 Mola mola
CCCTCTTCCCCCCTTCAGCGTTGAAAAAGCGAGGGATGGCGAGCTAGAGAGAGAGAGGTGACAGGAATGAACTAACAAGATGCACTAAAAAAATTCATGTCCCAGAGCTACATGAATCTTTGCAGTAAAGCACGTGTCTCTCTCTCTCTCTCTCTCTCTCTCTCTCTCTCTCTCTCTCTCTCACACACACACACACACACACACACACACACACACACACACACACATTATCACACTCAGCACATAGCCATTCCATGTTAAGCCCACAATGCAACAACTGGAACACAATAAGATCATTTCTGAATAAAGGCAAAACAAAAGGGGAACCTGGGAGAGAAAGGCAGTTTGATGGGACAAATACAGCAAATCTAAATACACCGTGTATTTCCACTGACTTACAATTAACCAAAGCTGCTGTGTTCTCAACTTTCTTTCCCATCATTCATGTGTTCAAAGTGTCATAAGTCAGCGCTAAAGTGTATCTGTGAGGTGCATGAGTGTTTTCTTTTTTTTTTTCTTAACTTAATTAACAGTAAGTTTTAGAGTCAGATACTATATTTTAGTATTCTACTGTGTTTGGCAGATAATAATTACATGAGGATTTTGCAAAATATAAAGCAGTGTAACAAATAGAAGTAGTAAACGTTAGATAAAGCATTTCAGATGAGCTATATATTTATGCATCTTTAATAATAATATAACAATAATCATTTTGAATGATGTGACTCCATGTTAAAGTACATTTACTGAGGAGAATATGTTTATAATTTCCAGTAAATGTTGAATGCGGGGCTACTACAGTGTGATTTTGCTACTTTTACTGAACTAAAGGATCTCAACGCTTCATCCGCCGCTGATCTTACTCCTTTTTACCTTTGAACTTGTCAGGTCCTTCTCTTTCTTCAAGGTAGGTCTCAGAGGAAAGTAACAGAGAAAGAGGGAGGCGGAGAGGGAGAGGGAGACAGTGCATTGGGGGTAGCGGAGAAAGAATAGCATAGCATGAGAGAGAGAGGGAGCGACAGAGAGAAAGGGAGCGCAAAGTCTTGTCAACCGGAAATAAAACAAGCTGGCACCCTCCCCATCCCTAAGCCCCTTCACCCACCCCAAAGTCACATACTTCCTCTTCACTCTCTCTATCTCTCCCCTCTGCTGCCCTGCTTCCATCTTCCAGCTCTCTCCCCTTCTTTCCAACGCAAAGGGTTATATTTAAACTCCGGTTCTGCTCTGTCCTCGCCCTTTGATTCTGCCATTCACACCGTCGTACCTGCGTCATTACTCGTACCTCACATCAGGCCTGCCCGCGTATCAGCAAGGGGTTCTGTGTGGCTCCCCTTTAACCCCCTCTGAGGCCACACAATGTGTTTGCTTTACCGTCCCATAGATGTAAAAGCTAGTGTGTTAAGAGGAGAACAATACAGTTGGGGGACAATGCACAGGTGCTCTGGGGAGGGCTGTTACACAAACTCTGAGAATTGTTGTTGTGTTAAGAAATATATTAAGCCAAACTTCGATGCAGCACTGCTGGCCTAAAACACTGAGGATGAAATATTTAGTAGTTGATGGAACATTAATCTTACAGTATTTTCTTGATAATGTCGAAAATAAAAATGCCAAACAGGTCTGAGAATATGATTATTTGTCTTTATTATTATATTAAAATAATGATTGTCCCCCAAAAAAAGCCATTTTCAAAAAAACAAAATGATGGTGGTGATGGTGGAGGTGTTAAATTGACGAAACAATTTATCAGTGGATCTAGAAATTATTCAGTAGGTGAATTAATATTAACAATTGACAAATGATTTTTACCTTAAATGGCTCATTTATATCTATCTATTATATGTCATATTATACATTTGAAATATTTAATAAAAATGCTATTTTTATAATGTCATAGATACATAAAGAATGAATGTCATATTTTAAAAATAATAATTAAGTTAACTGAGTTATAAGTTATTACTTCTATGAAACCAGCATCCTGGGATTCAACAGGATTGAATATTATTTCTGTAGACATTAACATATTTATCACATATGTGCATCACATTAGTTGAAAAGAGAATGATTGACAAGCTACTTATCTAAACTGGCTATAAAGAAGCTTTGATATGTTTTAATGATCAATGATGAAAACATCTTTAATAACAAGATTTTACATCATATTGTGTGCCTAAGATATATGAAAAAATAAATGATGCATAACATCTTTTTCACACAAGAAATGCCAATATGACAATCGTTTCACTTCATAATAATAATAATTCCTAATAATGTATTCTTTAAAATATCAGTCAGCACAACACAAGATGTGACCACCGTGATGCAACATAACGCTTTATCGAAGTTTTAAAAGATCTTATTCAAACAAGGATCAGTTTTTAAAAAAAAATGGTGACGCTGAGTTTAATTCCACTAATGTCAGTTGTCGGGTTGCACATGTCTGTGCAGACAACTTGACACACACGTCTTCCGATTATACTCAATATTTATGTGCAATTTATGGTTAAAAGTGAATTCCATCATCTATTTATCATCTACTATCTCTCCATTATCTGTGCTTTATGGTCTCCTCTCACGGCCTCCCCTCCTCCTTCTCTCGCTGGCATTAAGTTCAAACTTGACACTGATGTTGACTCACTTTGTCACCCCTCGGTGGCTCCCTCTCTCTCTCTCTCTCTCTCTCTCTCTCTCTCTCTCTCTCTCTCTCCATCGCTCGGAGGACAAGAGTGCCCGCAGACGCATTTCTCTCCAGAGCCCCCCCTCTCCTTCTTTCCCTCTCTCTCACCCTGTCTAACTCTCTCCATCTCTCTCCTACTCTCTCCTTTACGCACACACACACACACGGCAGTGTCAACAAAGCTGGAGAACAAGGGACGCGGGGGGAACAGAGGAATAGAGGTCCGCAGAGGAGGAAAGTAACACGCAGGACCCCCGAAACATTTCAACTGGACGCTCGGTAAGTTTGGAAAACATCTTTGCTGCATGTTCATGTGTAGCTACCAGGGATCACTTCTTTAATATGGCCTTTGGTTGTTGCTTTGGCATTGACAAGAAAATAGCAATTTCTGGAATTTAGACGAACATCGGATCACGGGTCCGTCGTCCCCGAGGCCGATCGCTCCAGATGAATAAAGTTTGACCTTTGACATTGTGCTGCTGTAGTAGTTTGTGAGATTTGGCTCACCGCTTTCCGACTCCCCAAAAAGGGAAATTCCTCCCAGTAAAGGAGAACATAAGATAAGAAAACTTTGATTCATCTCTGACTCAGGCTTGATGCTGGTGGGCAGGCTTTGGTGCTTCATCTCATACACTAAGAGGTAAAAATGTGTTTTGTTTGGGATGATTTGGTGGTTCGGCAAGCTTCCGTGTGCGAGCAACGCCAGTTCGTAGTTACATTTGAATGCCTTTCGTGCATGCATGTGTATGCATACTGGCTCTTGATGGGCCGAGACAGAGCTAAAAGCAACTAGCATAATAAATGCCACGGCTCAGAGAGTGGGTTCTAATGTACCCTCATTCCCCATAGTATACATGCACACCAATGTATAATGACATTACGTTTCGACAGCGGGCATGTAACTAACTCCATTTCTGTCTGTCATCGTGAGGCTAATCCACCACAATGCCGAGCATGTGTGAACTCATGCGATATGAACCCCTCCTTCTTCCCTTCTTATGCCCCCACCCCATCCTCCAGGAGTACCGAAGGAGGGGTGAGGAGCCAAAGGTGACGGTAAACAGGGGCGGACAGGACAGCGCTGCCTTATTTCTCTTCATGGTGGTGTGGACACTCATAGTATGTATGAGAAGTTAACCATGCTGAACCTGCAGAGCAGCTCGAACTGGACTGGGCCTAACAACTGGTACCATGACCCCACCGGAGTTCAGACGCAACACAGCACAGGTGAGTGCAACGCAAACACTTGCTGGCTTAATGTGGCACTTGCAAACTGAAAAGGCTTGCTGCCACGTCCTCTCCGCCAGTGTCTGAGGGCTGTCTGCTGGACACCGAGGGCAGCATGGGAGGAGAGGCCGGGGGAGGAGGCGCGGGCCGAGTGGGAGGAGGGGTCCCCGCGGAGAGGGACGAGGGCGAGGAGTCTCAGCTGAGGCTGCAGCTCAAGAGGAAGCTGCAGAGGAACAGGACCAGCTTCACGCAGGAGCAGATCGAGGCTCTGGAGAAAGGTCAGGCCACGCGAGCACGCACATTCGCTTTTCATCAGGCGCTCGCTGCCCCTCACGAGTCAGAGCAGAGTGTGTCATGACGCAGCTCATCCTGCTTTGAGTCTCCCCTGCCAACACATTTACTATTGGATTATAGTCTTTTTTAAGAGAGAAAAATGAGAAACTGCACACACCTCGCAAAAAAATTAGCTTTCTCTTAGGGTGTTTTACTTGACTATTTTAGGACTGGATTTTTCACAATCTCTGCAAGAGAGAGAGCAAACAGGAGCGATAATTTCCCGGGAATCTTATCCCTAAAAATATTCCCGATTTCTTCCAAAAAACCTCTGGCGGCGCGTTCTGACAATGCACCATTACTTTTGCTGTGTTGCGCAGCAAGATCTGGCCCTCGTAGCCCCGATATCTGCCGAGAGGGATCACAAAGCCACCCTTGACTGGATATGGCTGCAGCGGGGCCCTTGAGCTAAATCAGGACGCAGTGTCCACTGTGCAGCCGAGTGGAAGCGTATCTGTGTGGTCACTCCGTGCAAATGACATTAATGAGGTACACTGACCTCAGTGCACAGCCAAGCACAATAACAATCATGTGTTGACACGGATGCCAATTATAACCAAGCCAATTATAACAATTTGTGAGAAGGACTTAATTCAGCCAGCATTGTTGTCTTTGCGCAATATGGATACGTTAACAATTTGTCACCTTTTTGAAGTTTACCCTCGCAGCGCTGGCTATGTTTTTACACCATATTCTCGGCAATTTATACGAATCATCTTCTACATTTGTCTCTAACCGGATTCTGACTGATTTTTTTGGTTTTAGTTCATCTGTTGACATTTAACTGGCATGGTGGTTGAATCTATAAAGACTCAGTTACTCGACCTGAAACTTCCGAGGTCATTAGGATGACTCAGGTTGTTAGTTAGAGGCCGAGGCGCATCTTTCCTTTTGACTTTGTCAACGACAAAAATTGTCAGCAGTTTGCCAACTTTAAAGTAACTGCCCCGATGAGAGATGATGCTCAGATTGAGAAACGCAAACACTCTCATTTTTTTTTTATTGAATGAACCTACCCCAAACTTCTGTGTCTGTTATGTCGGTAAACCACATTATTTCTAATAAAATAAAATTGAATGATTAGAGGGTAAAAAAGGGAGTATTTTTCTTAGCTTTGTGCCGGGTGAAACAAGCCGGCATCTGCACTCGAATCCTTTCATTGGAACTTTCTGCTTGTTCCATCAGGATAAATAATTTACACAAAGTGCATCAGATAAATATTTCAAATACGGTTGTAAGGATACATCTCAGCTGCCTGGATTTGTGTATCTCATGGCAAGATAATTGGGATCGGTAGTCACCTGGTGCACAGGTTAATGTGCGTCAAAAAAATAATTTATAGATGATTGAGACTCCTGTTCATTTTAAAAAGACTGAACATGACCTGATGCAAAATGCAAAGCGTGTTAACAGTGCACAGCAAGGGTGATCGGACGAGCTGCTCTGCAGTCGTCCTGTCAGCCTCCATTAAGACTCACACTGCGTGTCTGACATTAGTTAATATCTTCCGCAGAGTTTGAAAGGACGCACTACCCAGATGTGTTCGCAAGGGAGAGATTGGCAAACAAGATTGATTTACCAGAGGCCAGGATACAGGTGAGGCAGTGATCCTCATTTCAGGCACACGCACAGGTGACGTGGTCTGACACGTCCCTGTGTGACGAGCAGAACGCTTTGATTAACAGGTGTGGTTCTCCAACCGAAGAGCCAAGTGGAGGAGGGAGGAGAAGCTGCGCAATCAGAGGAGGTCAGGGGGCGTGACTTCCTGTTCGCAGAGCCAAGCCCCTCTGACCACTTCCTTCAACACGTCTGTCTATCATCAGCAGCACGGCAGCAGTTCAGGTAAACAAAAACGATACATGTGTTCAACATGAGCTGGGCAATGTGGCCTTAAAATGATATCACAATACACGGTATATATCACAATACAAACATCAAAATACTGATATTGCAACGATATTGTTGGGAAAATATTATCACGATGAAATTTTTGATAAAAAATAATCATCTGTAATATGAATTTATGATTTAAGTGGGTGAAGGCAAATATTAGAAGTCCAGAAAATCACATCATTTTATTTTAATGTGGCCTTTAAAACTAGGAACAGACAACTCAAATGCCATATCACGATATAACAATAGATTTTGCATATTGTTCAGCAAAACAGTGATTAGTTAAACTCCCTATGAGGACCGATATTTCTATTTCTGGTTTTTAATGACAAACCTCCCTCTGCAGAACAACAACACTAATGTGTTTCTCCACCATCGATATTACAACATATCCACTGCAAAGTGTGTGTGTATGTGCTTGCGCTGCTAACCGCCCCGCTCTGTGTGTCTCTCTCCAGGGTCCATGTTGAGTCAGGCTGAGTCGTCCCTGCCCAGCTACAGCTCCCTGTCAGTTTTCTCATCCGGAGTCCAGGTTGGACATTCATCATTTATCAGCACCTTCCAAACTTTAGCAAAGCAGGTCATCGTCTCACGGCAGAACCACTTTATTAACGACATAAATGCTACTGCTTCTTATAACATTGCTAACATAATTCCATGTCATTTGGACGAAAACTCTTAATATTGCTTATCAGATGTCACGTACAAACAACCGTACTGATGTAATTCTAATGATAATGATGATACATAAGGATACAAAAATGCACTACACAAACATGAAAAGATGCAGAAGTAATCAAAGTGAAAATATATGAATTATGCAAAGATATCCTCATGATAATGATATTAATTGAAGTGTCAAGTCTCAATCAACCTCACACATGACAATGATGATGTGAAACCGGAGATGTACATTTGTTTTTTTTTTTACTTACAACGCAGTCTATGTCAAGCCAGAGTTTAAAGAGTCAGTGGGGTTAAAGGTTCTCTGCGAGCTGTTGACTGTTGTTTTGGGATCACCGGTGAGGAAACCTATTTCACTACTTTATGGCCTCCGTGTTCTGGAGACGACCTTCACAAAAGCAGCAGTTACAAAGATGCCTAAATTAAGATTATTGCATAAAAGCTTGAGACACCGGATGCACTTTTGTCTTCTTTTTACAATATTAAGAGAGGCAATTAACTCTCCTTATCTATGAAATGTCATATATGAAGTTTGAAAACCTACATACTACTTACATGACTTATACTGAAAATATTATTTAATATCTGTGCATTAATTTATATCATCTGTCAGAGTGATGAGATATTTCAGTTTTTCTCCTTGTTTCGGTCATCCTGCATTCTTTATTTCTCCTTATTAGCCTCCACAAAGAATTTTGAAAGTCTTCCAAGGGTCCAAACAAAATACTGTTTATGAAAAAAAAAAAAAAAATTAAAATAGCATAATATCAGTAAAATAAGAAAAGGCAGAGGGGACCACATTCATCACACAACATCTGAAAGTGAAATTATTTTGCATTTTGAATTAAAAAAAACAAGCGGCTGCTGTTCCTCACTCTTCCCAAACAAGAGTACTCTAGCACCCCCGTGTGGTGGATCTGAAACCATGCTGCCTCTACACTTTACATGTTTACTGTTGTTTCAGCTTGAATCTAACAATCCAACATCTCACTTCTCCTCTCTCTCAGTCTATTCCTCCCCAGTCGGCCTCCTCCTACTCCTGCATGTTGCCTCCATCCCCATCTGCCCCACGCAGCTTTGACTCATCAGCGTACTCCTCTCCTCACCTGCAGACTCCGCCATCCAACTCCAACACCGGTGAGTGCGCTCACTGCTTTCGTGTTTGTGTGTAACTGCTGACTTGCCCACTGAGGTGAACGGTAAATGACTGTCTCTTCCGCCCAGGTCTCATATCGCCCGGCGTATCAGTGCCGGTCCAGGTTCCAGGAGCGGAGCAGCAGGGCATGAGTCATAACCTGGGTCAGTACTGGGCCAGATTGCAGTGAACGACAGTCAAGCGGCAAACAAAAAAGAAGATGGGGGAATTGAAGGGCATGTGTCAAAAAAAAAAAAAAAAAAAAATTGTGATCTGGGAGGACACACAGGTTTTAAGGAAGAACAGGACTGAGCTATAAAGGGGCCTCAGTGAGCTGCAGACCCCAAAATGCAATCCATGTTTACAAATTCAGCCAAGAGCAGCTTTGGTTGCATTTCAGAGTACTCTGGTCATACTGGTATTTGCTTAGTACTATCAGGGTCCAATTCTTGTGCCACTGGTTATTATGACATGATAGTTGAGAATTAGTGTTGGACCGTTTAAAAGTCTATTATATTATCATCCATCCATCATCCTAATATAAAAGGTGGAATTTGTACCATGCAGAGAGCGATTGGGCGGTACTTCGTAAATACCAGCAGTTGTGTGTATTGTGAAGTGTAACCACAGTTTCTCGTTACTTGAGCAGCTCAGTGATATGGTGAGCCTGATTCCCAAAGGCACGCGAGGCTATTGTGAAGATTTTAGACTTGCTTACGTCAATCACTTTTATTAAAAATTAAAATCCAGAAAAAAAAAAACATTAAAAAAAACAAAACATCCTACCTATCCTGCCAGCAACATAACACTAAGACTGATACTGCGTATTTTTGTACAGACATCTGTGTATGTAGAAAATAACCGTGGAATATTGTCAGATATTATCGGAGGGAGGAATGTAGCACGCCGTGGACTCAAATCATGCTCAAAGCACAGATTTCATTAGCGAAAATCAGTTGTTTGGGATGCACCCTATCAATATTAGCATGAGGTATTGTATGGTTCAAGGCTAAATATGAAAATACAGCAGAGAAGCACAGTGTCATTTGGTTTTCGTATAGATCTACACACGGTATATCAGAACATTCTTTTCTTTACCAGTGAAGCATAAACCAAGCAGTCATTTTATGAACACCACTAACGAACTACACCCATCAGCCAGCAACAATCAAGCGTCAGTACGTAGAAAACAAAAAACAACAACCGTTGTAGCAGCTGCAAACACTTTCTTGCGAAACTGACAATCATTGTTAGAGGTAGAAGGGATAAAAATGGGAAAAAAAAATAACTGTGAACGTTTTTATTGTCCTTTCAATAGAAAAGACATTATCAACTGTGCATGACCAAAACGAGCCGCCACAGACAATCAGCTTTGCATACATGAATGGAGTATTGTACAAAGCAGCTACTGTCCTCTGCAGATTCCCTGCACACTTTCCTCTTACTATTGTTTTTGCTGATGCGTCTCAGTTTAAACCGAACCATCTTTCAACTCTTATTTATTTGTCTTTTCACTCACACACATAAGTCCACTGTATTGTTTCTGTTGTTGTTAGTTAGTTGTTGTGTTAGTACTGTATAGCTACCAAGAGTCAACCCTTTCGTGAAGACCTTGGATCCCTTTAATTAAAATAAAACTTGGTGTAATGAACATGAATTCGGTTTTCTTCATTTCAGATTTTGTGTGCTCGTCCGTGTGGATCGAGATTGATGAGAAAGGCCAATAATTTGACACGACAGTACGACTGATCGAGTCGATGTTGGACAAAATGTGATGTGTTCTTTTAATTAAAAGTTCGGGCAGGTTTAATGTGATGTGGAAAAAGATCACTGTTAATTCAGATATTTTTAAACTTTCTAAAAGCAATCATAGAGAGTGATAAAATGTAATCAGACACAAAGCTTTGTTTGGTTCAATCAGGCAAACATAAATTCAGCTACAGATGATTCTAATGTTGCTCTCCATCTGCATATTAATTTAAAAGGTGACAATTGTTTCTATGTTGTGTTTTACACTGCCCTCAAGTGTCCATTTTTCAACACACGCAGGTTAAAAATTGTTCATTGGTTTAGGATGAAAATGGGGTAAAAAAAATAAAAAAAAATAAAATAAATGTGTTTCAGTATTATGTAGAATACCCTTTAGATTTTGAATGGGCACATTTTTAAAATAAAGCCAAAAAGAAAACTGGGAAATGGTCATCATGTAAACATTCAGAAGAGGATGAGTGCCTATAATAATACTTAAGTGAGGGAAACATGTGAAAAAGTATATGAGAATTGTGTGAAGAAAAGATGGCAATTTTGAGGGCAAAAAGTCAGAATTTTACTTTTAAAGTCAGAATTTTGAGCAAAATGCCAGAACTCAAATAAAGTTTTTACATTTGGCCCCCCCGAAAATTGGGAGTCCATTCTAGAAATCTAGTGTGGCATCAACTCAATGCTCTCAAACACAAGATGCTGGGATATGAAGACTACTACTGTGCGTGAGCAGCGAAAGGACCTTCCTGTTTTCCGCTGGTGGAGCATCACAGAGAGGATGGCGGAAACTAACCAACCATTAGCCAGGCAGCATATTGTGCTAATGGCATGACTCACTCGGCTCCCATGAGGATGATAAGAAATTAAAGACGAAAGATGTGCAGGGGGGAGGAGTAGAGAAACATAACACCAGTGATGGTTTGCTGTGCGACTCTTCTCTCGAATGGGTCCTGTTTTGCGGCGGATACACTGATAAAACGGAGCTTGCTGAAGATGACGTCCTTTCAGGCTTCTGTTTTTGGTTGCTTATTTTAAACTGGCTTATAATGATGTCGAATTTGTGATTATCTTTATGGAAGTCCACGGGTGCAAATGTTGAACTCAACTTATTTAATAAAACGGGAGATTCATTTTAAATCTGCATGTGAATTTTATTTTGAAAATGTTGTTTTTCATCCAAAAATGTCACTCTCGTTTTAAAAGCTTCTCTAAAAACGATTGAAGTTGTCAAAATTGACCATTAATCTGGATTTACCATTTTGTGGATTGATATAGATCAACAGGAAAAGACAACACTGCTTTGGTTTTTGGTCAGTCGACACAACAGTGGTTGTGTCAATGTTATATTGAGTGTTCTTGACCCGTTGAGTTGAGAGAAGCTTTATATTTCTGTATCATTTATTTCTGAATAATAATCGTATTTCTGTTTTTTTAAAAGACCAACACACACATTTGTGACATTCTGTGCTTTTTATCAGCTTAGGATACCAATGCACTGATGTCAGACAATAAATGTCTAACTACAAGGCTGGACTGTCCAATGTGCGAAGACATTGCATGAACTCAGGCCCCCCACCGTCATGGATGTCGCTCTTGGCAAATTGATTTTTTACACAAAAGTGATTTGTGTCTTGCAAAAGGTTGCTGAAAGTCATACTATGATCACAAGGTTTTAAAGTTTAAAGTTGTGTTTTATCCAATGAATCTAACCTATATAAGGTATAGCCTGTTTGGCTTCTGTAACTCCACCTACACGGGTCTTTGTCCACTGAACGTAGGGGCAACAACAATATATTTGCCACTTGGATCACTAAACAGTTTACCAGTAATTCATATAATGCCTCTGACCTCATGGAAAGCGTCTCCAAAGCATTTGTTTATCATGTATTTCTTATAAACTGCAAGTGCAAACTTCATGGTTTGCTGCCATAAGCCCTTATTTAAAACTTATTATTTATAAGAGAAGTGAATGATGGTTGGAAAATCTCAAATAATAGTGGTTCAGCTTTCTTCAGAAGCGACAACTCTATCACTCTATCCTGTGTCAACTGCCAGCTCGCCCCCATGCATCTCATCACATCAGAAGACTGAGTGATGAGCAAACCTAGCCCAGGAGGCGGAGAAAGGAAAGCCACGAAAGACCGGAAGACAGGGGCAGAGATTGATGCACTCTGCATAGCCTCAAGACAGAAACAACGGTAAGCTGAAGGTTTGGAGGATGAAGCTGCTGCAATTTGAAGGAATCTGTCTGTTTCTTGCCAAACAAAGCCATTCTGATAATATTGGAGGTATTTGCATTGTATTGTATTTATTTTTGCAGTGACTGGAATGGAGTTTTTGCTTCTGTTCTGGATGGTTTGGACCGTCACAGGAGGCAGCATATCAGAACCACCTGACCAGTACAGTAAAGCAGTGGTGAGTGTTAAATGTCATATATTTGTTTGTGCCTGTCCCGGAGATGTGCTTTGCTCACTGATGATTTTATTATTATTATTATTATTTTGTCATTTTTACTTTATTATGTGCGTTTTAAATCATGATCGTAACCAAGCAATTAATTTTATACTGTGTTAGCTATTCAAAGAGTTTGATGAAGAATTTCTTGGTCGATCATATTTTCTAAATATTTATTGACATGTTATGATATGAATGCATCTGGCCATATTGCACAAGGTTCACACAGACATTTTTAAGGTTTGATGAGCCAGAAGTCATAAAGAAGTGACATCAAGGACATGGCATACAGTATGACAAAGAATCAATTCATATAGGTGTACAAAAGCCAGACTCAAAGGCATCAAATCTATATTTTGTTTGGCGTATTGTTTTGCCTCATAGACTGTTTTTTAAACAGGGAGATGACAAAACATAGTGGGGTGAGCTTCCTGTGTCTTACACATTTCCTCCAGGATTACAGCAATTCTATTTTTGCACAAATCTTCATGCGCATTGATGTTTCATTAGCAAAAGTCTAGTTTCGCTTCCGCTATAATCAGTTAATTTTGCCGTTTTGTCCACAGGGTTTTTGTATGTAACAAAGATGAGCTGACAATTTCAAAATAATGGCAATCGAAACTTATTAAACTTTATCGCAAGGGGGAACAAAGCTATATAAATAGTCTTCAAATGTAACCAACTTGAGGTGGATATCTTTTGCAGTGTAAAACCCACAGAAAGATGACAGTTGTTGAGTAAGTTGACGACTTTCAGTCCAAGAGAAGGAGGGGGGCCAATGCAACAGAGGGCTGGTTTCACTTTTCAGAAATAGAAAAATTAAACTTATTATATGCAAATCTTCAGCCGAATTAAATCATTTAATAAGGACAGGGTTAATGTTAATGCTTAGTGCTTCTCGTGATGTTTCGAGCACACACTGCTCTTTATCAATAAGTGTAGCGCCATCTTATATACATGCCATGGCAGTCACATGAGAAGTCACATGGTCCGTCAAAATGAGCAATTATCAATTATTCAAAGGCATGCGCACAAAACCACAAATACCAAAAATTATATGGCCCGAAGTAGAATCAATACCTGCTATTAAATACAAAAGGCTTACTTATGAGAGGACCGGTAAATAATGTGTACCGATGATTTCGTAAAGAACTCAAGATAAAATAAAATATATACAAGAAATCATACAGGGACCAATTAGCTTCTGGCATAACCAGCATCAGGCAGTATGTCATCAAAGAAACCAAGTTGGTTAAATAAAATAAATAAATAAAATGGGATTCAGGGGAAAATCCAGCAGAACTTCCCTGTTTCATACCAAAGACAAAAAGTCAAGTTACATAGCACAGGAGGAACTGTGCTATGTAAGAAGAACAAAACACTTGAAAACGAATTTCACAGGAAAAACAAACAACTTTCAACTCCGTGCTTTTCTTATCAATAACTTCTCAGTCATAATAATAGTAGTAATAATTATTCATGTGAATTTAGTATAGCTGCCATCCATTTTTATCCCACTAAGTTATGATGACAGCTCCCACTAGATGACACTGTGGGAGCATGAAAAAGTCAGATTAGTAACAATTAACCAGAATGAACTTTAGAAGACTGGGTTTCCATCAGGTGAGACCCCTGATTTCTACATGCACAAACTCTAAATTGAGTTAACAACACATTGGAAGGGATGAACGATAAAGGTTGCAACAAATTATGCTATTTTAAAGAAGAAGATAGTTTTGAGTCCTCTTGCACTCTTACCTTACAACCTTACAATAGAACGTGTGTGTGTGTCGGGGGGGTGCCAAGTCTGGTGTTTTACGACTGTTTGTAGAGTGGAGGATCCTGGCTACAGCGGTCTGTTTGGGCTTTCTTGTTTCGTCAGACATGAAGATGAATGTGGTGGGAAAGCTGGCCGATTTTCACAGCTCTTGGGATCATGCTACAGATGCTATTACTATTTGTATGGATGTAAAGATACCAGGATGGTGGAATGTGCTCCAATAACACTTTTCAAAAAACTTTTCAAAACAAAACAAAACAAAAAAAATAGAATGTCAATTGCTCAGGTAAAGGCTGCACATACTGAAGCCACACAGTATTACGGACGACACCGGATGTCCGTTTCTTCATTAAGACCCTTAGGTGAGAATGTATTTAGAATGTATATCCAAAAGAGTTCACGTTTTAGCAGAAGGTTGTGAATATCGCCACCTCCGCATGGGGGATTGATACGTTCAATATCTACATATGTTAGACTCACGATTGTATGATTCATCAACATATCTGTGGTTTGCCGATTTCGAAACTGCACATATGCGTTCAGCAATTTTGTTTTTCAAAGGTCTACCTGTTTTACCCACATACGGCAGTCCGCAGCATTTCATTGACACTGACATTGTTTGTTTTACATGATATGAGACCTTCTATGGCAAATGCTTTTTCCTCTGTGCGGATGGTCAAAGAGTCTTAGTCTTCTGTTGCACTGTGACCATCTTTGTAGTTTCCTGGTTCAACAGGCCTGAGAAATGTGGATGGAGCCACTGAAGAGGTGGGCGGTTGATCTGCCCTCATCTGTCCTTTAAAAGCAATCCTGGGTAGGCAATCCACGAGTCCTTTAAGAGAGGGATCAGTGGCAGCAATTTGCCATTGTTTCTGGGTCATTTGGGTCATTTTTTGAACGTTTTGAATGGAAGTATTTGTTGAATCTTACCAAATCTCCCCTTTGAGCCGAGAGATATATCGTTGGCTAACTGTGAATAGAAGCTTTTTACTGGTTCCTAGATTTCCACCATTCGTTGTTGTTGTTGCTGTCTATCCAGGATTGGTTGAACAGATATGGCTACCTTCCTCCTCCCGACCCACGCACAAGTAAACTGCAGACCCAAGATGGGATTGAGAAAGCCATCCGTGTCATGCAGAGATTTGGTGGGATCCAGGAAACCGGGGTGCTCGGTAATGATTTGCTAACTTGACTCTATCAGGACAGAATGGGTTTCACGTGTACGGATGTCACGTGGGGCCTCAGACTAGTTTTATCACACTCATGATCATCTTCTCTTTCAGACAGGGACACCATCAAACTCATGACCACACCGCGATGCTCCCTGCCTGATATTGTTGGCAGTGAAGATTTGCTGAGGAGGAGGCGCCGGAGGAGGAAAAGATACGCTTTGTCAGGCCTTAAGTGGCATAAGACCGACCTCACATGGAGGTGTGTTTCCTGTCATGTTACTAAGTGGCTTTACTTCCTTCCTATGAATCATAGGTCCGTGGGTACTTTATGCTGGACATAAACAGACTTTAACAATAAAATGGGGCAAAAAGACATTTCAGTTGAAGATAGAATAAGTGATGTCATTCTATATTTTTCCTGTTAAGTGCCAAATACGTTATTCCATCTCTCACTTCTGTCTTCCTTACTCAGTGCAATGGCTGCATAAAATGTCTGGCCACAAACATAGTTTCAGTTCTCGGAAAGGCTCAGTAATTTCCTCAAACAACTGTAAACTGAAATTTCTTGGTGTCGGTGCAAACTCGTCCTTTAACTTTTAGCTTTAGCAGAAAATTTGCAAAGCAAAAATATGCATTGAAGTTTAGGGCATTTTAAACCTTTGAGCAGCACAATTTTAGTGAACTTTTGAACCTGTCATACGTATTAGGGAAATGTACACTGTAAATGCATTGAAATGATATTAGGCAATGTGCAGTAAACACATTTATAGGATAATCAAAACACTGCAGTTTGCAACTGTTTCCTAATAAAATCTGTTCTTGTCTGAAGCGTCCACAGCTACCCATCACCCTCCCTCTCGCCAGGCCTGCCAAAAGATTTGGTGGACACTATCCTGAGTCATGCCTTCAAAGCTTGGAGCAACGTGGCCCCCTTGACTTTCCATCGACTGACAAATGAAGGCGGGGACATCAAAGTGTCTTTTACCAGCTTGCTTCATAACGACGGGTACCCTTTTGACGGGCTGGGCGGCACCCTGGCCCATGCCTTCTTTCCCGGCATGGATGAAGTGGCGGGCGACACACACTTTGATGATCATGAGATCTGGAGCTACGGAGGTATTTACGGGTCGAAAGACCTTGTAAAAACAATGAAAATGTAGTCTACAGTCACCAAGGAAGAGTCCTTCGTTTTTCTGCTTGTTTGGTTGCATCAAACTCTACATGTATGTGTCGTTATGTGATCCAGAAACACTTTTGCTTCACACGTCCTCAGGTGGCGACAGCAGCACAGACTTGTTCGCGGTTGCAGTGCACGAGTTCGGACACTCGTTGGGCCTGTCCCATTCCTCCTCCGATTTGTCCATCATGAAGCCCTATTACCAAGGTCCGGTGGGAGACATTGCCAGTTTCCGGCTGGCCTTGGACGATATGCTGGCCATCCAGCAGCTTTACGGTCAGTCACCAGTTGGACTAATGACACTGTATGCAGCATCTCAAACTGATGTGTTTGTTTTGGTGGTATCGCATGTGTATCGGTTTGTGGTTGTCCGATATATAAAGTCATCATCTCAGTGTAAACATGGAACTTACTGAGTGTTTTTTTGCAGTCTTACAAGGCGTCGCAGTCCTCCACTTGTTTTATTTTATTAGCATTAGCCACATGGCTACCGCTAGCAGCCTGGCTAGCATGTAAGAATTCCAACTGCACATAGAAATTCTGGTCTCACTAGCCAGGTCTACCGTCTCCGTCTTTTGCAGGATAGTTTCAATTTCAGCTGTTCCACGGTTAAAAATACTGACTTGTTAGTTGTGCAATGGCTGACACACGTCCTTTGTGTCCACATTTTTTTTTACATACAGTAAGTAATCGGTCATCATGACCAAAATAAGCAGTCAACATCATGGCTGAGGATTTCTGCTTTTGTTCTAAAGCCAGCCAATCACAATCTCTAGGAGATGAATTCTGACCAGGTTTCCTATGTAGAGAATTTAAGGAGACAATGTGAAAGTAGCTCATCCTCGTCTTCAGGGAATCTACACTATTTCTGGTTCAAACACGTGTGGCTGAATTACTCCCATGTTAAAACTCCACTGTGCAGATATGTAGTAGACTAGGTTAATAGTTAGAGGATGACAGAGCAGCGGCTGTAGGCGAGGCACAGAACAATGAGCAGAGATTAAATAAGGAAATTTACTAAATTACTTTGTAAGGGTTTGATCAATTGCAAGAGAGCCGTCTGTAATTCATTAATGATAATGATTAATGCAAAAATGTGTATTGCCAATTTTTCATGGTAAGGTGTTTTACATTACAAGACCAGCCTCTGATGAATTATTTTGAAAGTGCATTGGCCAACTCAGGCACAGATGATTTCGACAGTTTCCTTCTGGGTCCTAAAAAAAAAAACTTTCACAACCTGTGTGTCAACCTTATCTGCTGAAGAAAGTGGGCTGTAAATATTTCAACAGCTTTCAGCACCTCGTCAACATTGTCTGTTGTCACTGTT
Source organism: Mola mola (assembly GCA_001698575.1). Taxonomy (NCBI): domain Eukaryota; kingdom Metazoa; phylum Chordata; class Actinopteri; order Tetraodontiformes; family Molidae; genus Mola; species Mola mola. Next base: position 5,747,450 of record KV751339.1, read on the forward strand.
CTGCTGGTAGGTGTGAAGATCGGTGGGCCATCGGGCGGTGTTGATCCTGACCCCCCACGCTTGCCCAGTCCACCTCCTCCAAGGCCAACGCAGCTGTGAGTAGAGCAAGAGGAAAGAAACAGAACCCCTACGGACAATGAGCACTTATTGTTTGTATTGAAAAAACTGAACATCATGTCTGTTTACGGTGACTGTGACACTCTCTTAAGATTCAGATTATTTCAACCGAATAACAGTAGAAATGCAAACCTTTCTCTCTCAGTACTGACCCCTCACTCCTCGAGCGCTGTCAGGGAGGTTTTGACGCCGTGGCAGATATCAGGGGAGAGGTCTTCTTTTTCAAAGGTAAGAAGAAACTGTCAGGGTTGTGCAAAGCTACATCTTCAAAAACTCCAATCCCACATTATTTTAGGTTTAAAAAAAGATTGAGCATACATTGATATTACATTTGCTGCCTTTTTTTCTTGACAAGGTGCCCAGTTCTGGAGAACCAAGCAAGACGGGTCTTTGGTGTCACTCCATCCTGCTCAGATCCAAAACTTCTGGATGGGCCTCCCACCTGGAACGAGCAAGATTGACGCAGTGTATGAGAGGAGGAGCGACGGCCGTATCATCTTCTTTATTGGTGAATCTGAAATTTGAGTGGCCTTGAGCAGGGGTGTAATAATGTTAGCATGGTCCCTGAGAACTTAAAACCCCACAAGCAGTAAGCTTAAACTTAAACATGTTATAATAATACATTTTAAAAAAGAAGAATGTGTTGTCAGTTACAGTTACACTAAACATGGTTGCCAGTATGGTGTCATGACTTATGTTAGTTTAGTTAATTTGACTTGATTTTGCACAAATAATTGCCCAAATCTATGTGACAAAATGTGAGAGATAAAGTAATATTAAATCATAATAAACTCCTCGAGTTTGTCCCGCAAAGTAAAGGTGGTTCTTTCAAGCTGGATACCTCGAGATAAATAATTAATCCAGTATTGTGCTAGGAGGTCTCCTGCTGTGGCTGCAGAGTTTTATAAGGCCATAAACCACAAGCTCTCTCTGGAATCAACATTGGGTGTGGTGCCAGATATGACCATCAAATCCGTTCCTTGACAGGAAGTGACAGGAAATAAAGCTCTCTAACTGACCTAATTTTTAGCATGGCTGATGACGTAAACCATGAAACACGAGTGAACAACACATGCCAAATCAGTGATATCACACTGGAAATTACACCCATAGTCACTTTTACAGTACCCATTAGCATGAATAACCATGTAAGAAATGTACGTATAAATGGTTGATGCATTTTTTTGCTTGACCCAGCTTTGATCGTAACCAAGGATCTTCTTGGTCTTGGGCAACAGTGCACAACAGGGCAACAACTACTGCACCACATCACTGCCATATTATTTACACAGTATATCCATTTTCCCATCAATATACTTTATGTTGATATCATGTAAAAATAAAAGATAGACATGTTTGGTACAAATTATATACAAATTATATTAAAACTATATGTACTTATATGTATTATTTGTATGTGGATGCTGTAAATGCTGGAATGTTCACTAGGTAGACAAGACAATCTGGCAAAGGAGGAAGGGAACACGGGGGTTAAATACACGAGGGAGAGGTAGACAATTGGACACAGGTGGGACACATTAGGGAGAGGGGATAATCAGACACACCTGGGGGACAAGACTAGACAGGAAGTGGGGAATAGACACGTAGGGATTTCAAAACAAGAGGGGAAACACTGACTGACCCTAACAGACAGACACTTTCCACTAGCGGACCCTGACACTAACATACATGGCAATATCACTCTTGATTTAAGTACAGGTATGTTATGTGTTAGATTTCACTACAGGGAGCGCCCTGAGAATAAGGTGGGTGAGTAAATGAACTGGTGAATATAATTAAAACAAACATCCACAATAAACCAGTATTTCTAATTCTAATTGTGATAGAACCAATGAGCGAACAGCTGTTATTACACACATCTGT
>KV751339.1:5753059-5763599 GCA_001698575.1 Mola mola
AGTGTGGAACACATGTCATCTGCTTAAAGTATCTGGAGTGATGAGGAAAACAATGACAACAACAAAAAACAATTCTACACCAGCTATTCGTGGACACAAGCCAGTATTAACTAAATACTGCCATACTCTGGTCACTATAACTTCATCTGCTCAGTAAACTTAGCATATCTCTCTCAGGAACCTGAATGTAGCTTTGACAGCTGACAGCTGTCCCCAGTTGTGTTACCAATATCATCTGCAAGACTGCATTCAATAAGTTAAACTCTGATCATGGCAAAAGAATTCTTTACAACTCAGAAGCAACATGATGGACAGACACAAAAATGTGGCATCCAACCACACATTTGATGTTTTATTAAACCATTTCATTAGTACTGTATTGATATATAGTAGAGTGGCGCTGGAACGCAAAAGTGATATTTCTAGTAGTGTTAAGACTCAGTTTTGCTCGAATGTGAACAGTCTTCCAGCATTCTGAGGGCACTAGTGATTAGCTCAGTCAGGGGGTCAGACAAATGAAACAAAGTGGAGAATAAATGATGATGAAACATCCCCATTCCTGTGAGGTTTACCAACAACATTGGGAGCTGAAACAATGCGAGAGCTTCATCTTTTCTCTGGATCTAGTTCTTCCCCAGAACAAGGCTCAGGCCCATCAGCCAGAGAGTGTAGGTGACTGTGGATGAGCTGCCGGATGAGCTGTCGGCCTGTGTTGTAACTTCTAAGTCGTTTGATTGGATGCCTCTGAAGGCATTGGTAATAAAAGATGAACTTGTGTTGCCAATGCGCACTGTGGTGCTGAAGAGGTCAATCTGGGGACAAGATATTGAGCCAGTTAGCTACATAAAGCACTTTTGGAGCGTTTCTGCCGACCATCCAAAAATACTCACCAAATTTTTGCTGACTTTTATCGGCTCCTTGAACACTGTCCAGATCACAGCCTCGTTGCATGCCGGGGTCGTCAAAGAGCCAAGGTAGCGAAAGTACTTCTCGCGATTCGGCCCCGACAGGAGATCATCCAGTGAAAGTGCGGATGTGATGTTAGCATAGTCGCCTGAGGGATGAAATGTGTTCAGATTCCACACAACAAAATACTCCACCAAACGTTCCGCAAGGACAACAAAACATCTGTTTACTGGTGTTTGTGATGTTGGTAAGGTAGGAGGTCAATGTGCGCCAGCTATCGGGGCTGTCAGTTGCATCCCCATCCATTATCTTAAAAAGACAAAAGAAGTGACCACATTGTTTGAGGCTCACTTGTTTTTTGTTTAGTGGAACTTTAAGCATATCAAAATTCTTTACTCACGTCAATAAAGAAACCAAGAGCAGCAAGGCCTTGAGAGTCAGCGACACCTTGGGTTGTGTTCCCATTAAAGGATGACTTCAGGGTGACGATGTGCAGCTGAAGGTGAGGATGAACGGTATATTCACATCAATTGCCTGACGTAATGTCATAAATGAAAGTTCAGTTTGGAGGAAACGCTACAGTAGGCCTACCTCCATGGGATAGAAAGTGCCATCCACAGTGTGCTCCGAGCCCCGGGTGGTGGAGCCATTGCCCCAGTGCAAGTGGAACTGCAGGGCGTCGTAGGTCTCGGGCAGATTTCCTCCGGAAACCTGGACGCCGCTGTTGAACGTGACTTTAACTGGAAGAGGGTAAATGGACAAAATGGAAGATTAAAAATCAAAATTTAATGGGAGAGAGATCTTTTTTAATTATTATTATTATGAATAAGTGTGTAGACTCCCGGCTTTGAGAAGGATTTTCCTTCCAATCCAAAGCACAAGGGTGAAAGCAACAATTTCTCATCCCAGCTCATCAGATACCTCAGCATGTGGATGACATGCACAAGCTCTGATAAACTTGTATATCTAGATAGCTGGAGGATGCCAGACACAAGCCTCACCTGTCTTGCCTGTGTTCTCAATTTTTTTCAAGGCTGTGGTGCTGTTGAAGTTGGTAAAGGTGAATGCCGTCAGTTCGGAGCTGCTCTGGGCTTTACTCGAATTGATGTTAATGGGAGACTGTCGGGTGCCGTTGCAATATTTAGGAAAAAGTTCAGGCCATTTTTCGTAACCTTAAAGGAGGAAAATGAAACAGTTTAAGAGGGTGAAGATGAATGTGAAAAATAAAGATAAAGGGAGATCACTCACTGCAGTTGCCGTCATGGTAACACCACTCTGAAGGGGGGAAAGTGTATTTAGTGACTTGCTTATCGCAGGCCATAACGAATCATTAACCACAGTCACAATACAATCAAAGATGGAATTAAAAAGGTGCAAACCTACCTGCTGAAACCGTAGCACAGCGAACGCCGGGCGCGAGGACGCACACAATAAGAGCAGCTGCAATCCAGATCATCTTAAAGAACAAACACACAAAAAAAGGCGAGGTTTTTTTTATTTTCTACACCAAAAAAAAAAAAAAAAAAAGGAAGATAACGTACCAACAGCAGCGGCAGTATTTCGTTTGATTTAATTAGTGGGTTTCAAATGGACACAAACCCAAAAAGACGCACGAGAAAAAAAAAACAAACAAAAAAAAAAAACACTCAGCGGGCCAATTAGAACCCCATAAATGCAGAGAAACGGGCCGAAAAATAATGAGCAATTACCACCGAAACCGCAAAGACATTACTGGATCGGAAGCATAATAAATGCGGTTCGGGTAAAGAAGGTCTGCCCAGTTGCGTTGTGGTCACGGGTGGATGCAGCTCATCTTACCTTTGACGCACCTGTCTCTCTTCTCCGACCGCAAACTGCGGCGGAGCCTCCACAACTCGCTATTTATTCACCCAATCGGCTCCGGACCTGACGCCGCCTCTGTCTGTCATCTGTTTTACCGTCCCTGCAAAAATGTCCCCGCTCCGATTATCGGAGGAGATTTTTTTTTTTTTTTTTTATGATCGCTTGCATTTAGCAAAGGGTTTTTTTGTTGTTTTTTTTTAAAGTTAAGAGAACCGGTAAGTCTAGATTAATTGCTGACGTGTGAAAGCATAAATCCGATGCTGGTGCGCATTTCATTAAAATATCCTGCTTTTTGTCTAAAACTTGACTTTTTTTCTATGCAATTGTATTCCATGCGAGTGTTTTAAGGTCAGCCAAACAGGATGGGAAATCCGAACATTCGTGTACACCTGCTGCTCTTTGTGTTCTGTACTTCCTTCACTATGCTACACTCTTGTCCCCCACCTCCCGAACTCCCAGGCAAAGATTTACCTTTGAACAAGCGCTGATGCTTCACTTAAAGGTATGGAGCTGCAGAGCACTGTGAATGCGCCTTCCCAAATACCCAGTAATCTTGTCAAAGCATGCGGTGCTTAATTTGATATCATTTCATTAAATGCAACAGTAGAGAAACGAGGCTCTATAGTCAAGCAACACAAATTTGGATGCATGGTCACAAAAAAAGCAAATGATGTCTCCGATAATTTTATAATTACTCAGATTACTAACAGTTTGAGACTGTGTAGAAGTATAAATAATTTTAAGGCTTTTTCTGTGCATAATACTTCTTTTCTTTTTTTTGTCACGGCAGGTGGTTTCACTTGCTTTGTGCTTGTAATTAAAATCCTTGTGCCCCTTATTTGACTGTGTCAGCCGAAGACGGAGAGGAAAGGGAGCAGAGTAATGAACACACAGTAAAAGTATTTGAGATGTGTTGACTTATCAATATGAATTCTTATTTGTATTTGTACTATTAACGTTTATAATAGTACACGTTTGGAACACGTTTGTTTGCTGAGGCCAGCAATAGGTGGCCTTTCGTTGCTGTTGCCCTGGAAGAGAGCAGAAGACTGTGGCCTGGTGATCTAAGCATGTAAAAATCAGCATGTGACGCAAGAGGGCAGGTAAGCAGGCTAGATCGGAATCAGATCGTCAATCATTGATTCCATTCGAATGGCACGATGCTCAAGTTTTTCACATTTCTTTCGAAAAACCAGTTTTACCAGCTGGACATTTATAAGCGTGGGTGTGGCCTAAAAAGGATCAGTCCCACCCACAGATGTGTTGCAACTTCAGGCTTCAAATTGGTGATTCAATGTTTTTTCTTTCGAAACGAAGATGTGTCAGCTTTCCTAAAACAAAGATCATCATGGACTATGACCTGGCAGCTTACAACTATCCTTTCATTTGAATCATAGTTTGGTTCATGAGGTCTCGATAGATGGGACATTCTACCAAATTGATCAAAGCAGAAAAAACTTAAATGTTTAAGGTTTTTGAAACCACAAACAATATTTGTGTCAGCAAGCTTATAAAATCACCAATACCAACATTCCATATATACAGTATATATCTAACTATGTATATATAACTAAAATGATACAGAAATATTTTAGCATAGGTAAAGTCAAAGTTAAAGTTAGTCCATGGGCAGAGATTGTTTTTAGCTACATCCCAAAACTTTAAATCATAAAGAAAGAGTCACAATAGCCATTGCCAAGATTCAAATCAGAAAATCAAGAGGGCTGTTTATATACTTAATTTCCTGTTTACACATTGTCTTCTGTCAGTCATGAAAAATGTTTCCATCCCAGTTCAGCTACTGTATACAGTTACTGGGAGGCTGCTAAACCCAGTTCTGTTGGCCTCCCCTGGCACTGAAAGCCTCTCCCTGCCAGATACCTTTACAAAGAAAGGCTCAAAAAATAAACTTAAAAAATAAACAAAAATTCTGTGAAATCTGTCTTTGACTGAAAAGAAAACAACCCAGAACTGTAAACTGTGGGTTAGGTTAACTGGTCACTCTAAATTGCCGTAGGTGTGAATGTGAGTGTGGATGGTTGTTTGTGTCTATATGTCAGCCCTGCGATGAACTGACGACTTGTCCAGGATGGATGGATGTAAATAAAACCGTACAGGTCAATGTAACAATCCTGGATATTTTACAGTTTACATTTAAAAATTTGGAGGAGAAAAAAAAAAAAGAACACGTTTATTTAAAAATGTTCCCGACTCTAATTGGCTGAATTGACTGAGACATGTAACAGCTACAAATAACTGCGATAATTGAATTGATTTTAATACCTAAACATGGATTATTTGCACATTTCAATAAAACAGCACGGTGAATCTCACTGTCACTCTTATTGCGACGTGCATGGTTGGTGTCATAAAGTCAGCATGTACTGAACACAAACAATTGTACGTCTTTGCAACGACAAAGAATTACATAATTATATAGACTACAGGGAATTACATCAATTATGCTTATGTTTATTTACATTTTAGTCATGAAACGACAATTTAGCTGGCACTTGTCAATCACAACATTAGCATTTAATAACATAACGGTGCAGCATGCAGCGTAGACTTCACAGGCCCAGCACAATTACTTATAACTCCCACAAAACAAGACTGAAAAGGCTCCATTCACAACTTGGTTGTTCTTGTGTGATTGACAGGGTTGTAAACGACACACTCCTCAGCACACCTCTGGGAAGTTTATTGATGACCCACATTTTCTTAATTGCTATCTTCTGCAGCTGTGAGACCAGATTTATGGTCCCTGAGGCATCAAAACGACTAAGGAGTTGGTGAAGCAGATGTGCTCCTGGCCAAGACAGTACCAGGCGCAAAAATCTGGTGGTAACTCTGTGAATGTTATGTTCTTACCAAGTGCACTCAGCACAGCACACCCCTGGGTCACCTGTTAGCTGCAGAGCTCAACCAAGTAGCGGCAATAGACTTTACTACCTGCTGGAGCCTTCTCAAGATAGTATGGAGTTTGTCATAGCGATGACTCATACCACAGTTTGAAGTTCATCCAGGCCTCCAAGGATCAGGGGATCTCCACCACGACTGAGGAAACAGTAATAGAGTGATTTTGCAACTTTGGGGTCCCATCCTGCATCCATTCTGATCAAATGAAAATGATTTGTTTTTTGCAGAACAGCCTCTGTATTTATTGTGCCCTTAACTGTATTTTGTGACAGTCCAAGGTGGCATCGTCTTGGTTGGTCTTGGTTTGTGCACGATTGATGTATCTTCTGAAGTCTTTCTAAACTTTATATATTCAGATGATACACATCCCAAAATGGTGGAAAAGCATGTCAACTCGAGACAATTGACCCATTTACTGGATAAGCGACTCACTTGTTCTTCCTGTTTCTCACTTTGTAAGGTGAACCAGAGCTGTTATCTTTACAGCATGTTGCTTTGCATTCCTGTTCTATGTAGGTAAAGTCAGAAAGGATCCATACCGAGCCAAATAGAAAACTCCCGTCTGCTTGATGTTCACAAATGTTAATTAGCTTTTGGCTTGAATCGGTGTTCTGACTGTCAGAACTGTTCTGCTGAGGTTGAGCCAGAAGAGGAATTGAACAATCAACCAAATGGGCAAAATAACGAGATATTTCTGTAAATAAAAATTATTTAAATGAGCCATGCCAATTAAAGGCCTGTTTATTCCATTGAGTAATAAACTACTGTTCAGGTTACTACCAACCGCACAAATTAGCTTAATTTTTACCCTTTGCAAGAATGATTTACCTTATTCTTGCATAGAGATGTCTGTGGACACACACTGTAAGAAAAAAAACAAAAAACTGCAGTAGCTGTTTTTAAAAAGTTAGTATCCAGGCAGCCTTAAATATTTAAGTTTACTGAACTTGAAAAGACAACAGCTGAGTTAAATTTGAGTCATTAAAAAGTTACCCCAGACACTAACTTTTACAACTCAAAACAGCTAGTTCATTTACAGTCAGTCCACTGTGTACTTCAACCGATTTAATCAGTGAGCTAATAATATAAGGAAACTGCCTTGACATTTTGAGAGTTTATTGATGTGTGTGTCTCTCTCTCTCACGCACACACACCAATCCAAAGCAGTCACTCGAGATGCAATATTTCCTGGTGTAAAGTCACTCAGCTGTTCCCTCTCTCACCAGGATGGATGTTAATTACAAGTAGTCTGTGGAGGACCTTAAATATGCCAGTCAATGGTATTACTGACCTTTCAGATATACCACTGTCACAGGAGAAGACTCTCACCTTCAGACAGCCCCCACTGTCAGTGAAATCCCTGCAAGCTAGTCTAAACGTCTACAGCCCTCTGGAAAATCTGGTTTTCCAACATGTTAAAGACGACGTCCCAACCAGCCTGAATGCCATCAGACCTCACCACTGTCTGAGAGTGTTTGCAGGCTTGTGAGAATTTTACTTAATTTACTATCCTCATGAGTTTATAGCCTGAATCACTAGTTTCAAAATAAAATGATGTTATTTTGTGAATTATTATTCTTTTGAGAGTATAGATGATCGACAATAAAGCCCGGTGTCTTCAGTGTTCAAACTCAATGGGCAACATTTTTGTTTTTCTTTCCCTTCCTCTTCCTGAGGTTTGTTATCATGTTTTTTGCGTATTTGTATTCGAATAAGCCTCCGTTCATGTTTATGTTCAAAGTGTTTTGAATATCTTTAGTGGCAGAGCCAGTCCAGTTTATACTTAAGTCCTTAGTTTGTTTGATAAAGTCTCCATACAGGAGTTTATAATAAGGAATGTTGGATCTGGCTCTCCCATAAAAGGGATTCATAAAAGGGATTTTCAATAGAATTCTGAGGTCAGGAGCCCCCAGTCCTCCATTTTGTTTACTTTTATGCATTATTGCTCATTTTGTGACCTCCCTGTTTGTTCCCCAAATAAGCTTAGCACATGGTTTATTTAGGGTTGTAATAGTTTTGGGTGTTGGGGGGGAAAACAGTCGATAAAAACAGCAGTTTTGAAACTATATCCTTTTTCACAATATTAACGCAGGCTTTGTAATTTGTTTTTTTATCTCCCATATTGAAACCTCCTCTTTAACTTCTGTTTCTTTTTTAGACCAGTTCAGGCCGCAGCAGTGTTTCCCGTTGAACCAAATGCCAAGAACTTTCATTTCGTTTTGTATCTGGACATTAACGTGGGGTTTGTTGGACTCTGAGCCGATCCAAACTCCCTCGGTCTTGTCCTGGTTCAGCTGAGCTCCTGAAGCCTGCTCGTACTGAGCCAGGTGTTGCTTTAAGGCGTCCGGCTCGCTCTGCTCTCTGATGATGACGGTTACACTCTGTGAGCACCGAGGAGGCGGCCTCTGATGCCACCATCACTGTTGATCCTTTTGATCAGAGGACTGATTACCAGAACATACAGGGCAGCAGCAGTCAGAGGACAGGCCTGCTTCACACCGCGGGACATTTCAAAGTGTTCACTTAAAACACTGTTTACATTCACCTGAACGGTGGACCTTACATAAAGCACCCGAACCATTTGGATCAAATCAGCGGGGAAGCCAAATGCTCTCAGAACGGCCCACAGATAATCACGTGACAAGTAATCAAAAGCTTTCTTTGGGTCCAGTCCTAAGATGTAGAAATTGGTGCTGTTGTGATTAATTTCTCTCAGGTAACAAAGATTGTCCCACATCAGGCGACCTTTAATGGCGCGCGTCTGTTCTTTTTCTATTATAACTCCTAGGACATCGTTGAGTCTATTCATTATGATTTTAGCCGGTATTTTAGAATCAGCATTCATTAATGTTAGTTGTCTATAGTTATCTAAGTTGGATTTGTCACTTCCACTCAGTTTTTGCATGTTAAACAATAGTTCATATTTTACGCAGTCAATATAATTCTTAAGTTTACATAATAGGTTCTCTTCTTCCTCTGATCTGTGTTTTTTACACTTTAGTTCCCTACCCGATCAGAGAAGTGGTATGCTTTGGTTCCGGAATAAATACAAGTAAATTCAACAACTTCGCCTCATCCCTGACTGCCATACAACCATTGCATACAATCATCTCTGTATTCTGCATTGAACACAGGCTGCCTCTTAATCCTATTATGTTTGGTTGGCTTGTTGGCAAAGCAAAACTCAGCTCTGCGTTTGGTGTATTGTGTGTCCAGAAATTCCTTTGACGGCACTTCACAATGAAAACCTGAAGACTTGTTTGCATTGGGGACAAACACAAATTCATCCAATCTGTTATTAAAGTTCCCACCCCCTTTAACAAGGCTTGGCAATGGTGGAATTTGAGTTATAAGCTCTTGATGGCCAATTACCAGAGGTGCAGGGACCGGTTTTGTCACATGTTCCTTAAGTGGTGAGCATGGTTGGGCTAGGAATGCATTTACCCTGACAAGGTGCTGCTATGGAATGCTGTCAGGCTTTTCACATCCAGTCATGGGTATAGCTTCCCCAGCATCACTCTGTCAGATAGCTATGGTTTCTTCAGGCTCCCAAAAAATATTTATCATATCTATCGCTTGGCAAGTAGAATAACAGGACAACAATTAATATTTCAGTATAGAACCCTGTCTAAGTACACTACATAGATACATGTTACACCTAAAAAAAAGAAGTTGGATAAAATGCTTAATACAAATATGGTAACAAGAAGCATGGACTCCAGGTACGTTTGAGTTTGAGTAGCGTGCGTGTTCTGTAGCGTTAAAGAACTGCTGCAGTTGCTTGGTGCCACAGGGAGGCTGACAGTTCCCTAAGTGTAAATCCTTTTCTAAATGTAGAACCAGCAAAAGTTTTCATATATGTTGAGGGATGAAACATACTGTATATCAGGAATTATATTTGGGGGAGAGCAAGGTTAAAAGACATTTTTACAGCTCCTCTCCACTAATGATTAGCACACTCTGGCTCTAAACATCCTGCCCCCTACACACCAATGTAAAAATCTGGGGAGTGGTGAGTGACAGTTGCTTAAAAATGAAACTGCAATTATGTAAGATGTTAAATGAATATCCGAAAGTCAAAGTTGCCAACAGTTGACTAGAACTTGTATCTTAAAGTATACATGAGTGAGCAGAGTATAGAACAGAAAGTAGCTGTTTTGAAAAATACATAGAACAGTAAAGTTATGAAATATTTTAATGGAAATAATGATGGCAGAAAATAAAGTGACACAATTCGAGGAAACATTTCACCTCCAAAGTTTCAGTGAAATAATTTATTCATTGTGTTCAGTCGTTACAACACATTTCCCACCAAGAAAGGCATAAGGACATAACACAATGTTAATTTCTCTTTGGCTCTGCGTGGTCAACAACTTTAATGGTTCAGCAAAATAGACAAAGTCGTGAATCACCTGAGATGTAATTGATCCTGTTTTATATTAAACTGGTGAAGCGAAGCAGTCAGGAATATAGTGAGAAAAGGAGGTACCCACCGCACTTTGCTATAAACTATGTTTCGTGTAGTCAGACTGCTTTAGGCTGATTTGCTCCTCCAGAATATTAACATGCCAAAGAGGCGACCGCAAGATTTCACACCCTGGAGTTTAACAAACTCAATTTTTGAAAACCTTCCCTTGATTTTCAGATTTTACAATATAACGATAATTGCATACCATGCACATGAAAACAAGAAACACCAATTAAATTAAATAAAAATAAACACCACATTCAATGGTTTTTTTTGCTAACTCATATTGAAATGATAACCTGAACAGTCAGGCACAGATAATACGTGCAATAAGCATTATTCTTCATAGAAGTCCCATCAGCCAATGGTCTCATAAATGCAGATTAAATGAAAAAGGCGGAAAGA
>KV751339.1:5772062-5791412 GCA_001698575.1 Mola mola
AATATATGCGCATTTTGAATTTAGTACCGGCAACGAGAGTTAAAATAAATTTTGACGGGAAAACAAAAGACCGGAAAAGTTGTGGACTGATGCTGGTAACAGGTGATCATGACAGGTAAATGGGCATTCTCAAAAAATGCCCAGTCTAGACACAGGTGTGGAATACCTGCAGTCTAGACCCGTGTCCCATTTATTTGCATTGCATTGAACACAAACATGTTATTTAATCCATTGAAAACGATGATCTAGTTGCGAATAAGCTCCACATTTAGGCCACATGTATTTACAGAGAAACAACTACATTTATTAGTTTGAACCTTATCTTGTCTTTGCACTGTATTTAGTTGACTATAGCTTGAAGAAAAAGAAAGCTAAAGAAAAAAACAAAATTGTATGTAGTTGGACGTGTTATAAATGAAACACGGGGGAAGTTGTTGGCACAGGGAAAGAACCAAACCGGACAGAGTTTGACAGAATAATAGCTCCTTTCTCAAAAAGGTCTATGAAGAAGGCCTGATGAAGGCGTGAGCCTTTGCTCCCCACTTTGTGAACTTTAAATGTCGCTTGGCTGTCCTTGAAGTACATTCAGTTCATGCTTTTGGTACCAGCACGCTGCAGTACTGCAGTAACTAACAGGAAATGTAAGAAAACAACTAGATCAAAAAGACCTGCGACTGTGGCGTTTGTCAGGTAAGAAACGAGTTTGCCCCACGGTCCCAACATGTCACCATCTTCTATTGCCTTCAGGGAGGAGATATTATAATTACTTAACATGTATTGACAAGTAGGAATCACAAGGTTTGAATAATAGTTTAAAGGGTGGGACATACATTTAGGAAAAACCCAAGAACAGCAATCCCTGATGAATCCTCTATGGCCTGACTCACAGACAGACCTTTCTTCAGGCTGACGATATGCATCTACAAAACATGGCATGAACTGTTTGGACAAGGAAAGGTCAAATAAGCCTATAAAGAGGAGATTTTCATGCGGTTTACAGTGCGTGGCTCTACCTCCATTGGATATCTGAGCCCATCAACCGTGTGCTCCGAACCTGGATGGTGCTCTGTGTCGCCCCAGTGGAAGTGGAACTGAATTGTTGAGTACGTTGCGCTGAGTCCACCTCCGCTCACTTCAACTTCGTTTTCTGCCAGTTTGAATTTCACTGCGGGTGGGAGAGTAGGAGGGGCACGTTTATGTGCTCGCAGTCTGAGCGGCCTGAAGAAAAACCCTTCAGTTTTGCATACCTGTATGCCTATTGTTTGTGATGGACTTGATGGCGGACCGAGAGTTGAAGTTGACAAAGGTAAAGTTACCCAGGTTGTGGTCGGTCTCAACATGGCTGGTGACTATATCAATAGGAGACTGCCTGTTCTCTCCACAGAAAGAACCGGAGAGGTCTCCCCAGTGGGACGGTGTGTGTTCTGTGAAAGGCAACGTCACACACTAATGTAGACTCATTAATTCATTCAGTCAGTCAGACCTCGGTCTTTACTTACCACAGCCGGTGTAGCACCAGTCGTTTTCAGCAGCTGAAACAGAGTCAACATGCAGTGAATACAGTGCAGGGGCAAAACAAATCACCAAATGTGGCTTCTTTAACCTCAGGGCCTGCCTTAGGCGTACTTAAATAAAGTCTCCTAAATCCACCAAACCCACACTAACCTTTTGAGTTAAAATGATTGTGTTTATAATGTAGCTAGAGCTACAGCGCGTCCTCATATATCTTATCTACGCTTCAGGGGGGAAAAGTAAACTGTACTTCACCAAAGTTATATGATAATTACAGTTCATTTGTAGATTAGGATTTTAGGATTAAAATGTCATTTCTAAGATTAAACAAGGAGTTCTCTTTCTTTAGGTTTATTGCGCCCAACCCCAATAGCCATAAACGAGCTAACCCTATAAAATACAGATCATGTAGTAATGTATTGTATGTAATAATAAAAGCAAATACCACTATATATTATATATCTTCTCTCTTATTAAAGGAGCAAGGAAGAAGTCAATGATTTTTTTTGATGATTATCTTTGATAATTTTTTACACTGGATGCATTTTGTTGGCTTTAAATTTGAGAAATACTGACCAAACATGAAGAAAATAGTGTTATAAGCTTGTTTTCCTCACCACATTTGATCAAAGCTTCCGAACTTAGGCACAGCAGAACGGTGAATAGGAGCATCTTTAGGAGGGGGGGGGAAAAAGCAAACTGGTCACCAATCATTGTTCCCAAATTGGACATTACGGTAATTTTACATCATGTCTGATTCTGAGGTAAAGTTCTGAGAAAAAAGAAGGCAGCTGCGCTGATGGTATCCTTCATGGTGAAGAGCCGCTCTTATGCTATAAGTCAAATGTCGTCAGTAGGAATTCTGAGCTTTTGCTGCGGTGGCCTGATCATTTAATTCACCCAAGATGTTAAAGAATAAAATGTTGCAACGATTAGCATCCTACCTTGCAGTCTAGGTCTAAAGTCCCATTTGCTGGAAAAAAAAAAAAAAAAAAAAAGTGAGGCGTCACATTAAAAGTGGCTCCATAAGTGAGGAGAAGGAGGAAAAGTGTCCCAGAATGTTACAAGTCAGCGATATAAAGTAGGAGGGACATAAGAGGAGAGGGGACCATTGTATACACATCACTAAATCAATAAGGGGGGGACATGTAACATGACTACAGGACTCTTTCCTCATGGTATTGCTGTCATAATACAAGTGTTGTTGTTGTGTGTGTGTGTGTGTGTGTGTGCGTGTGCGTGTGTGTGCGTGCGCGGAGGGGGTTTACACAACGAAGTTAAATGAATTGTGCTCCACAACACAGCAACCAAGCTTCCTCCCACGCACACGCTCAATGTACGGAGGGCGGGGGGCAGTGGCTGACCGGAATTTAACCTCAACTGTTCATCTCTTTTGATGTATCACTTTTTCTACATTTAATAAAGAGTTGTGAGCATCTGTGAGGCATTTTAAGCTTTAATTTTAATTAAGATCACTTGACATCCTTGTGGGTAGCTGTTGTTTGTGGGTTTAGATCCCCCACCCCCCAAAAAAAAGATGCGGTTTGTGTTGCAGGTGCACTAAGCCTTTAATTGGTGGCTGATCCTGCAAACTGACACCCGAGAAGCTAAGTCAGACTTCCCACAATGGATCTTGGTTGAAGCTGCAGTAGGACTGCAGGCTGCCTGGCATGTCACTATTTGGCTCGTTATGCAAATGATTACACTTAAGCTGTCAAACTTGTTAAGGTTGTTAGGTCAACATGAAAAATGTCTTGTAGTAGAGAGTATAATAAAAAAAATATACGACCACAATAAGAGTAAATCAATTAACATTAGTTAATGCAACGGTAAGCTTTTACTAACAGTTAATTAATGTAATCATTTACTGCCAGTCCTCATATTAACTGTGGTGCTTATTCAGTACTTTTGTAACCGTACTCTTATACTCTTTACACTAGTTAACACCTTAATGCCCACTAACAAACAGTTAAATAATACAAAGAGAAGCATTTGGACACAGATGGACACGTAACATTAATCCCAATAAAGCATTTCTTAAACTTAATTAACCATTCAGTAATTCACTTTCCCCTCATAGTAAAGTTGAAAACATGTATCGCTGAAAGGACGCTTAATAGTATTGTTTAAAACTATTGACTTTATGTACAAATTAGTATTTTAGTTAATACGAGTCTTCATTAATTAACTGTCAGTAAATGCTTATCACTGTATTAACTGATGTTAATTAATGCACCCATATTATAAGGTGCTACAGTACTCCTATATTTGCTTATTATAAGGCTCTAGCCACTGTGCGGTTAGCTTGGCTTAACAGAGGCTTGCAACAGGGCGGAACTTAAATCTTGTTGTCTTGTTCAGTCACCAAAGTCAAAAATGATTGTTTTATGAGGGTTGTGTACCAGATTTTTTCCAGGCACAGCAACTTCTTGGAGTCAGCTGTCGCTTCATATTTAGCACACAAACATGAGAGCTCCATCAGTTCCTGTATGTGTGACCGGTCGTATTTGTTGTAATTGCTCCTATGTTTATGTATACACATGTAGGCTATTACTCCCTTCAATGATCCAACACAGCAGGTTTTCTGCCCTTCACTCCGTCCTCAGTTAGCTTGTGACGCCACAGCCCATGATGCCAGTGTTCACTTCTTTAGAAATAAATCAATAAATAACTACCTTTTTGTCCCTAAACAATAACAAAGACGAGTCTTCCTGTTGGGGAACCTTCTTTTTGATTCTAAAATTACAGGAGATTAGCTAACGATTTAATGAGGTTTATATATATATGAAGTAAATAAGAAGGATAAATGTTGTCGCACTTAAATTGAGTAATTTTATATCAAAGTTTCAGACACAAAGTTTGTCTCTGTTGATGTGACAACACACTTGAGAGCTGTTGTCTCATTTGTCTTTTTGCAAATGCTCAATTGCAAAGAAGCAAAACGTCTGTTTCGCCATGACAAAGGTCAGGACTTTGCATGCAATCTCACCCTTTCAG
The DNA here is from genome assembly GCA_001698575.1 of Mola mola. Classification (NCBI taxonomy): domain Eukaryota; kingdom Metazoa; phylum Chordata; class Actinopteri; order Tetraodontiformes; family Molidae; genus Mola; species Mola mola. Next base: position 5,776,572 of record KV751339.1, read on the forward strand.
CACGGACAGCCTGTCTTGGCACTGTGAAGCACCTCGCTTCACCTGAAAACTGGCTGTATACATCGAAGCTACAGGATCAGATGGTGACAGATACGAAAATAAGCAGGTGAGAGGTGAATAAAAGTGATTTATTTAAGAAAGAGCAATAGATGTTGCTTGGTGCTGGAGATTTAAGATCGACTGGGACTGAAGTTAGAACGATCTGACTTTATAACGAATGAAATGCTGGAGTGCCGCATAAGAGTTGCAGCATCATCGCCACGTTTACTACAAAACAATTCATTAAAGAAAACCTACAACATCTTCTTTTGAATGAGGAGGGTACGCCAAAAAAGGAGCAATGCTAAAATCAATATCAAATCAGAGCAAATTTGTGACGGACGTAAGCTACATTAAATAAAGGTTTTACATACAAGCCTACACTCAAATCTATTATCAGATGAAACTATGAGAATACGTGTGACATTTTATTGTTAAAAAAGCAGCAGAATCAATTTTCCAATATTTGCAAGTTACATGAGTCCTCATTTTTAGTCCATTCATATAGATTCCTCCCACTAAGATAAACCACTACAACTAAAACTGTGTTGCAATTCTCCTACAAAAATAAAACTTAAATAGCGTTACTGTGTTGACTCTATATATTTTTTCAGCTCTCATTACAAGGCCAACATAAGTTACAACCTAAATACATTTTTGTTTTTCCATCAGCTGCCGGGGTCATGAAAACAAGCATGGGTACTGCTCGTGCTGCTGAAGAGGTATTAACAGCCTGACAGCTTCAATCCTGAGTGCAGTACCTCCTGCAACAACGCAGTGGTGTCAAACGTTGTCTCAGAGTAGGGAGGCGACAGTCCTGCAAAACAAGAGCCAGAGCATGAAAACGGCACCGCACTTGACCTACTTAACTTTTAAGAATGTTGTTCTGTTACAGCATTTAGATATGGTAGCAGCATATAATTATCAAAGTGTGCTCGACAGTTTGTATTCATACTTGAAGAGGGAGCCGGTGATTTCATCGACAAGGCCACCTGTTGAAGAAACACATACAGAAGTCAGGTCAAAGTTGACAAAACAAGTAAATTCACAAAAAAAAAAACAATGATATGAGAAAAGTATGAGCATTAACCTGGCGCGCAAATTGTGTCACACAGTATGGGGCAGAGGTAGCAGGATGAGCATTCCTGAAAGACATCCAAGAGTTGAGATGAGGGGTGTGTTATCATGGGTGTATTGTTTTCCAGACGGTGGAGATGTTTACCTCGCAGTGCTCGCAGTGCTCTGACTCTTCTCCCTCCTCACACGGGCACTTCCCACAGCTACTAGAGCAGTGCTGAAAGACATCAACGGTTAATGGTTCATATTAGGGTTGATGTAAAAAAATTAATTAAGACCTCCTGATAAACCGTCGATAGATAGAACATTTTACCTCACAGATGGAGCAAACAGCGCACAAGGAGCCAGGACGGAACTGCAGCTTGTCAGCGGAAGACTCCTCTTTGCCTTCTGCTTCATCTTCAGGCTCATCTATATGGATTTAACACACAGTTTCTCGTGTTACTTACGGAAGGAGCTACACTTACCGCGGGTGAATTTGTTCAACATAAGGATGAATTATAGTAATTTACTTATCTGTTGCTTTGTTTTATGACCATGATGTGAAGATGGAAGCACGCTAAAACCCTAATGTCAGCAAAGTTGACATGAATAAAGGTGGTAAATATGTTCTCAATGATAAAAAATTACGGTTTAGATCCATCCTAAATGGTGTGACTTCACTAGTTAGTTCTAGGGCATGCAGCAGCAGAGCAACTAGCGCAGTGGTAAACCATGTAACACGACTTGCTTCGTGTGTATCCGATGCACACAACAGGATTTAAAGAAAAAAACAGATATAAGACAGCCAGTGATGAACACGTTTTCTAAGCTGTAATCACATTTTGTAAGGAAAAATAAAATAAGGTTTGAAACTTCTGAACCTCTTTCTTCACCATCTAGTGCGAAAGTTGCACAGTGACTATATGACCTGAATAGAACGATACTAATTAGTATCAGCAGGGCCGCCGGCCATTTCTTGCCCAAATGGCTGCTTTGAGAAGGGCAGACCTTCTTCACGGCAGCCGTGTTGACATGAAATTGCAGGAAAACACAGGGTTATTCAGTAAAATAAAGGAACTTAAGGACAAGAAAGGAACTTAACTATAGTTTGTATCATCGGGAACATCAGTGTTTACGCCACCGCGGTATTTCTTGTCTACACGGCTGCCGTGAAAAGGCCTATTGGATATTTTGACTGGTGCTACTTGCTAACTAGCAGATTATTTGCACTCTTCTCTTTGCGCCTTGTACACAATCTTGGCTGTGTGTCTGAACTTACGCGCGCGCGGTTTTGGGTTCTCAAAATAGCCACATTGCAGATATGAGCAGTTTAACCGGTGCTGGTGCTGGCCACCGCAAAGACGAGCCAGTCTATTTCAGGACTGAAATGTGTCATAGTGTTCCAGGAAAACACAATCAGAAGGCTACTGCCGAGTCAGGAAGCACTCAGAGTCCCCAAAAGTTATTTGGAATGATTAATCACTGCATTCTTAAGAATTGTGAGTCCTTAAATACTAAAAACTTGTTTTTAAAACCTAAGTAAGTGAGTACCGTCATCTTTTTCTTTATATGCATCGTCAGCACTATCCTCTTCTTCCTCCTCCTCATCAGCATCCTCTTCATCAGCTAATTCCACTCCTTCAGTTGCTTCATCATCATCTTCAGCTTCCTTCTCTTCATTTTCCTCTTCCTCCTCCTCCTCCTCCTCCTCCTCCTCAGCATCATCAGCGTCATCCTCCTTGTCCTCATCATCAGTATCAGCCTCCTCCTCATCATCATCATCATCATCAATATCAGCCTCCTCCTCCTCCTCATCATCAGTATCAGCCTCCTCTTCTGCCTCCTCATCGACATCAGCTTCCTCCTCATCATCCTCATTATCATCATCAGCCTCGTCATCCTCCTTCGATATCAGCCTCCTCCTCCTCCTCTTCCTCCTCCTCATCAGCATCAGTTTCCTCCTCCTCATCATCAGTATCAGCCTCCTCTTCTGCCTCATCATCCTCATTATCATCATCAGCCTCGTCATCCTCCTCCACATCTTCCTCTGCTGCTTCCTCACCGTCACTATCACCCTCCTCTACCTCATCCACAGCTTCCTCCTCGTCATCCTCCTCCTCCTCCTCCTCAGCTGCTTCCTCTTCCTCTGAAGCATCCTCATCCGCAGTCACCTCTTCCTCAGCTGTGTCCTGTTCGGCCTCAGAATCACCATTGGATTCCTCATGTACTCCCTCTTCCTCCTCTGCCACCTGCTCCTCTTCTTCATCGGTTTCTCCCTCCTCCGCCACGGCCTCCTCAAAAGTTCTGGCGTGAAGTTTTTTCTCAGCCACTTCCTGAGTGCTCACTGCCCCAGAGAAGGGGAGCTGTGACGGACAAAGGAGAACCAGCAGGAGCCCCACTACCCAACCCTTCACCGGTGCCATTTTGGATCTGAGGAGCTACAAATCCACACTGGCTGAATGTCTCTATTCAAAAAAATAAACAAACAAGTACATAAACCAATAAAACTTTAAACCATTAAATCCACAGGAAAGGCCACCAAGCCGCAGCTGTCTCGAGGATAAAGTGCTCCTGAGAAACAGGGTTGGGAGGACGGTCGGGTTCAGTCTGAGCAGCGTGCCAGCCCCGGGCAGGGAACACACAGGACACAGTGGAAACACAGCCGGCCGTGTGGGGCAGGTTTGTGAGTGACAGAGGCACATGTGAGCGAGGAATTCTCCTGCTGGCCTTAACCCGGAGCAGTGAGGAGGTGGTGTGCACATACGAGACTGCAGGAGGGTGGGGGAACGAGGGGTCACACAACATATGGAAATGAGAGGAGGGAAACCTTTAATTTCTGATAGAAGATCATTTCTGGAAACCCTACTTTGATACAGTACATATATTTGTTTTGTCACTTAATTGTGATTGTTAATGTTCGTAACATTTCAATTTGAATTTCGATCTTTTATTAGTTGAATGTTTTTTGGGTTTTTTTTTTAGTTTTATGTATTCCAACACATAAAATGTTCCGATACCTGCAAATCCCAAGAACAGAAATGATCCATTGATGTTTCTAGATAAGAATTGCATTCACACTGCAACTTTGGTTCTTCTCAGCTGCAAAAAGAAATCAAAAGCACTATTGTTGAAACTATTAAACCTGACAGAAAATCACTACTGCTAATCAGTAAGCAGATCCAACTACACAAAGACCTCACAATTAAATAAAAAAATATGATAGCTACAGACAAACCAGCCACCAACCACCTAGACAACATCTTAACAGTAGAAGTATTGCTTGGCAATCCTGAGGCAGCACATACCAGAATGATGTATGGAATGGATGTAAATAGAAGCCAGCAGAGATGATTGTGGTCTGCATGTGTTTTACGTTTATAAGCAACTGGCCCTCCACAGCAAGGGTTCACATATGAAGTGAATCAGCAACACCTGAAGTCCTTTAAAGCCTTTACGTGACAATTATGTCAGGGCGCTCTCCTACATGGGCGGATACTTATACACGCATCCGTCATGCAGCTCGGCAGCAGCAGGACAGAAAAGTGATGACACCGCCTCTGTTGGTGTAGGATCACGGAGGAGATTGACAGGTGGCCAAGCTGGCTATTTACAGTAAAGGCTCCTTCAATAGCCCTGCTCCACTATGTGACCTTCAATAGAGTTGTGGGGTACTGAAACTCCGCACCACGGTGCACCTTTCACACATCCCTTTCTCTCTACAATAATATCCAGCTACCACACCACACTACCATGTTTAAAGTCACACATTTTCTTGCAAACTTTCATACTGTAAGTTTTGGCCCCATTCCTGAAGTCACTGTGACATGTTTTACCCTTTGGCATTTTTTCTCTTTGTCATTCTAATAGCTCCAATTACCATGGCTCTCATGCCTGCACTGTGTAACACAGAGTGAAAAATCATTATTAAGGGACCGAAACGTTTGAAAAGTGCAAATTATTTACTGTTTTGCAAGTTTGACAAGAAAATTGTGGCTACTATCACATCTTCCCATTCAATTTAAAGCTATGAGAGGCAGCCAGGTAGTTTTAGTTGTAGCTGTTGGGCTTAGCGTAAAGCATGTAGTACACTGAATCAAGCCCTGTTACAAAGTCGCTGACCAGCACTTGGCAAACCATAAGGTACTAATGGATATCAAATAGCTAGAATATTGTGGAAAAGCTATTTTTTTCCCCATTATTTAATTTGAAAAGTTATACTGACTTACTTAACAGTTCCGGCTTCCTCCCACATTCCAAAAATATGCAAATCTGGGGGTAGGTTAATTGGTCACTCTAAATTGCCCGTAGGTGTGAATGTGAGTGTGGATGGTTGTTTGTCCCTATATGTCAGCCCTGCGATGAACTGGCGACTCATCCAGCGTGTACCCCGCCTTCGCCCCAAGATGCTGAGATGGGCTCCAGCCCCCCCCGCGACCCCTAACGGGATAAGCGGTAGAAAATGAATGAATGAAAAAAAAAGGATTATATATACTGTATATCATTATGGTATCTACAGTGATATATTCCAATATTTTGAAATGTTTTATTTTTTGAGCTGTAGGCTATGAGAACTGATGAGTTATATAATTTTTTTGAGACGCTCATTGATCATGATTTTCTGTATCTCAAGGCAGGTGGATGCCTTTATGCTAAGCTAACTGCCTGCTAGCTCATGAGAGAGGCAGTGAACTGGTTAAGAAATAGGGCATTTTATGAAAAAAAAAAAAAAAACATGAAACTTTTAGTTTTGAAAGTAAAAAAGCTTTCCTTTTTTGTATAGTTTATTGAAAAGAATAAACTGCATTATTTAACATTTGATGCTCTTTAAAACAAAATTTAGACAAAGTAGCTGACAACATAAGTATCAGAATGTATGATGAATGGAACCTCCTTTGTAAACAATAGTTTCAATGTAACAGCAAAAAATAATAATAAAAAAGTTTAAAAAAAGAAATTCCAGGTCTCAACTTACAGCAGTAAAAGACATTGGCAAATAAAATATAAACATGCTAAATCATAAATACACACTTTGCTCGGTATATGATCATTAAAATATTGATTGCATACTTAAAATATGAACTTGCACAGTCGCTAAATACTTTAACAAGTATGAAAGACTGCTATTCTCTTACTTTTATAAGATGAGACTAACAAAATATCCAGTAACCGAGTCCAGTGATTAACATATAGCTGGCAAACAGGTAAGACTTATGGGTGGGTGGCACATGAGCAGTCAAGGTGAAAGCTCTTTATTCTTGTCTTTAACAGACCCTGAGCAGGAGAAGGCATCACCAATGCTTAATCAGGAAGAAGTGGAAGAAGAGGGGAAAGCATCTGTGTAAAAAGAGACAAAAGTTGGACGGAAGTTAGCTATGAATGACTGGAAGCAAACATTCAGACAATATCAAAGAAGCTTGGTGAATGCATCCTGTGAAACTCCTGCATGCACAATGATTTACACTCAAACAAAAACCGTTGGAATTTGGAAGTACCTCTTAATGTGGGTGGAGGCCGGGGAGGTTTAAATGTGCTGCCTTGTGCCAAAGTATCCACAATCCAACTGAGAGCATTTGAGCAATACTCCATCTGAGAAGGACGAACACAAGTGTATTGGCATGTATTACAGCACAGAATCAGTATTTCGGGGATACAATGCATCATATGGTGATGTAACCTGCTCTTTGTACACCTCTGCAATACTACTGCGGGACACTGTGGCCTAATTAGTGATAACAGGTGATTTCTAAAATATTTGAGAATGGCTTTGAGAGAAAGCTCCATAATGAACTAGAATGCACTCAGAGAGTGCAAACATCTGCCAACGCAGCTAAGTTCCTTAACAATATTTGTCCCCGGCAATAAATGTTTATCTTTTTATGGTTATTTTTTGTTTGCTCATATTTCAGCTTTCTGATAGACTGTGGTATTTTTGTTTGTTGTGGGCATTCCGAGCTCAGATTTTTAGGTTAGGGTTTTTTGGTGTGAAAAAGACTTCTGGCTATGTCATGGACTCTGGAACTAATTTCAAAATGATACCAGTTAAACTTCTCTATGTCAATTCCTTCTAGCTATATATATATTCAAGAAATTTGTTGGACGTTTCAATGACCTTGAAAACCCAAAAGTTTGTCATCTGTAGCTGGTACCAGCTGACACCAGGTTCGACCTCTCTACGTCAATTCATTCGGATTGGAAGCCCAAAAGGTAATAGTCTGTAGTTACTCCTGTCAGCTACAAAGTGACAGTTGGACCTCTCTATGTCAAGTCCTTCTGGCGCTATGGCCAAAAGACATAATTAGGACCTTAAAGTGACCTTGACCTTTGACCTTAAGCCACCAAAATCTAATCAACTGTAGTTTTGGGCAAGACACGCCTCTGATGAACATTTCATGAAAATCGGTCAAGTAAGTTTTTGTGTAATCTTGCCGACAAACCAACCAACCAAGAACCCAGTTTATAACCTCCAACTTTGGCAGCAGACGAGAGAAATCAAAGGGAAGATAGGTGTCATTAGTAAGCTGCTTAAATGAATGTGTGCAGGGAAACAAAATGAAAAAAATATTCTAAAAAGGATGGTATTAACATAAGAACACAGTGCTCTTGTTGGTTTGATATGGGGGACATATGTCGGTGTGCATGTGGGCACACATGGAAAACAGAAATCCCAGGGAGAGAACAAATTTTACCTCAGTCTCCAGAGCCCTCAGCCTATGGTCAAAGTTTCTGCTTACTGTCAGATGTTTAAGCACACCATCCACTCTTGAATACAAAAAAAAAAAACATGACAGACATTTATATCAATATGATGGAGCCCAAAAAAATAATATGTTTGACCACTACAGTGTTGGCATAGGAAGGTTTGCTCACTTGACAGACATCCGCTTGAGCCTCTCTGAATCACTGCTCCTCTGAATTTTATGTTGTACAGTCAGAAAGTCCTCCTTCTGAATGGTTTCCCATGTCATCAGCCTATTTGCTGCTTTCCCTCTCAAAGGCAACACTAAGAGAAAAAGACAACGGTTTTGTGCCGATAAACCGATTCCCTGAACCATGAAAGATCAACCACAAGTTGGTAGAAGCCAACGAGGAAGTATTGTCCAACCCCTCATCCAATTAAAACACATTCACATTGATTAAAGCCAACCGGTTATTTTAAGAGTCCTGCTCAAATACTGACCAAAGTGCTGGATCTTGACAGAGGGCACCTTCCTGATGTACCGCTTGATGAAAAGATTTATGTGAGAGAGGATAATGAAAGGAGGAGCCAGTGAAGGACGGGAGTGATACTGGACAATTAGGTTGTAACGCTGAAACTTCCAGTAAATATCACTGTTAGCCTGCACTTGAGAGAAGGTGTGGCTGGGGAAACACAAAGAGAGACGTCAGCAGTCGGCAAGACAACAGCGCAGACGAACTGACGATGACACTCATCTCCTGGTTCTTTACCTGAACATGGCGATAAGCAGGTTAATAAGCAGAATGTTGGTGACCAGCAAATAAATAACCAGCAGGATAACCACCAGCCAGTTACTGTAGCCGTCTCTGCACGGCTCCTCGCCGTTCTGAATCAGTGTCATGTTACTGGTACAGGCCATGTCCCACTGCTTCCCCACTAGGATGTAAACAAAAGTTAAAAGGAAGATCAAAACATTTTTATAATACTATTAATGGCTGTAATTAAAGTCCACTTTAGGGCTGGGCAATAAACAGCTGCATTATGTAATTTTCTGAATTATCAGAGTATTTTACCTATTCTAGAATTTATCTTCAACCGCTCAAGTCATTAAAATCACATTATTGATTTGTCAAAAATCTCTCAAAGTACCATTAGTCTACTCCAAAATCTTGTTGCAACATTAATATCAGGGTAAGTGGTCAAAAATATTCAAATGTTTGATTTTTTTTTTTTTTTTTTTAAAGTCCTGTACAAGCTACTATAGAGACATTATTCCACCTCGGGTTTAAAACTTTATCTATTAGCGTGCTGAATATGATTATGAACGTATACCATCCATCTCTTCCACAGGTATCTGTCCAAAGATGTGCAAGTACGGCCTGTAGAAAACCCGGCGAAAGATACGATCCGGGTTCGGGTCGTATGAGTAAAGCAAAGCCTGATTGGCCACTCCGTATGCCATGAGCCACACCCCGAGGAAGAAGAGGAAGAAGAAGACATCCTTCATCTAAACAGAAAACAGTTTTCTTTCTGTCATTACAATCCAAACAACATGCTAAGAGCAGTGGGCAGTGTGACAACTTGTGCAAAAGTTCTCACCATCTTCCCAACAATGATGGTTTTTGGTCCCAGCTGTTTGTGGATGGCGAAGATGTGAATGAGACGGAGTGTGAAGACCATGAAGTCCACACAAAGGATCTCCCGGCCAAATTCGTATGACCGCCTGAACATTCTAAACACAGAACAAAGGAGATGTACTATGGTAACAGCACCACTCAGTGGAACGCTTCGAAAATAACTGCACTGTGAAGAGTGAGCGCACACTATAAAGCAAATTTTCACAGCATACGGCACTCAAAGGGCCACTATATAAATTTATCTACTCCTTATTACATTATTACATAATTGCCTCTGTATTTCTATTAATTTTAGCGACAAATAACTGGCTTTGCAAGTAGAAGTAAAGGGGAACAATTATGAACATTTATTCAAATGTACAAATACTGTGCCATTTATTAAAAAAATTAGTTTACTGAAAAAAAAAACCCATATGCTTGTGAATGGATGTATAAATACGTATATGCGGACACACAATCAACTTTCTACGTGCTACTTTTGCATAAATATCATTAATATATCATATTAAGACACCATTACTCCTGCATCTAAAATCAAAATTTTCAAGTTGCTTAAAAAAGTTATTTTTTTATCACCAGAGATATACATAAATACACTGTATACATAATAATACACTATACATCCTCCATATATACAGATATAGATATAGATATACCATGGATGGTTATTGCACTGGAAAGATAATTTACACCATGGATGGTTATTGCACTGGATAAATAAATTGCACATGATATGAATATGAATAATAGACATGAGTGTGGATTGCACATGACAAATATTATGTTAAAGAGTCTTATTGTGGATGGGATGAAGGACCTGCGATAGCGTTCCTTCCTGCACTGTGGGTGTAATAGTCTATGGCTGAAGGAGCTGCTTAAGGCCCCCACAGTCTCATGCAGGGGGTGAGAGGTGTTGTGCATGATTGATGTCAGCTTGGCCAACATCCTCCTCTCACCCACATCCTCTACCTATATCAAGCATCAAGCACTGTTTATTGCTTTAATTTAACTGTATTTGTTTTACCATCTGTCACTAAATTACCTTCCTTCTGCGTCAACTCTTCTTGGACATGCTGGGACTATACAGAATTTTCCCCCCAAATCCATCACTCCGCGAGAAGAGTGCTTTTGGTAATGGCTGATATCGACAGAGTGTATCTTTGAGATGAGTCCGCACACTGTAGCTCCCTTTGGAGTGAACTTCATTGGCACTTCTACAAAGCAGTGACGTTTGGAGCCCAAATGCTCTTCGTCAGACTTGGATGTGCGCGGACGCCATACTGTTGTTTGACATCGAAACACTGCCACTTGATGGCTAAATGCTGCCATTGCACATGTCACAACTGATTGAAAAAAATGTGTTATTTGTATTTAAAGAAAAACCCTATTCTTCTCAAGCCTACTTTCTACTAGAAATGTAAAACTCTGCTGGGTAAGCATGGTACATGGGGTTCAACTGAGGGAGAGCCTTTTACAGACACATGAATAATTTGGATCATTTTGCTGAATGAAAAATCCTCAGAATTATATTGTGCAAGGTGTTCTTACATTAAAATAGCACTATTAGTCAGTTGTCTCTGTATGTGACTTCTGTTACCTGCAGATTACCCCTGCGATGAACAACGTGATGGCAGTGACGTCACACTTGTTCCACACATCCTGAATGTAAACTCTGAGCCTCTGACGCCAAGTCATTGCTCCCAAAAAGAACGTCTTTGAAAAGAAAACATCAGTTAACATCATGGACCATAAATGAAAAATAGCTATAAACATAACAACCTTAAATGTAGCACAAAACTACATTTTCACTGGAGACTGAATTTTGTACTTGCACCACAGTAAGATGCCTCCCTGCACTCACCTCCCGGATCTCCTCACAAACGATGGTGAATACCCAGAAGTACAGCACATACTCCGTGATGGCTGGACCAGACTGCTGAGGCTTGAAGTCCACCAACAGCACATAAGCAAACAGCAGGAGGAAGAGGAAGTACATGAGGACGTTGCCCAAAAATGAGGTGACAGGTGCAAACCAGAACTGACGCCATCTTGACACTATGAACGGACGCTTCGACGGCCTTCGAAATCTTGGTGTGTCTGAAGGGAAGATTATTGGAAATGGATTAAAGCTGGTTACGGTCACAGCACCTGGAATCAGTCTTTATTCAGATGTGTCACGTTTAAAGAGGACTCACCTTTCATAGTTAGAATTCCGGGTGAGTTTAATCCTTGTGCCTCCGCTTCACTGAAACAGTGATAACACATTTTTAAACACACTAGAGAAAATATTCTACACAGACAATAAAGAAGTGAGAATCTTACATGTGCTTGATGTCTGAGAAAGAAAAAATGGTATTCCCATATAGGCTGTCGTTGTCCCTTCCTTGCCCGTCCTCATTAGCCTTCCCCTCCTCCTCCAGCAGCTGATGTTCCGGTGTCCTTAAGGTGGAATACGTTTTTTGCATTTGATCAAAACTTGGAATCTCTTACATGCTAATGACAAAGAAACCATATTAATGTGGATGTCCACCTGAAGGAAATGAGGTTGGTGTAGCAGACGATGGGGCAGAAGAAGGTCAGCAGCAGCTTCCACACCTCTGTGCTTCTTTTCATGTCACCCCACCAGATCTGGGACAGCAGAGACTAAAAGGAGGTAGAGGAGACTGTTATCAGCCCCTGAAAGTGTGCTGTGTTATTATATCATTACCCTGTGGACTGGTGAAAATACTGCACGGATCATGCCCAGATTCTACAGAGGGATCAATATGCTCAACATCTCGAGCTGAATAAAATGGGACCTCTAGAGCCAAAAATAAAAAGAATGACGGATGGTGTTCCTGCTGTTGTGCAGGGCTGCAGCCACCAAAATGCCCCATTTAATTACTACTTTATATTGCGAAAGAGCTGTTTAGTTATGTTATGATAAACTTAAAAGGAATTAAAACTAAGATAGAAACTCTTTGCAAGCTTAAGATACCACAAAATGAAGTCAAGGATATACAGAACTGGTTAAACTGCTATTGTGAAGTGGATGAGTGTGTTTTCACTGCGGTTGTTGATATGTTAGAAAACACTCGCACAACCTGCACTCCATCATGGCTGAAGAAAAGTCGAGCGTCAGCCGCCATGCCCATCTGGAGGCAGGTCGTACCACCCCAAACTGGAGATTTCCTAATCAGCAGGGTGAAAGAGCGACTCTCGTTGCTCCGGTAGCAGGAGCTGAAGACGTCTGATGAGGGGGGATGACACGTGCAGACAGAACCAGTTTGGATAGTTAAGGTTCGGAAAACAAAAATGAAACTGACTCTTAAAAATAAAGTAGGATCATCGATTATCATGCATTCATGCAGTGCTTCATTTGATGCAGAATTAATTAAAAGAGTTATCTAATTAATTCCATCTTAAAGAAGTCAGCAAACAGGACGCAAATGGAATATAAAGTGAATATTAGCAGATGACCAGTATTTGCTGTCTCACCATGTGCCAGGTTCTCAAACTTCTGGGCCAGCTCTTTCATGGACAGTTTGGTTTCATTCTCCATCTCCAGCTTGGATAATTCCCTCAGCATCTTACAGCCACTCAGAGCACTCAGCACCGACTCTCCTGCCTGCAAGAGAGAGAGGGTCAGGGCATGCAAACCCTTCTCATTAGGGACTGATAAAGCATTTTGCAAGACTGTTATAAAATAACTCAAAGCAGCAGTTTTGCCGTTTTGTAAGTTTCAGAAGTTGTACCATCTCCCAGAAGAAGGTGGCCATCTCGCTTCGGTTCTGTAGGACGGCCCAGACGAAGAGTGAAGCCCAAGGAAAGAGGCAACGCTTGTTTCGATACAAGCAGTCTCCACGCAGCAGCTTACTGGCACGCTGGGTGGAATGACAAGATGACAAGCATGGGACTGTGAGAAAGTAACAGAAACAGATGGCATGCCATTCGGAAAACAATAGCACATTAGCTCAGATATATAGTCATAAATCTTGAGAGTACCCTAAGAGCTTTCCTCTTGGATGTAATGTGTTCCAAGCCCAAAGTGTCATAGTAAAATGGCTGGCAGACGTCACCCATTAACAGTTCCAGGACCCCTGCAACCTGAGGAAGAAAACACTGGCGTCAGCAAAAGAACAATCAAGTGTCTCCTTTACTTAGATCAGAGGCCTGGATGTCTCTCATTAGATTAAACCAACCTCAAAGAGGCTTATTTCCTCCACTGGGCCATTCTGCATGTTCTCTGCTGCTACCTTGGAACCAGAGTCCTGCGCATTAGATGGCGGACGAACAAAACCTGCAGATCCCAGCCGCAGCATTAGGCAGCGCTGAAGTAACTGGAAAAGCACCGTTCCGGCAGCCACAGAGCGGTAGAGGGTTTCCAGCCTGGCGTAAGTCAGGTAGTCCAGGATGTTGAGGCCGTTCTCGGCAAAAAGACGAACAAAATGGGGCTTGTCGTTGATCAGGGCGTCTGTCATAGAGTCTTCCAAGTCTTCATACTATTTGATGGGACAAAGGTGATCGTTCATTAGACAAGGTTCAATGCAGATTGTATTCACTGCATCTTGTGTGACGTGCGTCCCCTTCCCACCCTCCACTGGATGTCTCCATTGAAGAGTTCGCTCTTAGCGATGTCAACCCTGTTCCACGTCACTGCCAGTTTCAGCTCTTCATTGTACGGGTTGGCATCAACTGATGTGCGGTGCTTACTGGCTGAAAAACGCAGAATCATGCCACAAGACATCAAAACAAATGTGCGAAATATATGTAGTAAGGCTAGCTGGAATGACCTTTAAAAGATATCACATTTTCGTTATGCCATATGACAAAAGACGATATATAATCGATATTTCTCTTCATAAATGCTCAGAATGGGATAACAAAATCAAGTATCAAAATATTTTTTGACCTTGTACTAGAATATAAGCACTGCAACAATATTGTTGAAATGACTATTCGTTTTACTGTGAATGCAGTATTTCACACTTACAGTATGGCAATTCATAATATAACAACATCAAAAATCTCATATGATACGTATTCCAATAACAACATACATCCTATACAGTATGTCGCTCAGCTCTAACGTGTTCCCATTTAAACATTAGTAATTATCATAAGTCGTTTATACCTCCCACCAATGCTTTAAGCAGGACTGTATCAAAGTCATTCGGTCCCTCCTGCTCTCCATGGTAGACGGTAATGAAGTCTCTGTTTTGATAGATGCTCAAAGCCTGGAAACCCAGAACAAGGAAGAGGAATTTTGAATGTGTGAACTGGTCAGTACGGATACTGAGAAAGAGTAAAATGCAGACGCACAGCGAAGATTTGCTGATAGAGGCTACGGTCACCACCATGATCTCATCAGATTAGAGAGTTCAGCGGGGCACCGATTGCGTTAATGATCCGAGTGAACGTGGGGTGCTGCTGATAAATTCAATCTGAACA
>KV751339.1:5812789-5828458 GCA_001698575.1 Mola mola
AGTTACACACAAAGTACAATGTTATAAGAATAAAAGAAGAAGAGAAGAAGAGAATATCAGCAGATTCATACATTTCCTACAAAACACAGATTATATGAAACAACAAGAAGTTTCTTTAACGGCAGTTTGTAAAATACCTTCAAAGGTGAATCTAAGTGCGCCCTGATGGATCCTCACCTCCTGCCGCCACCGCCGCCGCCACCGCCTCATCCGGCCAGTGAAACACTTTATGGGGGTTAGCATTGTCGTTCTTGCTGTCGGAGACCAGTCTGAAGCCTTTGGCTCGCAGCGCGCTGCGGAAGTTCCTCTTCCAGACGGAGGCGTCTCCCTGAGCTCGCCCATTTCCGCTCACCTGTGCCCACGCCTGCAGGGGAGGAGACGCTCATCACACTGCAGAACCTTCGCGACCACGACGACCGTGCACAGGAATTACCTTAAAGATGAGAACGTCGGTGTCCGAGGAGTCCATTCTTAAAGCGTGTTTCCACGGGATGGAGAACTCTGTTTGCTCCGGGTTCAGCCAATGGACGCCCGGATACTTGCCGCTGTCGATTTGCGAGCGCAGCCACGGGATGAGCAACGGTTTGGAGTGAGACATTCCTGCGGGAGCCGGAGAAAAGGAGTCACGGCGGCAGTGTCGTACCTCAGGACTGAGGCTTTTAGTGAGCGGTACATGAATCCAGGACCAATGACAATAGAGGTCATTTAATTGAATTTGTTGTGTTGTACATCGTAGTGCAACAGTGGCACAGAAGGAATAAGTCAAAACTTCATTCTTTATTTCAGTAACAGCAGAGTTAATCACTATCAATATTCACTTTTTTTTAAATTAATCAATTTGACATTTATTTCACAACTAATATTTTAGTCAATAGTCTCATTACAATTTCCCAGAGCAAAGGCCAAATAAATGTCAGAGAGAAAAAAGCAGCAAAAGTTACTGCAATGATTCATTCCTCTTCCAAAGAGTTGCCAATTCTTCTTTCGATCAACTAACCTATCAATTTATCGTGGCAGCGCAAGTGTGAGTTTTTAGTTTCAGATTTCAAATCTGAAAGAAAATCAACAAATATCACCGTCAGTGTAAAACTAAAACAGATCAAGACCAGCAAGAAGCAACATTTGACCTCTCAATCAACTATTTATTACTTCCCAAACCATCCTGGTTGCATGTACAGGGTTTGAGAGTCAACTTCATGGACCAACTGCGAGTTTTCAGATTTCAGAACGAAGCCGGTCGAGTGAGGGGGAAACAGGGGCAGGAACCGGGAAAGTTTTAGGAGGAGTAAAGAACGGAACAACGGTCAAGAAAAGTAAAAACACTTAAAAGCACAATAAAATGTGATTTATACTCGGTAAATGAACTGTCCGGCTTCCATACACTCACGACAGCAGAAAAAGTCTTAGATAGACAAAAGATAGTTTGTCTTAGCGTGTTTTATACCCGTAAACATTCCGTTTACACACGCAGTCGTGTAGTAATGAACAGTTTCGCTGCTAAACTGCCCCAACAAAGCACTTTTTCAGAGATTTAAAGTCGCATTAAATGCGTCGGCTTGAACAAGCCGCCCTCCTACCTGCGCCACGGGGCGAACTGTCAGCACGTCGACGCGGGACGATGTCTCTGCCGCGGAGCCGTCGCTCAGTCCCGGCTGCTGGGTCCTCTCAGACCGCCTCCGGGTCCGTGCACGGGCTGGAGGATTTCTCAGGAAACTCTTGACTTTCGGTTTCGCCCCGTGACGTCATCCAGGCGGGCTAAATAGGGCCAGAAACGTCCGAACGGTTCAGAGCAGGTGTGGATTTGTGTTACAGCTGTCCGCCGAGTTCCTGCTGGTCAAAACCAGCGTTTCCATAGCAGCAGGTCACATTATTCTCGAATCCGCAACTGAGATTTTCCTTCGAGGAAATGACGTCCCGTTCAATAAGCAAATAAGATTTTTTTTTTCTCAGTTTGATTTGACAAGATATTGTGCACAGTAAGCCTCAGCTGTCTTTACTACCGACGTCCCGTTCACCGGTATTTCGGTTTCGTATATCTGAAACATGAAATCCCAAATTCCCCCTCAATCCAAGACATCTATATCTATATGTTTTGACGAGTGCAAAGCCACGTCATAGATGGCTCCAACTGAATTTGTGACTAAGCAATATTGTCTTGAGTCAACTGGAGTCGAGGATCCCCAAAATACAATTGTGGATATGTGTTATTACGCTACAGATATCTCTTACTTTAATGCTGCCTAGTCAAAATGACGTGACGGGTATTTCTAACAAAAGTTTTGACCAGGCGAAATGACGTTACAGCTATCTGTAATGATGTCAGATTCTGCCGTTTTTCCTCCAGTACGTTCGGGCCGGTATCCAATGGGAAGCCTCCCTATCAATAACGTCATGACGGGTCAAAATGAGGGTTTAGTGACGTCATTACAGAGATCGTTAACTAAAGTTTTGACGGGGCGAAATTAGGTTACAGATACCTCTAACTCTCGTTGCGACTAGTCAAGAATGGAGTCAGCAATATTGCTAACTTATTTTTGACTAGTCTAAATGTTATTCCGACGAGGCAAAATGACGTAACGTCAGTTCCGGATAGTCAGATTTGAGCATTAAATGTTAAAACGGCTCGCCAAAGGTTTAACACGAAGGTACACACACACACGCTTTTTTTTTTTTTTTTTTTTTGGTTATTCTTGTAAGGACCCTTGTTGAAATTCAGTGATAATTTTTAATAGCCCAGAGGGGGTCAAACTGGGGTCCTGGGATTACGTGGAGCCCCCTACAGGGGTAAAGGGGTCACACTCCATCCACAACTATCAAAGTTTTAAAGTTTTAATTGTGTGTTTCATACTGTAGTGAAACATCTAAAGGCAGTCTGGCACAACTGGTGCATCTAAACAAAAGTGGAGTAACATGAAGAAGTTTCTTTTTTTTCTCCACAATTTAAGTCAAAAACTGAAACTTCCATATATTTGATATTAATTTCATGTAAAGTTAAATATTGAAAGCCTTATTGCTTATACAATTGCAATGAAATATTTTCATATTTTGAGATTCATTTTTCAGCTGTAGTAAAATGTTTGAAACATTTTCGTTTACGTATGAATGAGTCTGGAATATATTAAATGTTCACTTTCGTAAATAGTAATAAAAGAAAATCACATTGTTCTATTTGTAATGCACTACTACATAAAGCTGTTTCAAAGTTATTACTGAAATCGTCCATTTTCTCTGTTCTCATTTTAAAGTTTATTTTAGGAGTCCGACAAGCTCTATGTGTGACATAAAGAATAGTTTTGAAGCCAGCCCTGATCCAGTGCAGAAACCTGAAGCTTTACATACACATACACAGAGAATGAACGTTATGCTAAAGTTTAAGTTAAAATATAACTCTATATGTTGTGGGTACAAAAACTTTACTTGCAAAGTAAGTACGAACCAACACTATCAGACAATTTTAATGAAGAGTACAATGATTAATTGAATTGGACTTGAAGTATAAATATGACCAGTACAAGTACCTAAAATTTGTACTTCAGTACTTGAGTAAATTACTCATTTACATTCCACCACTGATGTTAGAACCACTCATATTGAAGAAATTTAACAGTTCAATTATCGAGTCATGCATTCCATAAATGCACTTTACTTAAATCATCGACAAGTCAAGAATTTGTGAAATTGCACATTAAATTTTTTTTTTTTTTTTTTACATTTGATTAATTTATTTAGGTTACTGGATGCAAAATTGCATTAACTTTAACAGAAAACAGACTTCATGTATCAAACTGAATGTAAGACAATCAATTATGGAACAATAAACAAATCACATTTCTGTATGAAGGGAGACTTTAATTCTTTTAACGCCAAAGCCACATCTTTCAAAAAACCTCTTGAATCAAAGTGAAGACCAGCCGAGTAAAAACAACCTCACAAAATACGGACGCAAAAACAAATACGCACATGCACTGCAGGGAAATGAAACACCGTTTGTTCTTTGCAGATTTTATTTGTTTCTCAAATACAGGAGAGTTAATGTACAGAAGGACAAAGAATTTCATCAAGAACTGTACAGTATTTACACAACTTTTTTTCCGTTTTTTTTAATGGAAAATTAGATTTTCAAAATAAGTCATAGTATGCACAAACATCAAAATGATAAAAATGAAATGACTATTTCTTCTTTAAATATTACTTATTTATACTCCTTCTTCCCACATGGGAAATGGATAGTTTACTTATTTTTCTTTGCTCCTGCATGACTGATGATGGAACTGAAGCACAACAATGTTAAGTTTCAAATAGAATTTCCCATACTTTTTTTTTCTTCCTTTTTTTCCCTCATTATTTTACACCCACTGTGTTACACCCCGGATTTCTGTCTCGGCGTCCATTCTTTTCTATAGAGGGGAAGACGGCTTGAATATGTGGGTTACGATTTTATACTGAACCAAATAAAAAACAAAAAAAAACTAAAAAGGTTTTTAAAATGTCAGGGCAGCAACCCAGTGCTTGTGAGAGTTTAAGTTAAAAACCTCCTCATATAAATAATAAAAATGTGTTTATATATTATCACACAGCAGACGGGTGCTGCCCCTCAGAGTACTGTATGAGAGGGACAAAGAGAGAGAGAGAGAGAGCGTTTATTATCACATTTCATTTTTCTATCCGTAGGACGAGTCCATGTTCACACTCTACACACAGTTTTAAAAAGCATTCTCACCCTCTTCCACTCTTTTCAAAAGCCAACAGCTGATGTTAGTCTTCGAAAAAATAATTTATGTAAAAACTAAGTGGTAATAGTTTCTCTTTGAACTATTGTCTTTATGACACACAGTTAACAAGATGTCAGTGGCTCCTCCGTTGACTTGGCGTTTTTGGCTCCTCCGTTGTCCTTCCACCTCCCTTTTCACCAATGGCCGGTTCCCTCTTGACCTGCCGGCGACTCCTGAAGCGGTAAGGTCCCCCTCCTTTGTACAAAGTAAGACAATTCTTTAGTCTTTGATCAACAACAAGAAAAAGAACAGAGGCCAGTGTCCGAGGTCACATGAACAGACCCCCCTTGTGTTCGGCAATGGCCTTAAAAATTCATCCTCAGATCTTTGAGATTTGAGGAGTGTTGGGGGAGGGGGCTGTACAGTAGGATCCATCTCTTCTTGTTTTTTTGTATTTTCTTTCTTTTTTTTTTTTAATCCTCTCGCTTTGATTCGTTATGTCCCTCCTTTTGCCGTTGCCTCAGGCTTTGGTGCTGAGTGTGAGCAGCTCGATGAAGGAGCTAAAAAGGGTGTCCAGCCAGCTCTGGTTGGCCATGCACTGCTGCACCACTTCCTCTTGACCCGGGTCCTCAGCTGCCTGCTCAATAGTGTTGGTCTGGAAAAATGGGAAGAAAACAAGGTTGATCCTCACATTCAAACCAGGTTCTTTTGTCCAAAGCCTGTGAAATGTGCTTGCTTACCTCCTTCTTGCACTGTAAGAAGGTGTGGTATTTATAGTGATGCAAGGAGTGGTAGAGACTGTAGATCCGGTATGAATCGGATGAAAGTTTAATGTCCTAAAAAATAAATAAATGAGTACATGAAATCTGATATAGATACAAACTAAAACATATTTATCTTGCAGTTTTTATGAAAGGAAGAATGAAAGTGGAGCCATTTTAGAAACTTGTAGCAGGTGGAAGCTGGTATCGTTTTACTCTCATCTGCACTTCACAGCCGAGGTTACAGTAATGGTTAATTTTGTTTTAGTTTTTGTGTCACCTGGTTACAGACTAAAAATTGAATATATAAATATTTGAAAACTACGAAAAGTTGGGAGGTTTTTTTTTATAACTTAATATCCACGCAAGCATCAATGAAGTGCCCACTGACTCTTTAAACACACACTTACCTGTGGTTTAGGCAGGGTCTTTTTAACTCTGTTGAGGGTTTTGCGGTTGTAAGCATCCCCGCTTAGCTGCACCCTCACCACTCCCGAGTCCAGAGGGTCTACAATGATCTGGGGGTACGCATGTAGCACCTCCTGTTGAGGAAGGAGGCAGAAAAAAGATGATACAACTCAGAAGCTCACACGGGGGAAACCACCATGACTTCTCACACTTGGGTTTACGTGAATGATTATTTCTGTACTGTTATATCTAGGGGTGTCACAAAACATTTTGAATCGCTATCATCACAAAAATACTATCATGAAGCCTTGATCAAAACCTATTGTATTTGAAAATGTGTATCATGACATTCAGATACCATTAAATATCATTTAGTTCAATAAAGAAACAATGACTTGTTTCCCAAGAACATCAATGTTTTACAATATGTGCAGGGAAGTAACAACAAAACCTCCCAAAAGTGCAATTATGGTACGATCGTATCTTTCTGCAATGATAAAACATCAGTACCATTCAATATACTACTGATATAAAAATTAAATTAGTAAGAAATTGGGTATATTAATGTATCGGGATACATATCGAATCGTATCCTTTGTATTGTGATTCATATTGAATTCGTGAATATAGAGTATCGTCACACCCCTAGTGATGTCTGTTCATAATATTTGAAATGCTTTAGTGCAGCTAATCACGTCAGACAAGCTGGAAACAGCAAATATTTAACATCCCTGCCCGATAAATTGTTAAAATCAGTTTTTGGTGCAAATCAACTTTCTGGTCATCAAAAATCTGTGAGTGTTTTGGCCCTTGACTTCTCCATATTAATGCTGTATATAATAAATGAGTCTAATTGTTAAAAATTTTAACAATTTTTAACAATTTCCCTCCTGGGATAAATAAAGTATTCTGAATCTGAATCTGAATATATAATTATTCTTCTTTCCTGTAGTGTATTTCAGTACATTTTACAGAATGTAATAAAAGCAGCGTCCATTTAATTGAAGAGAACGCATCATATAAAACAAAAAATCTGACAGAAAATCAAATGTGTTGTTTCAGTTGTGAGTGAGGGAAAGAAGCAGGACATTCAAGATGGATTACCAGGTGCTGCGAGCTCATGCTGACTCTCCTTAACAACCTCCTCTTCTGTTCGCTGAGGATGCTGTCAATCTTCCTCATCGGCGGGAGATAAAGCTCATCTGGTGGCCAATCAAGGTAAGGGAGGTTTCATTAGTCGTTATTCATGTAGCTGCCATTCATTTTAATACCAAAGGCAAATTCAAAGAACATCTTTCTGGCTGCTGATCTGTTAGCAGTCCTGCACTTCCCTTCAGCCTGTCATCTCTTATTTATATGGATTTCTGAAATGATTAAGAGATTCTTCTAAGTGTGCTGCATAATTCTCTAACAATTCCCCTGCTGCCTGGCAGCTGTTACTCGTCAGTAGTGGTGATGTTTATTCAAGCAGCCCAAACTGTGTACTAATGTTAGAAGCCATTTTAAAAAAAATAGCATCAAAGTGCCTAAATAGAGACCTTAAAGGCGCAGAAAACATGCTACCAGACAGGTGGGTCTGGATAGGTTAGAGATGTCTTATTGCACAACACCGGCTGCATCGAAGCTTCTCACTTTACTCCTGTCTCAGACGTGTGAGAGTGTTTTTAAAGGAAGCTGTAATCGTCACTGTGCTGATTGTGTTTCTCACCAGCTGTGTCCTCCAGGGCTTGGATCATGTCGGGGTCGAGGGCTGTGCTGACCAGCATCTCAACGTAGCTCCTGAACATCTCTCTCATGGCACGGTTATTCACGCCGCCTTTCACCGGCACTGAGAGGACAAGAGCCAGGGATTAAAACCTGAAACTGCACAGGAACAACCTCCAATGTGGATATTTACATAAATACCAAAACAGCATCTTACTCTCATTCTCACTAGCTGCCTCCTCTGATGAATCTGAGTCTGATGATGAAGGTATTTCCTTCAGCCACTTCTTCCTCTTTTTGGGAGGTGGCTCTGCCTTCACCTTTGCTGGCTTGGATTTGGGCGGGCGCTCAGCCCGTTCCCTCTCCTTCCTCTCCAACACTTTCTTCTCTTCCCTCGCTCTACCTCGTTCAGCTGCTGCCGTGGCACGTTTCTCCACTTTCTCCTGCTGCAGCTGCACTCGCTTCTCCTTCTCCGGCTCCCTCTCTTTAGCTTTGAGCACAGCTAGTGGCGCCTCCTTCTTCTCCCGTGGTTCTTTTGTCGCTGTGGTCACCGTTTTTGGCTTTTCCCTGTGTTCCCGCTGGACTGCAGGAGCCACTCTCTCCTCTTTCTCAACTACCTTTGGTGGCACCTGCGTGGCATGAGGGGAAGCCATTTTGGGGAGGGGCTGGCGTCTGTGACATATGAAGAAATCATTTTAGAAAGGAAACCACTTTGGAGTTTAACAATTAGGGTTCAATCAACAACAAAGGCACCCCACCTTCCTCCACATGGAATAGCTCCATAATATTTTTGGGGGCAGGTCTATCCTGACTCTAGAGGGGCCCTTAGTGATAATGATTTTATCCAAACTAAATCTAACATGTCTTCATTCAATATGTACAGGATTTTTTATGTGTATATTTTTAATATACTGGTACCTGAGAGCAGGTGTGGCTCTGCGCCAAGGTCTCCGAGAACATACTCTGACATAGTCCTTCTTGTTAACGTTCTCCAGAAACTTGACATAGATTCGCTGGTATCTCCTCTTGGCATCTCCAAAATAGCCAAGATACTGAGCCAGAAACAGGTCATAAACACGTTACTATGCAATATTTCAATGAAATTACTTTTACTGATAATAGTGTGTCAATATAGTCTGTGTATTCACATTTCAGCATGTAGCTGCTGGGACTATGAAAACAATCTAAATCAATGTGACTGCTTGCAGCTGGTTAGGTTACTGAGGACTTGGGGTGAACTCACATTGCTTGTGGCGCAGAACTGCCTCTGTCCGTCTTTGATCTCTGGGCTGAATTTCTGCAGCAGGGCTTTCTGCACCCTCCAAATGGGTGGGGGCTCACGGCCTGTCTGCAGGGCCAGCTGTAGTCAAGCACATGACACGCAAGTTAGTCTCAGTAACTTAGAAGCTACTGAAGGATTAGATCTTCATCTTTATTAATTACTCAATTTTCATTTGTTTGCTGCCTCAAAAAAGGTTATTTTAAAACTCAGCAAAGAATTTGTTTCCCTTGTGCCCTCTCAACTGTCAACAACACACATTCTTATTACCTTGAGAGTTCGAATGTCTTCAACCCGAACCACAAACTCATCCCTTTCTCTGAATATACCCTCCCCTCCACTCTCGCTCTCATCCTCCTCACTCTCTCCAGCAATGGCAGCATCTTCTTGCTTCTGGGCAAGGTGAAGGGAGGTGATCTTAGGAGGCAGGGGTTCTTCGGGAGAAGCAGGTGACTCTGGAGATGGCTCTGGAGACTCTTTCTGAGGCGGGGGAGGAGGAGAAGCCGGAGGAGGTGGCGAGGCCGGCTGAGGGAGAGGAGCAGGTGGTGGAGGTGGTGGAGAGGGGGATGTGGGAGCGATAGGGCTTGGAGGCTGAGAGTTCTCCTGTACCTCCTCGGGTGGTGGTAGGGGTGAGGGCAGCGAGAGGGGAGGAAGAGGGGAGTGAGAGGGAGAGGAGGATGAGGTGGGAGATGGAGGGACAGAGGGAGGTTCTGGTGTTGCTGGCACTGGAGGAATCTCAGGGAGGGGAGCTAGGAATACAGAGGGGTCAGATTAAATTCAGTTTTACATATTTATTTAACACAGTGGCAAAACTACAGCAAGCAACAAAAATATACAGCCTGAGGGAAAACCTTAATTTGAGATACAGAAAATAGAACATGAACATACTAACAAAATAAAATTAAAAAAAACAAAAAACCCTCTTACCGTCAAGATTAGGTGCACCAAGCATTTCCAGCTGTGGTTCTCTCTCCTCTGTCATATCACTTTCTCCATCCCCACCTGTGCTCCTCTCCTCCTCCTCCTCCTCCTCCTCCTCCTCCTCTTCCTCCTCCTCCTCTTCCTCCTCTTTGTGTTCATCCATGCCTCCATCTTCTGGCTGGAGGACATCGGGCTCACTGGACTCGGGCAGGGCATGTGGGGTATGCAAGGCTGGCTGTGGGCTGAGCGTGGGGGGCGGCAGTGTGGGGGTAAGTGGGGACTGAGTAGGCTGCGGCTGAGGCTGGGGAGGTGGAGGAGATAGCTGGGGCTGCATGTTAGACGTTAGCTGAGGGGTGTCATACAGAGCAGAGATGGCTGAAGAGATGCTCTTCTGGAGGTCCTGGTTTTTCCCTACCGAGTCTTCCTCATCGGAGGAGAATGACGGTAAGGTCTCCAGGTTTCTCTTCAGCTCGTCTTCCAAGCGCTTGGGGCTGGAGCAGTTGCCCAGAGCCAGACCTCCATTCCCTTCACTATCTCCGAATGGAGGAGGTGGTGGCGGAGGAGGAGGTGCAGGAGAGAGTGGGCGCAGACCCCCTGATTTACAGGGTGAGTTTTCACCATTGTCAGGTTCCATTCCTGGTGATATGTCCAAACCTGGAGGTCTCTTCCCTGTCTTGAGGAAGTCCAAGAATGAAGCGACGAAGCCAGCCTTGGACTCTGAATCTTTCTCATCGCCCTGCAAGTAATACAAGAGGAAGAGACCACAGCTTATATACCAATACTTAAAAAAAATCAATTCCACAACTATGTATCAAAAAACCAAATAAGATTAAATTCAGCTTCATGTTACTTTACGAACATGACCCTGTAGCTCTTACCCTGTCCTCCAGGCCCTCCTCATCAACTCCTTCACTCATCATCTGGCTTTTCTGTTTGTTCTTGTCTTGACTTCTGGTGCTGTCAGTGCTGCAGGGGGGTCCAGGACTTAAACCAAGGGAGGGCGCAGAGCCCACTGACCCATCTGACAAAGCAGGGTCCGTACCAGACAGAGAGTCTGTCCTCAGCAAGGCATCGGAGGAGGACAGGGTACCAATTGGTAACTTGATCTAAAACAGAAGAAAGAATATAGTAAGATTTATAGTGGCCATGCCTGTACATACAAATATCTATTGTAAGAACTAGGAAAACAAGATGCGAAACTAATTTCAAATCATAAGTTTCAAACAAAGACTGACTGAGCCAAACAACAAAAATGAGTTGACTTCAACAAAATAAGTAATGTAGCCAACAAATAAGGAACAGAGAGAGAAAAAATTTGTAACACCAAATACAAAAACAGCTGTTGGAATTCCTTTTGAGTAGGTCTTTACCAGACTGAAAACCACTGACCTTCAGAGGTGGAATAGGCTCGTGTAGCTGCTGAGGTGGTGGGGGCTGGTGATGGAGCTGCTGCTGATGGAGGTGATGGTGGTGCATCTGATCCTGCTCCTTCCCGCTCATTTCCATGTACATATCCTCCCTCCTTCCTCCGCGACCTCGGCTTCCACGGCCCCGTCCTCTCCCGCGTCCCTCTACACTGAATCCTCCTCCTACTGTTGCACCACCCAGCTCTCCCATCATGCCTCGTGGGGTGTAAGGCTCAGGCATTGGGCGGATGCGTGGCCTGCCTCTTGGCCTAGGGGGACCCTCTCTCTTGGGTCTAGTGGGCTTTCGGCCCCTTTTCTTAGGTACATCCTGAGGCATAAGTGAGTGTGAACTCATAGAGGAGTAGCCAGAGGAGTGGTAGAAGTCGATGTCACTCATTAAAGGGCTCAGAGACCCACTTCCTCCTCCTTTTCTACAGCTGGACACCAAGTCTGGCAATAGGTCTGGGAGCCTCCGGCTATTTAACCGGATATCAGCTGGCTGGTCGGCTTTATCCTCATCATCTTCAAACTCATATTCTTGAGCATAACTTTTCTTAGGCAGTGTGTTGGGGTCTCTGCGCTCCTTTAAGAGATGGAAAGAGCTGGACTTGAGGAGCTTCTTGGGACGAGACGAGCAAAAAATAGGAGATTGGAGGCCTCCAGGACCAGTTCCCGCACTAGTTCCTCCGGGCCCAGAGGACATTTTAGCTCCAGAGTTGGGACCAGCAGTATTGGAGCCCATACCCATAGCTGGGCCCTGGGACTGTATCAGTCCTAGCTGTTCAGTGTTAACAGTGGAAGGGAGCTCATGGGTTTTAAGGGAGTCTAGATCCAAAGTCATGGTGTTGTTACTGGGTTCTTCCAGGCCATGACAGTATGGTTCATAACCCTGATCTCCACCGTGGTGACCCATTATGTCATAACTAGCTCCACTACCACCCCCTGCTCCAGCTCCACTCTGTCCAGCTTTCATGGAATTCATTCCCTCTTGGCCAGTGTGGCTTTCATTCATGTCCTCCTGCACCGGCCCTGCACCCCCTGCACAGCTTGACTTGTAGTCCTCTGCACAAAACATGTCTTCCATTCCTGGAAAAAACGAGCGGTCCTCATCCTGAAGGAGGGAATCAGGGAAGCAGATTGATGTTAGCGGTACGAAGCGGTTACTTTGTTGATTCTGGTCAGCTTTCTCCACTGGGCTGACTGTGTCAAACTGGTGCTGCTCTGAGCGCTGCTGGTCCAGCTGGCTCTGCTGAGGAGGCAGCTGAGATGACAGCGGTTGCTGTGGGTCAGCTTGAGACTGAGAGTGAGCTGAGGCAGATGGTGGGGGGATGTGGTGAGGGTGAGGTTGGGTGTGAGGGTGATGGGAGTGGGCCTGTTGGTGTTGAGAGCTAGGGTGTTGCTGTTGTTGCGGCTGCGAGTGATGCTGTGAAAGATGGTGCATGTGAGACGGGGTGGATAAGCCCATATCGGGCTCAGAGAGGAAGGAGTGGAGCTCAGAGGCTGAGTGTTGCTGTGAGTGGTGGTGGGATGGGTGCTGCCTCTGCTGCTGCTCCTGCTGCCTGTGGCGCTCACTGCTACCTCCACTCCTTCCCCCGCTGCCGGCTCCACCTCTTCTATCCTCTGCAACAGCTACGTCTGTGCTGGAGGTCTGAGAGAGGGAGCGTTCCAACATATCCAAGGAAGACACCACAGAGCTTTGTTTAACTTGGCTCTGCTCGTGCTGATGTGATGGTGGCCCATGGTTGTAGTGAGCCGCTGCCACCTCCAATGCTTGAGACTGCAGTTGAAGCTGGAGCTGAGTGGTTTGGGACTGCGACTGAGCCTGATGTTTACTTGCGCCAAGTGCCCCACCAGCGCTTTCCATTACAGCTTGCTGTTGGCTAATAGAGTGCTGTTGTTGGGGATGAGAGTCCATTTTATGGTGCTGTGGATGCTGATGCGAGTCCATCTTCTGGTGCTGTTGGTGCTGAGGGTGGGCGTCCATTTTTGGGTGCTGCTGATGTGCTTGGTGGGAGTCCATTTTGTGATGCTGTTGGAGTGGCCGATGAGGCTCTAGTTTGTTGCGGGTGGTGTGGGACAGCACTGACTGCAGCAGGTGTGGTGGCTGGCGGGACTGATCAGTGGGAGAGTCCATGAGGGACGCAGCAGCTTGAGACTGGGAATGTTGCTGCTGGACTTCTGGCGTTTTCCGAGGATAAGGAATTTCAGCACGCTCCTGTGGCTTCTTTTGGAGCTCCATTTGGGTGTGTGATGGAATTTGTGTGTGTGAGGAAACGTGCTGAGTGTGTGAGGAGTGTTGGGGAGCAAGAGAGTGTTGGCTGTATGGATCTACCCTCCCATAGTGGACTACTGAGCCTAAGTTGTCATGGTGATGGAGGTGGGAGTGCACTTGTTCAGCGCTGCCTCTCCCCCCACTGCTCCTGCTACTTCCAACAGCTCTTTCGTTCCTTAGCTGCGGTTGATGATGGTGTTGTTGAGTTTGCTGCTGTTGTTTCTTAAGTGACATCTCCAGTTGGTTATCCAGTCCTGAGATGGATCCCCCAGCCCCTGCATTACCTACTCCAGCAGTGGATGTGGCACTGTGAGTACGTATGACACTCTGGGGGTGGTACCGCTCCTCAGAGGTTTTACCCATGTCGTAGCTCAGCCCTTTGCCTGAATCAGTGGTTGGGGGCACTGACTGGGGCTGAGGCTGCGTTTGTTGGGACGTCTGCTGGGGCTGTTGTTGAGGATGGTGATGAGCAGCCTGAGGAGCAGGACTTGCTTGGGCTTGCAGCAGGTGCTGAATCAAGAACTCATCATCATCATCTACTTCCTCTTGGGATCTCTGTGTGCCCACTCCTAACATGGAAGTGTCTGCTTTTGTTTTGGAGGAGGCGGAATGATAGGACTGAGGTTGGGAGCTGGGGCCTCTGGTATCGGGGTAGCCCTGTGGAGAGGCTAGGAAGGTGGGAGAGAGAACTGATGAAATGTATTTATTAGAGCCTGCACCCCCTGGAGATTGCGTGGGGCATGTGGGCACTGGAGAATGCAACCCAGGACGGATGATGCCCGAGTTGCCTGATGGGGAGGGACTAGAATCTGGAATATGATAGGACCCTCCACCACTACCACCTCCACCTCTCTCATTGGTCATACTATTTCCTCCTCCTCCTCCTGACCCAGAGTTCCCACTTCCTGTGCCGCTATTACTTCCTCCTGCAGATGTTCCACTAGCTGATGACCCACTTGACCTTAAAAGGGCAGGGGAATGACCTGGGGCTCCATAGCCTAGTGATGGGCTTCCAGCTCCACCCAAAGATGAGGGAAGTGATCCATAAGCAGAGTCAGCTCCATATAAATCAGTGGAGTATGACTGGCTTCGCCCTCCTAAACTACCATAGCCTTTCCCACCTGTACCTGAGCTCAGGTCTTGGGCTTGCGGTGAACTGAAGCCACCATAGGACTGAGCAAGGTGAGAAGTGGGGGGCTGATTAGGGGAATACGACTGTGTCTGTTGTTGGGGTGGGGTTTGACCAGTAAGAGCAGAGGTGGGGGTCTTCACTGGGGGCACAGGAGAACCATACCCTGAGAGGCAAGATTTGGGAAGCGACTGGGGGGCTGAGCTGGAGGTGGCAGGAGGTTGCTGTTGCTGAGGGGCCGGGGGAGGTGGAGCTGTCTGTGGGGGTGGCTGCTGCCTTGAAGGGGCTGCACTGGAACTAGAGGTGGGGATCGAGTTGGAGGGATGAGCCCCAGAGGTGGCAGAAGAAGAAGAGGAGGAAGAAGATGTAGAGGATGCAGAAGGGGGTGTGTGAGGAGTTCTCGAGGATGAGGCTGAACTAGCAGAAGAATAGCCACTGCTGGAGCTGCTTTTGGTACCTTTCCCCGCTGAGGAAGAAGACGAGGAGGATGACGAGGAAGAATAGGGGGGCTGAATTATTGGTCGATATTGTTCAGTGCGGGAGGTGGGCTTGTGATCAGACGAGGGACTCTGGTCGCCCAGCGGACTGCAAGAAAGACCAGCATGCCTGTGGTGGGTGGCAATCTGCTGGTACCCTGCCCCTCCACAGCTGAGGTAGTGCTGAAGGGAGTGGGCAGCAGAAGACGAGAGCTGCGACTGAGCTGGCGTTGGCCGCTGGTAGTGCTTGATGACGCTGTCCTGGCGGGGCACGGCCCGTTCCTGGGCTGAATTGGATTGGGACTGGGACTGAGGTTGTGGCTGGGCTGAAGAAAAGACTGATGCGTTGTACAGCTGAGACGACTGGTCCTGGAGCTGCGATGACAGCAGGTTGAACTGGTGTGACTGCAGGTGCCTGGCAGAAGATGCCTGGGCTGATGTGGCACTCGTGGGATCCTGGCTGCCCCTGTAAGCAGCTGCAGCAGCACCCTGCGAGGACAGGAGTCTATCAAAACCCAGGCTGGACTGGGAAGGGGCCTTGATGTGTAGCAGGGGGTCATGTGGGGAGAGCAGGCCATTGGATGTGGGACTAAACGTAGGC
>KV751339.1:5834361-5852627 GCA_001698575.1 Mola mola
AAAGAGTGTAAAAAAAAAAACAGGAATGGAAGAATTTGAGAATACCTGGATTATACAGGTTGATGCGCATGAATGGGAAGAGCAAATAGTTGGAAAATGAAGAATTCTGATTTAAACTTGGACTTAATCTCTGTTTTATGATTCGTTTCCACCTCTCGCAGGTTTACCATAATCGGTCAGTGTCATGCCTCCTCCCTCCCTACCCCCTCCCTGCCTGTTATCATCTTTCCCTCCATCTCTGTAACTAATCTGTAAGCACACTTGACTGCTGCTTGTGCACCAGCACACCTCCACCGACCCCAGCTCTCCTCTGTCAAAATGCCAGACTCCAACGAAGCTGTGCCAGCGCCGTGCCAAGTCATCAAAGAGGACGTCGATAAATGGTGAGTCCTCTAAAAGTGATGACTTTTTAAGCGACAGTGACTTGTACACAACTTTTTGTGCCCTCTCTGTCAAAGTCCATTCTCAGCCATCACCTTGCATGACATCCAGTGTTGTCTCATCTGGGCTCAGTTTGTAAGAGCACGCCTTTTAGGCTTAACTGTTACTGCAGAATATCTGCAGACTTACAGACTTTTACAGTCTTTTACAGTAAGGTGCCTGGAGATGCATAAATAGACCCGGGGTTTAAAACGGGACGTCCACATGTAGGAGAAGCACATTCCTGTTGGTTCATGTTACATGTAATAGGTGTCAGACACTCGGTGCACGTCCACGTGCAGTGGTGATTAGTGTTGGCTTGGCCGCTGTGCAGATTACTCCCTCTTCTTCTCGCTCCGATGCAGATGAGAGCGGCTGGTTGAGTCGAACTACTCTATTATCAGCCTATGCTGTAATAATCCCTTTGATGCACGGATAGACTATTAAGAGATATTTATTATGTCCTTAACAGTTTTCAGAGCTACGTGTTGTTAAATTTTTGTAAATGCAACTTTGTGTTTCAGTATCAGAGAGAAGGGAGCAGAAGACTGTAAAGACCTCATCGATGCCTTCCAGGCCTGTATAAAAACCCTCTCAGAGGGGTCATAAGGAAATATATCTCACTAAAGTGTAAGTTCACACAATTACTGCAAACTATTATCATTCAAATCTAACCAAGATGCAAAACAATTAGCTGTGGCGTTATTTTATTATTTTTTTTTTTTTGCCATTTTGTGACACGACTTTACTAAATTTGCTAATGGACATGGTACCAGTAGGTTAATCCAGGGCTGAAACACAAAGCTAATGGATCTTTGTTTTGGCCAGAATTAGACTAAAATTAAAAGGGAAAACAAAACACTGACAGAACAAAAAGAAACGGACACAAAGGATATTAGATTTACAATATAATACCGATACATTATTTAGAAAGCCTTAAGGCAGTTTGTTTTACCTCGTAGCACAGTCACATATTGATATGTGACATTGCATTCAGCTTTATTCATGTTTCATTTTTTTTTTTTTTTTTTTAAATCACAGTCCTCCAATTTCCCAGCATTCCCTTCTTTGCTTCTTTCACCGGACTGAACCATCTGAGAAGCTGAAGAGGGGGGGTGATGATACTCTGCTTCTGTTACTGCATGTTTCACTCACTGTGAATGTAACACCATTATTGAACATACTGTAACAATGAGCTGTGCTGTAAAATGTGTGTGCACAATAAATTCAATGCAGCACTAATTGACCATATACACAGCTTTGTTTTCCTTTGTTCATCACAGATATATGTTTTTCATTTCTTTCCAGCAATATTTGTTCTTAAATGATTGGATACACTGGCTGTCGGAGGCTCTTTAGTTGCACGTAATGGAATTAAGACTCTTGTTAAGATCTAAGATTAAGATCTCGTTAAACTCTGCGTAATCCCCACTTTAGTCTCTTCACTGAGCAGTTTATTGTCACTTCTCCAGTCTGACCTCTGGCAGTGAGAGAAATCACAATGGAAACGCTGGTCCGACTGCAGAAAGGACCTGGGCGACGGGTTACCTGAGCATTTCTTGTCCTCAGCAGAGAAGGAAAAGGTGTTTACAAGCCAAAGGGATTTACTCACATGTTACAGAATAGCCTCCTGTATAAAGGGTTAACTAAAGGAGGGATTCAGAATTCACATGAAGGAGCTCGTTACCTGTCAAATTCACATTTGCAGGTCTTAAAATTCATTCTGTCCTCGAAATCCTACAGCAGACTGAGACGGTTTGTCCCATTTCTCTTCCCTCAGCTTTACCTTCAATCTTTGATTTTAAATATTGCTCATGGGAAAAGCAAAATCAAGCGTGATATTTGCAATAATTGTGGAGTGCTTGTTATATTAAATTAAGGTAGACTTAATTCATTTTGTCCTGCAGGACATACAATTCACGACAATGACTCAGTATTTTGATCTCAAAAGACCATGTGAATCACGTCAGAATGAACTGGAAAACAACGGGACAAGTATCTTTTCCATCTTATTTCTTTTTGGAAAACATATCTTTCTGTCTGAGTGCAAAGCAACAGCAAGGCGCAGATAAAGATGGGCTTTGGGGAATTATCCGCCCACACAAACCACATTTCAAATTGAGATTTTAGAGATTTTTCAAGGCACTTGATACATTCAAATGTCTTCCTTGCATTTTTTTCCCCATAAAGACCTGGTTCACTTAAATCAGCATCCAACATGTGTCTTTTCCATATCCTCTCCAGATGAAGAGATGTGATGGCTGCTGCTCTTTAAGAGTGGAAAAAACTCAAATTAAAAAAAAGTAATTGTGCAGTCTTGATGTACTGTTGGGTTTTTTTTGTGTGTGTGTTTGTTTTCTCCAGTCAGACCCTTGAGGAAAAAAACAGAAGTCATTCCACAATTTAAAAATTGCAAGGAATTAACAAGTCCATTCAAACTTCATACTTAAGTACCAACATTAAAATGACCAAAATGAAACATTACAGCTGTTATGAAGTCTAATGTGCAATAATGGGTCACACGTTGCTGAAGCTGTAGTGATTGTTTTGTATGCTAACATTTTTATTTCAGTCAGTGAATATTGGATCTGATTATTGACAAAGATGAGAAGTACTCAACCTATTATATACCAGTGTTTAAAGAGGTACCCAAAACTCAGACTTGATCATGCTAGAAAAAAGTCCTTTTGGGAAAAGTAACAGTCAACCATACAAACACGAACGGAATGAAAGTCTTAAAGTAACTGAGATTAAATGTACTTGTGATATTAATGTTCTGGCTATAAGTATAACAAGTAAAAACAAATTTATATAGGTTATTTGCACGTATGCACTTATACAGTATACACAAAGACAGAAGTCCTTTAAGAGTAGGTTTAAACTTTTCTTTTGATAAAGCTTATAGTTAGGGCTGACCTTTCCAGCCCCTGGTTATGCTGCCGGGGGTCTTCCCATGATAAACAGAGGGGGGCTGGAGCGTATCCCAATCAGGTGAAAGCGGGGTACATCCGGGACAGGTCGCCAATCCACCACAGGGCTGACATATAGAGACAAACAAGCATGCAAACTCACAGAAGTCACAGCATCAAACCCTTCTTGCCTGGAGGTGACAGTGCAAACCACAGCACCACTGCTAATTATTATAATAATTAACAATAATAATCACTACTATTACTAACCTTGTCACTCCTCCTCACTGCTCCTTAATGACATCATCATTATTACAATCATTACTAGGCCTATAACAAATACTAGCATCATTACTGTGGTTCTAATTTGGTGCTATACAAACAAAAAATCTCTTGACTTGACTTGACTACACTAGAGGTCAAATACTTCTCATCCTGGTCAATAATCTGATGCAATATCCAAATTTTATCTGATCGTCAGTGTCAGTGTTCTTTTCATTGATTTTTTTTTTTTTTTTTAAATCTAACTGCCAGTAAACCTTCATTTATTTAAAAATGTGCTGCTTTCGACCCGATGCAGCATATAATCTGCAAAGTAACTATCAAACCAAAGTTATTAAATAAATGTAGTGGAGTATAAATACAACATTTAACTACAAAATGTACTTTACGTTTTGATACTTAAGTCCATTTATTGCTGGAGAAAAATGACTTTAAACATCATTAAGCATCGGACACTTTAATCCAGAGTTTTCCTGAAGTACCAACGTAAATTATCTCCATGCACGCATCATTAAAGTAAAAATACTCCAATAAATGAACCCAAATCCAGCGGTACCGGCCCGGGTCAGCCCGGCATCCCGCAGCGGTGCAGAGATGATCGCA
Organism: Mola mola; assembly: GCA_001698575.1. NCBI lineage: Eukaryota > Metazoa > Chordata > Actinopteri > Tetraodontiformes > Molidae > Mola > Mola mola. Next base: position 5,838,576 of record KV751339.1, read on the forward strand.
TTTTGAGGAGGCCGATCGGGAGGAGAAGCGGAAGGAGAAGCGGGAGGGCGGGGGAGCGCAGAGAGGAGAGAGGATGGAGAGAAAGAGGGACCCGGATGCTGATGCGAGTGAGACGAAGGAAGGCAGAGGGGAGAGAAAATATCGACTTACGGCAAGAAAAGCCAAGGGAGGATAACACGGAGGGCCTTCACGCTGCGCGAGCCGCTCTCCGAGGCGCTAACGGCGGATATCTGTGCGTTCCACCTGTGTAAGCGCCGCGGAGGGAGGAGGAGGAGGAGGAGGGGGAGAAGGAGGACACGCCAAAGGAGAGAGGGGAAGATGCTGTGAGCCGCGGCTCGCTGGGATGTAGAGGGAGGGCTGGGAGACGGCAGCTACGCTGAAGATGGTTGCTCCTGCGGGGAAATATGCGGGGAATGCGGCGGCCGTCAGCTAAATCTCGGGGTTTGGCGATGTGCGGAAACTTGCGGAGGTTTGGCTCTTTTTGACAGGCGGTCCGGGCGTCGAGGCTAAAGCTAGCCTCGCTGCTGTGTGGGAGAGCGGCGGCGGCGGCGGCGAGGCTAAAATAGCATGTTGGTGTGCCTCGGAAACGGGCCCGACACACAGCATTAAACTGCCTCGAATTCCACTGCTGACACCCACTTGGCTTTTTTTGACGTTTATTTGCCTGCACCTGGCATGAATCTGTGCCGCAGACGTGAAAAGGCGTGATTTTCTACGGCTGCGTACCGCTAATTTTCCTTTATAACATAACATATAGTTAACGTCACGGAGCATATTACACAAATAAGCTAACGTACCGAAGGGAAACATACTAGTTTGCCTACCTTGTCATGTTAATCTTTAGGGTTGTGCTCACATTTGGCGAATAAAACAGCCTCTTAACTTGCTGTCATCTTAGTTTCTCTGCTCTAATCTGCCACCGTGTTAAATATTATACCCAGGAAAACCTAGGTTAACCCGAAAGAAGGAGAAGGTGAAATATGTTTATCATCCGGATGTTATAAATCAGCATTTTTTTCCACATGCTCACAAAGCAGTGTTGTGAGTGAAACAAAAGGGGTTATTCTAAGCACCATCTTGCATCCCACAGCAATTTGTGAATAAGCTAATATCGCACTGATTGCAATAACCACAGTGCAGCAGCAGCAGTAATAGTGTGTTCGCCTCCAGTCAGAGCAGTATGAGTAAGGAACTGTCTCTGAGTCAGTCAGCTCAATATGTTGGGCCCTACAGACTGGAAAAAACTTTGGGGAAGGGCCAGACAGGTGAGTACGCCACGCTGTTTCTGAAGACTGAATGACAAAAAAGTCGTGCTTGTTCGCCTCTTATTTTCGCCTCTTTCTTTCCTCTCAGGCCTGGTTAAGCTCGGGATCCACTGCATTACAGGTCAGAAGGTAGCCATCAAAATAGTCAACCGAGAGAAGCTGTCTGAGTCAGTCCTCATGAAGGTACGGCATGATGCTCGCAGTGACGACAACACTGCTAAGTTTGTACATAGCTAGGCGTGTTAAACTGATCACAAACTGCTCCATATTCTATGTTTAACTCCCGTATTGCTTAATTAACTAAGATTCGCTCTGTCCGCTCTCATGACCGTACTGAGTGGCTGTGTGTGCTCTGCTGTAGTGTCTTTACTCCTGTCTGTCTCTTTTTCTGCCCGTCTTTTTCGTCCCTGACCAGGTTGAGAGGGAGATTGCCATTCTGAAACTGATTGAGCATCCGCATGTGTTGAAGCTGCATGATGTTTACGAGAATAACAAATACCTGTGAGTTCCCTCCGCAGTTAAAGGAGCCTCGCAACTGGGCTCAGCAAAGTCCTCATTCTTATTGAACTTTTCAATTTGCCCTCATCACTCTACTTTTCCTTCATCTCCTGTAATAATTTTGATGTTTTTGATCTATATTAGGCAAATAGGCCCCAAAATGCTTTATAAAACAGCTGTTGGACTAGACAGGAAGGATGGTTGAACATGACTACAATAAAAAACACATAAATTACAAGACTTACAAGAATCTAAAACCATAAATTATTGCCATCCAACAGTTTAGTGTCTGGGTTTAGCTTCTTTCTGTGTTTCTTTTGTTCCTCCTCCTGTGACTTGGAGATGAAAGTTTTAAATCCCGCTCTTGCTGGCAGGTACCTGGTGTTGGAACATGTGTCCGGAGGAGAGCTGTTTGACTACCTGGTGAAAAAGGGCCGGCTGACTCCCAAAGAGGCCAGGAAGTTCTTCAGGCAGATCATCTCTGCTTTGGATTTCTGCCACAGTCATTCCATCTGGTTGGTTTTAAAGCTGCAACCAATGACTGCTTTAGTCATCAATTATTCTGCTGATTATTTTCAGGATGAATCGATTAATCACTCACTATAAATTATAAGGAGGAAAAAAAAGGTGAAAATGCTCATCACAGAATGCTTCTGTACTTCAAGCAGAAGTTAAAAACCCAAAGACTCTACATTTGCTGCCAGAACTTACATAGAGAAGCAGCAAATCCTGACATTTAAGAAGCTGGAACCAACAAATGTTTAATAATTTTGCTCAAAATAAGAAATTATTTTTCAATTCAATTCAACAAAATATTTGTTGATTCATTTTCTTTCATCTGGCTAATTGATTAATGGAAGTATTGCTGTGGCTCCAGTTGTTTTTTTTTAAATTGAAGCATGAAGGGTTGTTTATTATTTTTTTGCTAAAAATACATAAAAATAATTCCATCTTTGTTTAGACCTGAAAAAAAAACTTTTGGTTCTATTTTGAGTTTGTATAGTTTTCTTTAAACAATAAAGATTTAATGCTAACTGTAGGTGCAGTTGCAAAATAAGACCTGCTGCCTCAGTAGCAACACACACACAAAAAAAATCAACTTAACTTGATGTTTGCAGGCACTGATAACTCCTACATTTCTTTAAGACAAATTGCCTTCAAGTGCCAGGTGTTAAAATGGTGGGAAAAGTTATTAATCTGTAGCAGGACCCAATATTAAAGCCACATTTCCAAGCCTGGGCAGTTACAACGCTGCAAGAATGCAATTGTTTTCCCAAGAAGGCTAACAGTGTCTGTCGCGTTTGTGCAGTCACAGAGACCTGAAGCCTGAGAACCTGCTCCTGGATGAGAAAAACAACATCCGTATCGCTGACTTTGGCATGGCCTCCCTGCAGGTGGGAGACAGTCTGTTAGAGACCAGCTGCGGGTGAGTTCCTGTTCTGTCTGTGTGTTCTTAAATAACACAGTCAAAGAAGGTCAGAGTTTGTATATCAGTAATGTGCAGCGTAAATCTGTGCGGACTAAATTAAACAAAGCGCTTCATGATAGAGAATCCAGTTGTTGCCGTAGAAGCCTGTTCTGTGTATCACTACCCTAATGCTTATTTTTTCTCCTCTATGTCAGATCACCACATTATGCTTGCCCTGAAGTTATACGGGTAAGTGTTCTGCTCTCGCACGCCATCTTCCTCGAAGGTTGGTATGGTTCCTGTAATATAATTGAGCAAGTGATGCCAATAAATTATTCATTCAGTGGAAAACACATAGTTATGAAGCTACATGAGCTGAACACAGACACGTCTCAAATTGTTTCAGAGTCATAAAAAAATCATGTAAAATCTCTTAACGGAGTACACGGTCTCGTTTTTAAAGAAGAAAGTTGTTTGTAAGTAATACTTAACCAGTTCTTTCACAGAAATGATGCTTTTAGTGTGCTCTTGAGGAGATTGAAGGGCACATATTTATTTCTTAAAATACATTATATAGGCTTGGATAAGCTTTAGATGAGCATTTAGTGGGATTCTGTCTTTGACAGGGGGAGAAATATGATGGCCGGAGAGCAGATGTCTGGAGCTGTGGGGTCATCCTTTTTGCTCTACTGGTGGTAAGTTCCTTTCACGTGTTTCCAGTTCTTACACGCTTCCCTCTATTTGTCAAGTTTCTGTCATCACACCCTTCCGTTCTGCTTATTTCCTGCAGGGCGCCCTGCCTTTTGATCATGACAATTTACGTCAGCTCCTGGAGAAAGTGAAGAGCGGGGTGTTTCACATGCCACACTTCATCCCCCCGGACTGCCAGTCCCTGCTCAAGGGCATGATCGAGGTCAACCCTGAAAAGAGGCTCACGGTATGAGGCAGCGCTCACACCAGGCTCATACACCGGCTCCCCAGAACCTGGAAATGCATCCAGGATAACGATTATATACTATATTCGCTGCCTGTCTTTGCTTTTGCTCTTTGTAGCTGGATCTGCACCCGAGCATCTCATTTATCAAAGCTGACATGGATTTGAGACACGGTTGCATATACATTAGGTTGTTGCATCATCAGTGTCTTAAGGTGCACTCATGCAGTGATATTTTTATAACTATGTTATTTTAAGTTTACTATTTAAAGTTCAGTCTCAGATTGTGAGGATTGTATGCCACGCTCAATAACATTTGTCCAGCACACATTGCCAAGTTGCAAACAGATTGTAAAATAGTGTGTGGTATGAAGTGTTTGCATGTGGCCATTTGGCTCTATAAAATAATGGCCCCACCTGCTCTGTCACCCCTTACAGCTAGAGACCATCCAGAAACACGCCTGGTATCTGTGAGTATACATTTCGATGGGTTTGACTCATTTATGCGTCATAGCTGTGTCACTCATGTGCGTTTCGTTTTGTGTGTGTGTGTGTGTGTGTGTGGCTCCCAGGGGTGGTCGTAACGAGCCGTGTCCCGAGCAGCCTCCTCCAAGGCGAGTGTGTGTGAGACAAATCTTGTCCCTGACTGAGCTGGACCCAGATGTGTTGGACAGCATGCACTCGCTGGGTTGTTTCAGAGACCGGGTCAAGCTCACGCGTGATTTGCAATGTGAAGAGTAAGTGTTTTTTCAACCCTAAAAGTGACCGTAAACCCTTCAGTCTGTCTGATATTCACACTGGGTGACCAGGAAAGTAGAAACACTCACGTCACAGTGGCTACGCTATAAACACACCACAGTCTTACATAAATTGGAATACTGTGCACTGAAAAATACATATATGAAAGAGTATAAAGACAATAGTGCATATTGGGCAACAAAGTGAAAAATAAAAGCAAAATATTAGCAGCATTTATTTCATACTGTTGTATTCCATCTTTAGCAGTTTCTGTCACTCTTGTTATTCTGCTTGTTACATATGATTTTTAGTGACCCCTGTATACTGTCGTTAGATATTTTGACTGATGAGCGATATGTAGGATTTTTTTGTTTTTTTGCATCATGCCATGTGAAATTCCTTTTCTGAGTCAGGTGTGACTAAGTTGCCACAGGGTTAAAGCATGCAGGGTGGTAGCTGTACTGAAGATGTCTAAATTCAGAGACTACATACAGCCAGTGTGACTGTGGGCTTTCATCTCCTACCCATAAAAATATCAGCCGCTTCTTGTCTGCTTTAAAGAATAAAATTGTGATTACAGCAAAGTGGTATTGTGGGATTCAAATGACACACACTGTTTTGTGCTCAAAAGAGTCTGTGTGTCATTGGCTTGTTAAGAGTCAGTGGATTTACAGGTGACTATGTCCAATTTCTTTGATCTTCAATCATTTATTGCTTCTGTCTACATTATTTTTAAACATGTCATCCAACAATGTTCTTGCTCTTTTTCTCTGTTTGTCTTAGAGAAAACCAGGAGAAGATGATCTATTACTTACTGCTGGACAGGAAAGAGCGCTACCCCAGCTACGAGGATGAGGACTTGCCTCCGCGCAATGACGTAGGTCAGTCATTAGGGGGCAGGAGGGATCTGCTCGTGGAAGAGCACTGCTTCATACAGCTGTGAGTCTGGTGCCAAACACAGGTGTTACCTCTGCCAAGTAGTGCGAGATTACAAGATAATATGTTAGAAATGGTAGTTTTAGATAAATATTTTTCCCAGTAGCCAGTACCCTAAGAATTGGTCCCTGTGATCTCCACTATCCAGCATTAGAAGGACAGACATAATGGCTTTGCCAAACCTCTCTAGTTTTATCTAAATTTTAAAAAAATGGAATGTTAACATTTTACCAATCATAAAGTCATAATGTCATCTGAGATTTTCTAACTAGAATTTGCAGGACAGCTGGAAGTTTTCTGGGATAGGGCAGCTATTCAGCCAGTGCAAATCTGAGAGAAAAATTACATTCAACATCATAGTTTTGAGGACAACCAAAGGAAAAATAAATTTGAGATGAATGAATAACAGCAGAGAGCAGCACACTGAAGACGCAGCAACATCTCCTACCAACAGAAGGATTATTAGAAAACACTAACAATACCACATACACTGGAAAGCAATGATCTTGTCCTGAGATAACTTTATGGTGATATTCTTCAGCAGACCCTCCTCGAAAGCGTGTTGACTCTCCCATGCTGACACGCCATGGCCGCTGTCGCCCTGAGAGGAAAAGCCTGGAGGTGTTGAGTGTTACTGAACAGGGGTCTCCTACCCCCCCACGAAGGGCCCTGGACACAGCTGCACACAGCCAGAGGTACAGTACCCTCACATATATATCACAGCTCTAAATGCTGCTTTCACATGTAACACAGCTTCATGTAGGTTCTGACCTTTTTATTGCGGATGATTTGACCTGTGGTGTCTTTTGTCAGGTCTCGCTCAGTTAGTGGAGCATCCACGGGTCTGTCCTCCAGCCCTCTCAGCAGTCCCAGGGTAAGAACAACCTGCACTATGCTACAATGTGATACAAAATTCAGTATTGTAAAATACGGAATTTCCAACATAGTGCAGTTAAAAGAAGGGTCATTTTAGTGTTAATAGCCAGTATGAAGGGAGGAATGACTACAGCCGGCAGAAAGTTTTTTCCATTTCAGATACCTTGAAAGTTTCAGTATGGTAAGTTTCACTGTTTATAAAGGCACTTGATTGTTGTTTAAAGACTTCAAAAATATAAAACCTTAAGGGCTGATTGGACAGAAAAGCATTTTTGCAGGTTAGAAAACATGATGCACACCACACTGCCTTTCTTGTTGTAAAAAAAAAAAAAAAAAAAAGAGCAGCACAGCATTTTCCTTGCCTGATAACGGAGTCCCTCAAACAGATTTTGTTGGGAAGTAACAGATCTGTGTATTTTCTTTATGTATATATTTCTGAATATAAAGGGATAAGAGGGGGTGCACTTGCTCTGGCTCTGTTTGAAGGAGGACAGGCTGTTGCAACATAATAAGCTGGACGCAGGGAGGCAGAGATTCATGTGGGTACAAGAGACCCTCAGATAGAGCAACAATCACTGGCAGTACCACCAGCTTGTACAGGAGATTCGCTTGGATGGTGGTCACAGCACAGAAGGCCTGCCTCTGAAATCATCCAATTCGACAACAAGAAAAAAAACACAAATGATAACAGGCATGTTTCTGCTCTAGTTAATTTTTTTCAACTTGAGGTGTCTTGGGCACATTAGCAGTCCGCAAAGTGCTTAGTGCCCAACTGTAAAAAAGACCTTCTGTCTCATCAGCCCTTTGCTCTTCAATTTATGTGCAGCAGCGTTTCTAAAATATTGCTGACATTAAGTTTGAAGTGGGCTATAATTCACTATGGGCTGATGATCAAATGGCCCATTGCTGAGTTAAACTGCTTAAAAAACCTCCAACCACAATTCACAACCCCCTAAAAATACCAATTTGTCAAGCTTCTCTGAGTCTTTTATACACCGTCACGATCCCAATTCTCCCTCCAAAAATCTCCAATAGGATCTCTTTGTGTCGTGTTTTTCTTCTCTCTTCATGTCACTTCTGTTCTTCCATGCATGAAGTATTTGTATTCTTAGTTTTTAATAAAAATCAACACCAGACCTTTAAATGATGGGATAGGTTGCTCCTGTTCAAGTTGTGTAAAACAATGACTGCACCTTCACTACCATTCTTTTGTCTCTGCATTCTTAACTCTGTCACTGTCACAGATGTCCTATGCACACACGTAGAATAGAATAGAAAAGCTTTTATGGTCAGCACTGGTAGTTGCATTCTACACTTTCACAACTCACAAGATACATTCTTTCTTGTCATGAAGCATGATATTCATTTCCATCCTTTCTCCATGTTCCATCCCTTCTCTTTCTCTGTGATCCATCTCTCCTGTTCCTCCAACCCACTCCCCAGTCCTATCAGAGCCCTGTTTTCACTTTCAGCCATTCTGACGTCAGCTCTGCCACCGCTAGCCCACTCACAAAGGACCCCAAACAAGGAAGCACCACTACTCCTCGCTCAGCACGGGCTCATGATAAGCCCAAAGCTCCCCCCACCCCAAAGACCCAGACCCTGCCCACCAAAGGACCTGCTGACCGGCCCCATCTGCAGCCCATCAAATCCCTACCTCTTCACAAACCATCCTCTCGCTCACCCTCCCCTTCTCCGCTGCTGTCACCCATCCCCCGTTTCTTCTTCCCCTCGTCCTCTGTCCTAAAGTCAATGACTAAGAGCTTCTACCCAAACTCTGCCCACTCTGTGCCGCAGGTCACCCCCCAAGGCTCTCCGTTGCCCACTCCCCTGGGTACCCCTGTCCACCACCCTCACCACCCCTCCTCCACCCCGCCCTCCTCCTCCTCGTCCTCATCCTCCTCACGAGCAGAGGGAGGGGGAGGGGTGGGCTCGTTGTCGCTGACACCTCCCTCCAGCCCAGGAGGGGGGAGTGGCATGGCGGCCAGCAGCTCTGCCCACTGGAGGACTCGCCTCAATTCTTTCAAGAACAACCTGTTGGGCTCGCCCCGTTTCCATCGGCGTAAACTGCAAGGTAAGTTTTTTTGTTTGTTTTTACAGACGCACCAGGATCTGTGCAGGACCAACTACTAGACCTTATCAGGTCCTCAGTTTCAAAAAGGTTTCTCATGCCATATTTTTTCTGTTTCAGCATATAAACCTCTATAATGGCAGTAAATTGTCTCTATTATTATTACTATATCTTTGACTACTAGTTGAAGATCAAACAAAGGTCGTGATTTTGAATTTCAAGAGTGATTTATCTTTTTTAGTTCCCACATCAGAAGACATGTCCAGTCTCACACCTGAATCAAGCCCAGAGTAAGTCCCACCCCTTCAGGGCAATGATTGCCGAGGTGTCGCTTGTTTTCACAGTTTAAATCTTGTCCTTTGTCTCCGATGGTTTTTTTGCCTTTGTGCATTTGCTCACACTGTATAATTCTCTTGTCTGGCGGTCAGACTGGCTAAGAAGTCATGGTTTGGGAACTTCATCGGCTTGGAGAAAGAGGAGCAGATCTTTGTGGTGATCAGAGACAAACCTCTGAGTTCTGTCAAAGCTGACATTGTCCATGCCTTCCTGTCTGTGAGTATCTGATTGGGTCTGTCTTTCATTTCTCTCATTTGTAGACAGCATGGCTCTCACTGGCAATGCTGTAGGGACTCCACACACACTCTCATACTGTACACACTTCTCTTCTTTCGTTGTTTCAGTTTTTCTCTTTATTTTGATCTTGCTCACTCCAGGCACGATGTTGAATCACTCTGCTTCCGCCAACGGCTCACTCTTTCTCTCTTTTCCTCACCCTCACCCTTTGTCTCCCTATACTCACGTTGCCCCCCGAACCTCTCCCGCCTCGTAAGTCTGTCGGTCTCTCTGCTTCTTCTCTGTCTCCCCACCACGCAGATCCCGTCGCTCAGTCACAGCGTCCTCTCCCAGACCAGCTTCCGGGCCGAGTACAAATCTTCCGGCGGCCCTTCCGTCTTCCAGAAGCCTGTCAAGTTCCAGGTGGACATCGCCTTCTCGGAGGGGGAGAGGGAGCGGGACAGGGAGAGGACCGAGAGGGAGGGCAGGAGGGAGACAGGAATCTACAGCGTGACGTTCACCCTCATATCAGGCAAGTGGAGTGGACATGAACACATTTATTGGGACTTAGTTACAAATGTATATGCATACGAAATTCAACATTATGGTGAATATTTCTCATTGTTTTATAACAGAAGTATAAAGGATTGTTAACAGTAGGTGTCTCATGTGAGTAGTGGACACACCCAAGCTGGCTGCTTCATCCTGTTTCCAATCATCATGTTGATTTATGCTAAGCTATGCTAACCAGCTTCTGGCAGTTTCTTAATGATGTATGTAATGGACAGGTCTGCCGGAGAATGAAAATGTGATCTGGGCATAACATAGTCGTGGTTTTGGTAATGAAACTCATTAATCATGTCCAGGTCCGAGTCGCAGGTTCAGACGAGTGGTGGAAACAATTCAAGCTCAGCTTCTCAGCTCCCATGATCAGCCTATCGTGCAAGCCCTATCTGGTGAGACTGCTTACACCTATGTGCACACACAGAGGGGAAAAAGGAGTGTTTTTCCCCTTTGACATAACAGGTCGTATTATTAGATGGTGAGGTGGTTTGTTTGGTCTAAGTGTCTCTTATACCTTTTTGTCTTTCTACTCGAAGCATTTTTCACTCTTTACAGAAGAGGATGGTGCTGTTATCACAAAATCTGCTTGCCCTGTATTGTTGGGCTTTTTGACATTATGGGTATTTAGTTGTTTTGTTCAAACACTTTTAAGTTTCTATTGAACTTAGAGATGCAACAAACTTTTTTTTTCTCACTACTGACCAGTCTAATTTTAGTTTTCATAATTAATAAATTAATCCTCAGTTTGTTTCACAAGGAGCACTTCTAACCTGTACAATGATGTGGCATCCTCAAGTTATATACCTTCAGTAGTCGCCCTATTTGCTACTGTTGTTTACAATTGATTGCTGCAATGCACATTTAAAGTTTGGCCACAGCATAGTGCGTCAGCCCCTCCTGTTGTTTGAAATATGTATCAATTAATTTAACATCTCAATCAAATGAATGAGTGACATTAGTTTTTGATTTTTGTTCAAATTGTAATGAATCGTTAAATCCTTAATGAGTGAATTATAACCTTTTCGAAACATCAAGCTCATTGTGAGTGTTTTCTACTAACATAGCAGGATAGTGATCAGTGTTTAAAAAACATGTGACCTAGAGACACAGCAGCATTAATTCATTAATGAACTCTGTAATGAAACAAACAACGGACCTCAGACTCTCCCTGTGTCCTCTCATTTATTTATTCACATAGAGGTATGACAATAAAATGCTTTCTGTGTCAGTAATTCATTACTTATTACTTTAGTTACTTTAGACGTTCTCTTCGGTCCATCTGTTTGTTCATTTGTTCGGTGGTTTGATTACACAAAAACTGCTGGATGAATTTTTATTAAAAGGTGGTGGGAGGACGGGGAATAACACCACAAAATTTTAGTAAAGATCAGGATAAAGACATTTTTATTTAAGGGACTTCTAAGGGATTATTGGGCTTTGGTGGAGGTCTGTGCTTCTAGTTAGCTATAACATCCTGTTTGGTAGACTACTAAAATGGTATAAAACTAGTACTACTACTACTACTTTTCAAGAGCAGATGTCACAATAATGTCATATGCACCTACTACAATACTTGATATGGAGTACCAGACATTTGAAAACTAATAGATACAACTAAAGTAAGAAGTAATTAATGATAAACAAAACTTAAATAAATAAATAAAAAGTAATTCACAAGGGTGAAAAATGGGTAATGAGCTGCTTTTTAAAGGCGTTGATAGGGTTCATGTCTAACGGGAGACAGTTCCATAGTTTTAAATACAGTCTTCTTAAGTTTTGTGCACAGTGTGGTGAATGGATTAGAGGACCTCAGGTTCCTGCTGGTGTTATATGGATAGATGGCAAGTCCCCGACCATGCAATGCTCTAAATATAATGGCAACTTAGTATTTTGTTTACAAATTTGCCTCTCCTCTTTTCTTCTTTCACTGCAATAAATAACAAAGAAAAGTAGCAGATTCTTGTGTTCAAGAAGCTGGATTCCGCACTTACTTAAAGGATGCATTCTTCAAGCATCACTGGATTATTTAATGCTGGCCCAGGACAGTTCAATTATTTATTTATCTACTGATTGATTGTCCTAAAAATGCCCTTGAACGGTCACAGGGTCTCCAGTGGCTGCATCTGAGGGAGGCCACTCACCTCTGTCTCTAATCGACCTATGAACAAAAGCAAGACTATGATAGTGCTCATTTTCAGGGCCGCTTTTTTTTTTCATCTATTTAATGCTAACTTAATCTACATTTCATATATTTATACAGAATCATTGAAAAATAAGAATGCATTTCCTTAATTAATAGCTAATTCTACAAGAAAAATATATACATGTGTGCAATTTCATTTATTGATCAAAATTAAATTACAGATTAAATAAACAAATTACATTATGTTTTAATGGACAATAAAAGAAGAAATTATGATAAGAGCTTACAAATGAAATATTATTCCATCATTAATATACTGAATATTACAAAGGGATTTACAAATTGCTTGTCAAAATAGTCAATAGTACAGCATTTAAAAGTACATCCATTTGAAAGCTTAGCTACATATTGATGGAACAATATGGAATTTATAAGTTCTTTATATAATTCCTCTCTATTGTCCATTAAAATATTAAATAATTAGTTTGTATTTAAATCTGCTAAAAAATGCAAATACATTTATTTATTCCATTTTTTATTGTAATATTAGCTATTAATTAAGGAAATGCTTTATTATTCCTTCCATGACCCTTGTGGTCCTCCGTATCCGTCCCACAGACACTGTAGCATGTATACGTTCAGACTGACTTTACTGTCTTGCTCTCCTGATCCCTTCCCAGATGAGAAGAACAGCCGGTCCCACGGGACCCCCACCCGCCAAAACTCGAGGCGCTCTGAGGGTGGGGGTGACAGGTGTGAGTGGGGAGATCGAGCAGATGGCGGAGGCATAGGAGGCAGTGGGGGAGTTCTGCAGCGCAGAGGCTCGGCGAAAGAGAGAACCCGACTGCTGTCCTCAAATGGAACCCAGTCTCAACCGTAGGGTAGAAAGTGAGATGACCCAGCAGGATGCCTGAACTATGCCGGAAAGTAGACCGCATAACTTCATCTCCAAGTATCCCTGCAAGCCATGAGCTACTCCTTTTCTTCCGTGACTAAGTTCCTGAAGGTGCTTGACCACAGCAAGGATTGAGCCTTTTTCCCCACCATGCATTCTTTGTCCCCCTCAACTCCACGTTCCTTTGTTGTTTGGATCCATCAGGATTCCTTCCCTTCAATGAGAACAAAGTGTTACGGAGTCACCCTTTAATTTAGAAAAAAAAAAATTACACACAAATAAGCCGTTTGAAATAAAACTGCAAGCTAACTACAAACAGATGAGTTTAAGAGTTTTGAAGCGCTAATGTGCATGCCAGTTAGCAAATCAACCTGCTAAAGGACGCTGATATGATCAGATAGGCCAGCCTACCAACATCATTGTAATACAGTATCCGACACCAAAACAAAATAACCGTCATGTGGTTGTTCTCAAGATTACTCTTAAAATTTACCAGTGTACTCAAGTCATTACCAAGCAACATTCAATTTCCAGTCTGTTACAGAAATGTAGATGTATCTGAGCAGATGAACCCTAAGAGTTAGCAACTTCAGTGAGTGGTGACGAGCTAAAGTAAAGGTCCTGTTTCTCTCAGGAGAAACGACATCTTGGAGTTTATTCCAGGACTCTCACATGAGGCAAAGAAAACCCACAAAGTAAGCTAAGTAACTGAATGTGAAAAAAAGTATTTTTTTATTTAGTTCTTATTTATGTTTACATATTTTATTTGAGGATGTCAGTAGCACAGTGATAGCAGTGATGAAAACACTCTACAGTGTCGAAGAGGGGAAGCTGACCAGTTGCTTTTTTTTTTTTTTAGCAGGCTTTAGTTTAAAGTTCAACATTTGGATTATTTTGTATTTTCCTTTTACTCAGAGACAATGTGAAAACAATGCATTTGAAAACTTTCGCATTGGACCCCTGTTGCTCTGAAGAGAAGTATTTTTGATTTGAACAGAAATATGAACATTACTATATGAAAGAACACTTTGCGTGGATAGTACCATGAACTTCATCTCAGCTGTTTGTGCGCAGATTGAATGAGAAGAGCATTCCCGGCATGTGGATCAAACAGAAGCCAACTTTCTTTGTCGAGCTTGTCTCCCAATGCCATAGTATTTATCTTGTGACTT